>OY992882.1:1735000-2260000 GCA_963921405.1 Cepaea hortensis | reverse complement strand
TTGTCTGCATTGTCTGTCTGGTTGATGCAAACAGAAAAGGATATACAGAAATCTGTTGGCACTTGTACCCACTCCTCGCCAGTTTCTAAGTCCTCAAGTGCACATACTTGTTGAAGAATGTCTTCGGCTTGACCCATCCACGACCTTCCTCTTTTTAACCTGCTGCCCATTACCTTCCTAATTTCACTATGCAGTGGATGTTGTATGTTTGCGTTAACTCTAAGGTAGGCACGTGCTCTGCAAATTTGTATTCTGTCTTCAATGGTTGGAAAATCAAGAAGTTAGGGCATTGCACTGCATGCTGATTCTCTTGTACATCAAAGAATAATGCGCGTAGCTTCGTTCTGCATCCTTTCCGTCCTTTCTATCTGCTTACGGCTGAGAGTCAGGATCGCCATCGCATACTCAAAAACAGACATGACCTGCTCCTCGCATAGAAGACATAGATGGCGCTTCTCACAGTTTGCTGCCGCCATCACCCGCATCGCAGCCAAACCCCGCTTAGCCTTTGTTAATACCTGGTCTATGTGCTCATTATAAGCAAGGCTTCGATCAAAACGTATCCCCAGGTAATTCATTGCCTGAGTTCTTTCCACAGTCTCTGAACACAAATTTACCGTGGTGTTGGAGTGTTGACAATAGTTCCACGGCAACTTGATCTATATCCTTATCCTGACGATACACTAAAACATCGTCGGCATATTACAGTGTCCTTCCCGGTCCACTGATCTGTCCGCTGGTGATTCTCACAGTGTAGGCGTTAAAAATCACCGGAGATAATGGTGATCCCTGTGAAAGGCCTGGATATATTGTTGTTGTTTCTGAAGTCCTACTGCCACATCTGAAAACTACTTTCCGTTGGAAGAGGGATGCGGCGATCCAACTAAGGAGGAAAGGACTAATCTTGAGCTCAAGAAGCTGAAACATTAAAAAATCCAATGTTACTCTGTTGTACGCATCCTCAAGATCAATCACTGCAGCAAAGGTTTCAATGCCTGGTTGGAAACCTTCATAGACGTCTTGGGCGAAAACTGCTGCATTGGTACAGGTTTCTCTTTTTGGACGGTACCCTCCCAGAGTAGGTGGGAAAACACCTTGCCTTTCTAGCTGGCTTGATAATATCCTGGCAATTAACTTCTCCAGCAGCTTGCCTATTGTATTCTACATGGTTATAATTCGATATCTCTGAATTTTTGTGTGGTCTTTGCCAGTCTTCGGGAAGGGAATCAGATAGCTGATGTGTATACTGAATCACGTTGTGTATGTATATCTGTATCACGATAGGTATACCTGAATTACGATGTGAATGCCTGAATAACTCTGTGTATATATGAATCACGGCATGTATGTATACCTGAATCACTCTATGTATGTATACCTGAATTACGATGTGTATACCTGAATTACGATGTGTATACCGGAATCACGATGTGTATACCTGAATCACGATGTGTATACCTGAATCACGATGTGTATACCTGAATCACTCTATGTATGTATACCTGAATTACGATGTGTATACCTGAATTACGATGTGTATACCTGAATCACTCTATGTATGTATACCTGAATTACGATGTGTATACCTGAATTACGATGTGTATACCTGAATCACTCTATGTATGTATACCTGAATTACGATGTGTATACCTGAATTACGATGTGTATACCTGAATCACTCTATGTATGTATACCTGAATCACGATGTGTATACCTGAATCACGATGTGTATACCTGAATTACGATGTGTATACCGGAATCACGATGTGTATACCTGAATCACGATGTGTATACCTGAATCACGATGTGTATACCTGAATCACGATGTGTATACCTGAATCACGGTATGTATGTATACCTGAATCACGATGTGTATACCTGAAGTACGATGTGTATACCTGAATCACGATGTGTATACCTGAATCACGATGTGTATACCTGAATCACGATGTGTATACCTGAATCACGATGTGTATACCTGAATCACGAGGTGTATACCTGAATTACGATGTGTATACCTGAATCACGATGTGTATACCTGAATCACGGTGTGTATACCTGAATCACGGTATGTATGTATACCTGAATCACGATATGTATGTATACCTGAATCACGATATGTATGTATACCTGAATTACGATGTGTATACCTGAATCACGATATGTATGTATACCTGAATTACGATGTGTATACCTGAATTACGATGTGTATACCTGAATTACGATGTGTATACCTGAATCACGGTGTGTATACCTGAATCACGGTATGTATGTATACCTGAATCACGGTATGTATTCAGTTCAATTCAGTTCAACTTTATTTTAAAAGAGTTACAAATTGGGCACGCAGGCCCGTCTTACATTCGGCCCTTCCAATCACTCATCTTTCATTCACCAATAGTGTATGATACATTCACATAGGAAAATACATTGTCATATGAATGTTGTAAACATAAACAATGCATACTACAATGTTATGAGACACATCCTTCACCCACCCTCATAAACCCCCACCCACCCACACACAACACCCACCCACCCATACACACACCCTCCATCCACCCACACACATCCCCCATCCACCCACACACATCCCTCACCCACCCCACACTCCAACATACCCACCACACCCACCCATACAACCCTCACCCAGCCATACACATCCTCACCCATACACATGCCCCCACACACCCCACCCACACACCCCACCCACACACAAACATCCACCAACCAACCCTTCCCTATTAACACACATCCCCCACACACACATCTCCCCACAAACACACCCATCCCCCAGACACACATCTCCCCACAAACACACCCATCCCCCAGTCCACACACACACAACCACCCACCCATATCCACTCACCTCCAACCACCCAGTCAAACACTCATCCCCCAACCACACATCCATACACACACACACACATACACACCATCAACACTCCCGGCACCCACCCATCCACATACACATTCCCCACCCACCAACCCACACAGCCCTCCACCCACCAACACCCAAACAGCCCCCCACCCACCAACACCCAAACATTTCCTACCATCCACCCAAACACCCCCACCCACACACACATCTCTCACCCACACACACACACCCCACCAACCACACACCCCTTCACACATCCCCCACCTTCTGGCACATCCCTCACTCACACCCGCATCCCCCATCCACACACATCTCCCTACCCATACATACATACCCCACCCATTCACACATCACCCACCCACCCATCCCCCGATCCCCACACACAACCCCCTGCACACACTCCCTCCATACATACATCCCCTACACACACATCCCCCGCACACATACGTCCCCCCCCCACACACACTTCCTCATATCTAGACACATGCATGATGTCTCACATAATTACTTAAACTAGTATGAACAAACTCCCACACTTTACACACACACACATACACTGACGATTGTCGTGATCATTCTCACAAAAATTGAAAAAAAAATTGAGAAAGAAATTGTACATATACATTGTGTAACGTAAAAAAAATAGTGATGCAATTCAACTATGAATGTATACTTGAGTCACGGTATGTATGTATACTTGAATCACGGTATTTATGTATACCTTAATCACTGTTTATCTGCCTGTACGACACCAGTTACCAAGGGGATCTTTAAGGTGCACACAGTCTTCACATTTGTTCGCCCTTATCCGAGTAGGCTAGAAGTCCGATACATTACCCTGGCATCAATGTGGCTATGCTATACTATTGTTATTTTCTAAACAATGATTCGAACCAGATCAACTCCAGTTATATATGGACGTCTTGCCATTACGTTACTCCGCCCCAAGTGTTCACCATATATCATCAGTGATCTCTTCCTCCTCCATTCTCCTCTATCCCCCTTTCATCTCTTCGTCTAATGATTTTCCTGTCTCCTCTATCCTACTTTCATCTCTTCATTTTCTGTTCTCCTCTATCCTACTTTCATCTCTTCATTTTCTGTTCTCCTCTATCCTACTTTCATCTCTTCATTTTCCGTTCTCCTCCATCCTACTTTCATCTCTTCATCCCCCTTTCTCCTCCATCCTACTTTCATCTCTTCATTTTCTGTTCTCCTCTATCCTACTTTCATCTCTTCATTTTCTGTTCTCCTCTATCCTACTTTCATCTCTTCATCCTCCTTTCTCCTCTATCCTACTTTCATCTCTTCATTTTCTGTTCTCCTCTATCCTACTTTCATCTCTTTATTTTCCGTTCTCCTCCATCCTACTTTCATCTCTTCATCCCCCTTTCTCCTTTATCCTACTTTCATCTCTTCACCTCTCTCTCTCTCTCTTCATCCTACTTTCATCTCTTCATCTTTCTCTCTCCTCCATCCTACTTTCATCTCTTCATCTTTCTTTCTCCTCTATCCTACTTTCATCTCTTCGTCTTCTTTTCACCTTCATCCTACTTTCATCTCTTCATCTTCCTTTCTCATCCATCCTACTCTCATGTCTTCATCTCCCTCTCTCCTCCATCCTACTTTCTTCTCTATCTCTTCTTGTTTCTCTGAACCGTGTCCGTGTGACTTTCTCCAGCCTTGATATGTAAAGACGCCATTGTCCTGCCTGCAGGCGTGGGGACATCATTTACACTGAAATAATGGCGCGCAGCCAAATCTGCTGTGATGATTCCACCATTTCTCCAGTTGTGTATGTAATGTGTTGATGATTCCACCACCTCTCCAGTTGTGTGTGTAATGCGTTGTTGATGATTCCACGATCTCTCCAGTTGTATGTGTAATGTGTTGTTGATGATTCCACGATCTCTCCAGTTGTATTTGTAATGTGTTGTTGATGATTTCACCACCTCTTCATGTGTGTGTGTGTGTGTGTGTATGAGTGTGTGTGTGTGTGTAATGTGTTGTTGATGATTCCACCACCTCTTCAGTTGTGTGTGTGTGTGTGTAATGTGTTGATGATTCCACCACCTCTCCAGTTGTGTGTATGTGTGTGTGTGTGTGTAATGTGTTGTTGATGATTCCACCATCTCTCCAGCCGTATGTATAATGTGTTGATGATGATGTTTGCTTGCAGATTTCCTGTACCCTGGCCCAGGTCATCATCTGCAGCCTCCCCCTCATCACTACCTACATCGACGACATCGTATGACGACACGGTCGACAGGTAAGCCACTTTCACATGCACTTGAAACAAATTACAGTGTCATGACACCTGTTTTCTGTAACTAGTCCAGCCGTGCCAGGTCTATTGCTGTTTCACCCTCACCTGTTCCTATATCCTTTAATGATTTGCCTCGCTTGGCTCTTAATGCGGGAACTCTGCACCTTCCTCTCGCCAACTGATGTTTGTGTGTGTGCACGCAGGCTCCTCACTGTCAGTAGCTCTTGTTTGTGTGTGCATGCTGGCTCATCACTGTTAGTAGCTCAGTGTGTGTGTGTGCATGCTGGCTCATCACTGCCTATAGCCCAGTGCTTTAGACTCAGTTACGACTGAACCTTCCACCACATGTCAACACACAGATCACTTTTAGACATACCGGCATGGAACACCAGTCATGTCATAGACTGAATATGAACTGGTAGATGCACAATTACTGGTGCCACTCTAGGTGGCAGGTGGTCGGTTGAGACTATGTTTCAACCACATCAAGTGGCTGAATAAACATAGATTGTGGTTGAGAAGCTCGAGGGATGGTACAATACACACAGATACGACATTTCCTTCAAAGCCTTTGTCAACGGAACAACAAAAACCAAACAATACACACTTTATGAACACAAGCACAACTTGGAGGAATGTTTCCCAGAACAGTGTCCGGTCTAGGAGACCGCAAGCTTAAAACTGATCTACATTCCTAGAGTCAAAGTTGGATGTCTTGTGTTGTATCACTCTACATTCCTAGAGTTACAGTTGGATGGATGTCTTGTGTTGTAGCACTCTACATTCCTAGAGTTAAAGTTGGATGTCTTGTGTTGTATCACTCTACATTCCTAGAGTTAAAGTTGGATGTCTTGTGTTGTACCACTCTATATTCCTAGAGTTAAAGTTGAATGTCTTGTGTTGGATCGTTCTACATTCTTAGAGTTAAAGTTGGATGTATTGTGTTGTACCACTCTACATTCCTCGAGTTAAAGTTGGATGTCTTGTGATAAAACCCAGGTCAATGAAGTCTTTCTGGTGACTGCGGATTCCATCGACGATGAACTGTATTTTTCGTGGAGGACTTTTGTGTTGGCATTCTGGCCGCGGCACTATGCACAGTGTACCTGTGCGGGCTGTTGGATTGCCTAGACTCCTGTCTGTTCCACTTTTCACATTGGACTGTGAGGAGCATTGTGTGTGATCATCACTGGCACGGGAACGGAGCATAAAGGGGACGAACCGTTGCTGTGAAGTTGGAACCGCGACCGACTAACTAACTAACTAACTAACTAACTAACTAACCACATCGTGAATTGGAATAAGGTAGATCACCACATCGTGAGCTGAGATAGTATAGATCACCACATCGTGAGTTGAGATAATATAGATCACCACATTGTGAGTTGAGATAGTATAGATCACCACATTATAGTATCAGACTGGATGGATCACCGCCTCTTTAGCTGAGATTGGATACATGACGACAGAGTGCGTTCAGGTTGAATAGATTAGCGATAGATGACGACTGACTGAGTTTAGATAGAACGGATTAGCGATAGATGACGTCTGACTGAGTTTAGATTGAACGGATTAGCGATAGATGACGACTGACTGAGTTTAGATTGAACGGATTAGCGATAGATGACGTCTGACTGAGTTTAGATTGAACGGATTAGCGCTAGATGACGACTGACTGAGTTTAGATTGAACGGATTAGCGATAGATGACGTTTGACTGAGTTTAGATTGAACGGATTAGCGATAGATGACGACTGACTGAGTTTAGATAGAACGGATTAGCGATAGATGACGTTTGACTGAGTTTAGATTGAGCGGATTAGCGATACATGACTTCTGACTGAGTTTAGATTGAACGGATTAGCGATATGTGACGACTGACTGAGTTTAGATTGAACGGATTAGCGATAGATGACGTCTGACTGAGTTTAGATTGAAAGGATTAGCGATAGGTGACGACTGAGTGTGTTTAGATAGAACGGATTAGCGATAGATGACGTTTGACTGAGTTTAGATTGAGCGGATTAGCGATACATGACTTCTGACTGAGTTTAGATTGAACGGATTAGCGATATGTGACGACTGACTGAGTTTAGATTGAACGGATTAGCGATAGATGACGTTTGACTGAGTTTAGATTGAGCGGATTAGCGATACATGACTTCTGACTGAGTTTAGATTGAACGGATTAGCGATATGTGACGACTGAGTGTGTTTAGATTGACTGGATTAGCGATAGATGACGACTGAGTGCGTTTAGATTGACTGGATTAGTGATAGACGACGCGATTCGCACGGAGTTGAGTTTCCATATTTGCCGTCATGTTTCTGCCGAAGATATCTCGGCTAGAAATGTTAATGCTTGATTGAATGAGAAAGCTAGGTGAATGAGGCCATAGCTAGGTGGATGAACAGCCGGTTAACTCCACAAGTTGGATAGATTGATGTTTGTACGGATCAGCTGATGAATCACCGAGTCAGCAGGCAGTGGATGCCTGGGTGCATACCTTGAGTAAACGCCGTGTCCTGTAGACGCATGCATGCTTGGGTTGGTGCAAGAGAGAGAGAGAAGTTTCCAGAAAATCCACGGCTTATAAACAAATCCCAGAGTGGTTTACGTTTCCAGTGAAAACATCCTCCAGAGATTAGACTTACAGAGCCTGCCCGGAGATTAGACTGCAGATATGCCAGCTGGGATGTTGTCAGATATTTGAATAATTGCAGCCAGGCGCAGCTTTTGCAAGGTCACCCAGAAATCCTCTCCCAGTATTAGTTGCTGCTCTTTTGTTATCTATATATGTTTATATCGGTCTCTCGTATTCACTTTGTTTCGGTCTCCGTCTCTTTCTCTCTCCACCTTCATTTCGCCTACTCTCTCTCTCTCTCTCTCTCTCTCTCTCTCTCTCTCTGTCTCTCTCTCTCTCTCTCTCTCTCTCTCTCTCTCTCTCTCTCTCTCTCTCTCTCTCTTAGCCGTAGTCATTCTTTCTATCACGCTAAGACGAATGTTTACCTTTTTCTGTCTCTATTTCTCTCTCCATCTTCATCTCTCCATACCCACCCTTCTCTCTCATTCTTCGTCTTTCTCTCTGTCTTCGCATGTTCACTTATTCTCTCTTTCTCTCTCCCTCTCTCTCTCTCCCTCTCTCTCCCTATATTCCCGTCTACGCTCGTCTTTGTTACTAGTTTCTCTAAATCTTCGTCTCTTTGTATCTCTGACTCTTTCTGTCTGACTCTGTCTGTCTGTCTGTCTGTCTGCCTGTCTGTCTGCCTGTCTGTAGGCAGGGCACGGAGCCCTGACTGTTGTATTCAGTTGACCAGCATGGCGGTGGACACAGGACACTAAAGACGTGCCCGGCGTGAGCATGAGGGCAGGGCTGGTGTTTCCAGCAGGGCGTGATGAACGCCACCTTCTGCAGGGGACCCGCCAGATGATGATGTCATCAGACGTAGTCTCCGTGGCCAAGTGGTCAAGCCATCTGACTCGGGCTCCGAAGGTTGTGGGTTCGATTGTGGTCGCGTCCTTCGGTTCACGGGAGAAGTTTTTCGGAGATTCCTGGGGGTCGTCGCTGGAGCTACGGAGTTCGTGCTTTGTGCGACGTTTTCGGCAGTTCGCTGCGGAAAGAGACTGAGCCATATGGAATAAAACGCGGTGCTATGAAGTCAACCCTGTTGACTTTCAAGCGACTTTTTATCCGACATAAATTGTATATGTGAAGATATCCGGCTTCCTATCCCAGCAAAATTATCTGTCCTGGGATAATGTTCCATACTTATGTATCTGTGTCACATTTATGTCACGTCGTCACTGCCCGCGAGAGAGGCATATTTATCCTGGGATAATGTGCCATACTTATGTATCTCTGTCACATCGTCACTGCCCGCGAGAGAGCCATATCTATCCTGGGATAATGTTCCATACTTATGTATCTGTGTCACATCTCTGTCATGATGTCACTGCCCGCGAGAGAGCCATATCTATCCTGGGATAATGTTCCATACATGTGTATCTGTGTCACATCTCTGTCACGACGTCACTGCCCGCGAGAGAGCCATATCTATCCTGGGATAATGTGCCATACTTATGTATCTCTGTCACATCGTCACTGCCCGCGAGAGAGCCATATATATCCTGGGATAATGTTCCATACATGTGTATCTGTGTCACATCTCTGTCACGACGTCACAGCCCGCGAGAGAGCCATATCTATCCTGGGATAATGTTCCATACATGTGTATCTCTGTCACATCTTTGTCGCGTCGTCCCTGCCCACGAGAGAGCCATATCTATCCTGGGATAATGTTCCATACTTATGTATCTCTGTCACATCTTTGTCACGTCGTGACTGCCCGCGAGAGAGCCATATCTATCCTGGGATAATGTTCCATACATGTGTATCTCTGTCACGTCGTCACTGCCCGTGAGGGGGCCATATCTATCCTGGGATAAACTGCCACATTTGTGGAAGTATCTCTGTCACATATTTTACTTTACGTTACATAAATGTACGTTACATAAATTTACGTCACTTTACATACATTTACGTTGCTTTACTTAAATTTACAATTGCCTTTACTTGTACTTAATGAAGACAATCCCCCCGAATTTCTTCCACTGCATGCCCCTTTGTGTGTTTGCTTTCTTCATATATCCTCTATCCTGTTGCCTCTTTGGCTGAGAAAATTCCTTGGAATGCCTGCAACCGTGAGATGGCTGATAGTGCATCATCTCCGGCCCGTGTTTTTGTATATTTGATTTTGGTCTTGCTTTCGTTGCAACCTGGCCTCTAGAGCAAACATGGCAGGAACAGAGCAGCGAGGCGAGTAGATTCTTACCACATGTAGCACTGTGGGCTGGTATCTGGGGTGCCTTTCATTTTAATCGCCTCCAGTTTGTACTCTAATACACTTAATATCCCCGCGTGCTTCTTTTTGGTGGTGTAGCTTGGGTGAGTGTTGGTGGTGTTTCTTGGTGAGTGTTGGTAGTGTTGACTGGGTGAGTGTTGGTAGTGTTGACTGGGTGAGTGTCGGTGGTGTTTCTTGATGAGTGTTGGTAGTGTTGACTGGGTGAGTGTTGGTAGTGTTGACTGGGTGAGTGTTGGTAGTGTTGACTGGGTGAGTGTCGGTGGTGTTTCTTGGTAAGTGTTGGTAGTGTTGACTGGGTGAGTGTTGGTAGTGTTGACTGGGTGAGTGTTGGTAGTGTTGACTGGGTGAGTGTTGGTAGTGTTGACTGGGTGAGTGTTGGTGGTGTTTCTTGATGAGTGTTGGTAGTGTTGACTGGGTGAGTGTTGGTAGTGTTGACTGGGTAAGTGTTGGTAGTGTTGACTGGGTGAGTGTTGGTAGTGTTGACTGGGTGAGTATTTGTAGTGTTGACTGGGTGAGTGTCGGTGGTGTTTCTTGGTAAGTGTTGGTAGTGTTGACTGGGTGAGTGTCGGTAGTGTTGACTGGGTGAGTGTTGGTAGTGTTGACTGGGTGAGTGTTGGTAGTGTTGACTGGGTAAGTGTTGGTAGTGTTGACTGGGTGAGTGTTGGTAGTGTTGACTGGGTGAGTGTTGGTAGTGTTGACTGGGTGAGTGTTGGTAGTGTTGACTGGGTGAGTGTTGGTAGTGTTGACTGGGTGAGTGTCGGTGGTGTTTCTTGGTGAGTGTTGGTAGTGTTGACTGGGTGAGTGTTGGTAGTGTTGACTGGGTGAGTGTTGGTAGTGTTGACTGGGTGAGTGTTGGTAGTGTTGACTGGGTGAGTGTTGGTAGTGTTGACTGGGTGAGTGTTGGTAGTGTTGACTGGGTGAGTGTTGGTAGTGTTGACTGGGTGAGTGTCGGTGGTGTTTCTTGATGAGTGTTGGTAGTGTTGACTGGGTAAGTGTTGACTGGGTGAGTGTTGGTAGTGTTGACTGGGTGAGTGTTGGTGGTGTTTCTTGGTGAGTGTTGGTAGTGTTGACTGGATAAGTGTTGGTAGTGTTGACTGGGTGAGTGTTGGTAGTGTTGACTGGGTGAGTGTTGGTAGTGTTGACTGGGTGAGTGTTGGTAGTGTTGACTGGGTGAGTGTTGGTAGTGTTGACTGGGTGAGTGTTGGTGGTGTTTCTTGGTGAGTGTTGGTAGTGTTGACTGGGTGAGTGTTGGTGGTGTTTCTTGGTGAGTGTTGGTAGTGTTGACTGGGTGAGTGTTGAGGGTGTTTCTTGGTGAGTGTTGGTAGTGTTGACTGGGTGAGTGTTGGTAGTGTTGACTGGGTGAGTGTTGGTAGTGTTGACTGGGTGAGTGTTGGTAGTGTTGACTGGGTGAGTGTTGGTAGTGTTGACTGGGTAAGTGTTGGTAGTGTTGACTGGGTGAGTGTTGGTAGTGTTGACTGGGTGAGTGTTGGTAGTGTTGACTGGGTGAGTGTTGGTAGTGTTGACTGGGTGAGTGTTGGTAGTGTTGACTGGGTAAGTGTTGGTAGTGTTGACTGGGTGAGTGTTGGTAGTGTTGACTGGGTGAGTGTCGGTGGTGTTTCTTGGTGAGTGTTGGTAGTGTTGACTGGGTAAGTGTTGGTAGTGTTGACTGGGTGAGTGTTGGTAGTGTTGACTGGGTGAGTGTTGGTAGTGTTGACTGGGTGAGTGTTGGTAGTGTTGACTGGGTGAGTGTTGGTAGTGTTGACTGGGTGAGTGTTGGTAGTGTTGACTGGGTGAGTGTTGGTAGTGTTGACTGGGTGAGTGTCGGTGGTGTTTCTTGGTGAGTGTTGGTAGTGTTGACTGGGTGAGTGTCGGTGGTGTTTCTTGGTGAGTGTTGGTAGTGTTGATTGGGTGAGTGTCGGTGGTGTTTCTTGGTGAGTGTTGGTAGTGTTGATTGGGTGAGTGTCGGTGGTGTTTCTTGGTGAGTGTTGGTAGTGTTGACTGGGTGAGT
Organism: Cepaea hortensis; assembly: GCA_963921405.1. Taxonomy (NCBI): domain Eukaryota; kingdom Metazoa; phylum Mollusca; class Gastropoda; order Stylommatophora; family Helicidae; genus Cepaea; species Cepaea hortensis. Next base: position 2,247,983 of record OY992882.1, on the reverse strand, counting down.
GTTGGTAGTGTTGACTGGGTGAGTGTTGGTAGTGTTGACTGGGTGAGTGTTGGTAGCTAGTTATGTCTCAGTGCTAGTTATGTCTCTGTGCTAGTTATGTCTCAGTGCTAGTTATGTCTCCGTGCTAGTTATGTCTCGGTGCTAGTTATGTCTCAATGCTAGTTATGTCTCAGTGCTAGTTATGTCTCAGTGCTAGTTATGTCTCAGTGCTAGTTATGTCTCAGTGCTAGGTATGTCTCTGTGCTTTTTCTTTCTCAGTGCTCGTTATATCTCAGTGCTAGTAATGTCTCAGTGCTAGTTATGTCTCTGTGCTAGTTATGTCTCTGTGCTAGTTATGTCTCAGTGCTAGTTATGTCTCTGTGCTAGGTCTGTCTCCGTGCTAGTTATGTCTCTGTGCTAGTTATGTCTCAGTGCTAGTTATGTCTCAGTGCTAGTTATGTCTTCTTGCTAGTTATGTCTCTGTGCTAGTTATGTCTCTGTGCTAGTTATGTCTTCTTGCTAGGCATGTCTCAGTGCTAGTTATGTCTCTGTGCTAGGTCTTTCTCAGTGCTCGTTATATCTCAGTGCTAGTAATGTCTCTGTGCTAGTTATGTCTCAGTGCTAGGTATGTCTCTGTGCTAGGTCTTTCTCAGTGCTCGTTATATCTCAGTGCTAGTAATGTCTCAGTGCTAGTTATGTCTCTGTGCTAGGTCTGTCTCCGTGCTTGTTATGTCTCGGTGCTAGTTATGTCTCAGTGCTAGTAATGTCTCAGTGCTAGTTATGTCTCAGTGCTAGGTCTGTCTCCGTACTAGTTATGTCTCGGTGCTAGTTATGTATCTGTGCTAGGTCTGTGTCCGTGCTAGTTATGTCTCGGTGCTAGTTATGTCTCAGTGCTAGTTATGTCTCGGTGCTAGTTATGTCTCCGTGCTAGTTATGTCTCCGTGCTAGTTATGTCTCTGTGCTAGTTATGTCTCGGTGCTATTTATGTCTCCATGCTAGTTATGTCTCAGTGCTAGTTATGTCTCAGTGCTAGTTATGTCTCAGTGCTAGTTATGTCTCTGTGCTAGTTATGTCTCTGCGATAGTTATGTCTCTGCGCTAGTTATGTCTCTGTGCTAGTTATGTCTCAGTGCTAGGTATGTCTCTGTGCTAGGTCTTTCTCTGTGCTCGTTATATCTCAGTGCTAGTAATGTCTCTGTGCTAGTTATGTCTCAGTGCTAGGTATGTCTCTGTGCTAGGTCTGTCTCCGTGCTAGTTATGTCTCAGTGCTAGTAATGTCTCAGTGCTAGTTATGTCTCCATGCTAGTTATGTCTCAGTGCTAGTTATGTCTCAGTGCTAGTTATGTCTCTGTTCTAGTTATGTCTCGGTGCTAGTTATGTCTCCGTGCTAGTTATGTCTCAGTGCTAGTTATGTCTCGGTGCTAGTTATGTCTCCGTGCTAGTTATGTCTCCGTGCTAGTTATGTCTCCGTGCTAGGTCTGTCTCGGTGCTAGTTATGTCTCCGTGCTAGATTTACCTCCGTATTATGTCTTATTTATATTATGTCTCTTATATACTGTTGGATCCTTGCCAGTGCTGGGTCTGTCTCCGTGCTAGATCTATCTCCGTGCTAGATCTATTTCTCTGATATACCGGCCGGTGGTACGTTTGTTTGTCTTGTCGAAGGTAATACACTGGTAATGTTTCATGGTGGCTATACCCTGGCCCGGTAGCTTCTTCTGCCACATCGTCTGCTACAGATAGAATTCAGCCAAGAAGAGGAGACCCAGAAATAAGGTTGCCAGATACGTGGGCACCAAAAGGAGGACATAATAAGACAAAAAGGAGGACGTAATAAGACACAAAGGAGGACACATTGAAAGTTTCATTTAAATCTTACGATTATATTACAATAGCTGCCAAATGCGAGACAAATTTCTACCTTCCCTTCTGTTAATGCCTCCAAAATTCACATTTGCATTGTCACCAGCAAAAGCAAGACATTTGGAGTACACATCATAATTTTGGAGTGTTCTCAAAATATACTGTGATATAGTTTCTTAGGTTTCATTTGGTGTGTTGTCTAACTCGAGAATCTTAGTTTGGATTCCACCTGTTTTCCAGTCAAAGTACTGAACAACGATCGGAAATATTTTCTGCGTACCGTGATTGCTAGTATCTGTCGAAAGACCGAAACATGAAATACCACTTAAAGATTTATCCAAATCATCAACAGTGTGTGTGTGTGGGGGGGGGGGGGGGGGGGGCAATCACCTGGTTTATCATTGCTGCAGTCTTTGTTTTTGCACAAGCAAAATTTTTAGCAATTTCTGAATCTTCAAATAATAAAAAGTCGCTTAAAAGTCGACAGGGTCGACTTCATTGCACCGGGTTTTATCCCATATGGCTCGGTCTCTTTCCGCAGCACGGAAAGCGTCGCACCAAGCACGAACTCCGTAGCTTTTAGCGACGACCCACATGAGTCTCCGAAACATTTAACTCGTAAACCGAAGGGCTCGGCCCGGAATCGAACCCACAACCTTCGGAGCACGAGTCAAACGGCCTTGACCACTTCGCCACGTGTGCATCAAACCAGCTGTGCAGGTACATCGAGTTGTAAGACTGATGATAACAAACTGTATGAAATGCCAAAGTTGCTTCAGCCGCATGCGCTTTCAGCAACATATTTGAGTAATTAGGCTGGGGAAAAAAAAAAAGACGACAATGTGCTAGATGACGCGGACACTTTGATTAGGTTTCTATGTCTCTCACTGTCAACATGATGCTCCAAGTCAGTATGAAATGGAAACAAATAGGTATTTTAAACTCCTGCGAGAAAAAACGAACCAAACATCAACAAACGTTGCACATACCTTACAAGGAGATCCACGTGTCGCGAAATACAGGTGAAAAATCCGAAATCAGAAGCACTCAATAAATATAAAAATGAATAATAAAATAAGATAAAATACACACGAACGCATACAATACGACACACAGACGTTTCGATTCTCAGAATCTTTGTCAATGACAACACAGCTAACAACGAGATACAGCAAACGAAAGACCACAATACACTAACACACGATCTATAACTTAGCCATGTGAGGCCGAAAAGGTGACTTGGCCAGATGAATTAAAAATGGGTTGCCAAAAAGGATTTGAGTAGCCAAAAATATGTGAACAGTCTGCTATGAAAATATAGGAAAGTGAGGACAATTAAGTATAGATATGGGGAGGGGGGGGGGGGCAGCATAGTGATAGATCGTGTGAACAATTGGGGAAGATGCCGCAGTTATACTGTAGCGTCGACAACCGTATTAATTCCGGCTGGGTGGATGCATCCCAGATTATTGATTAGCTGGCATTCAATTTTAAGTCTGACACAGCTATTGGAGAAGCAGGGTTTTAATGCGGTGACACATGCATCGTCGGTTCCATTATGGTTGGAGGAATTGAAATGGTTGGGGACAGGTTTGTCAGCGCCCTGATTGATGTCCCTGAGGTGTTCCCTGAAACGATCCGCAAGACGTCTGCCCGTTTGGCCAATGTATTTCATGTTACATCGTTTGCAGATGATAACATAAATCAGATTGCGGGACGTGCAAGTGAAAGAATCTTTCAAGATGAAGGTACCTCGGGGAAATGCAATCTCTGGTGTCTGAACAACGTATGGGCATGTCAGACAGTTCCTACGATGGCATTCGAAGGTGCCCACGGATGAAGTAACCGTGGGGAGGCGACTATGCACAAGGTGGTCCCTGAGGCTCTGGTTACGGCGGAAAATTACCCTGGGGCCATTGGAGAATACCTCACGAGTGGTAGGATCGGATTCCAAGATGGACCAGTGTCTCAGGAGTCTCAGTTCGTTTTTTCTCGCAGGAGTTTAAAATACCTATTTGTTTCCATTTCATATTGTTATATCCTGCTGCAGCCGCTGCTTTTTCTCTCTATTCCAAGTCAGTAGTTTCTTTGTTGGCAACGGACAAGTAACTATCGCAAATCGTACACTTTGCCTCACTGTCGTTGCATCCTTCAACGAAGCATGGAAACTTATTTTTCATAATGTTCGAGAATTTGCATTTTCTCTTTGTAGAAGCCATTTTCGTAAACATAGACGGCAAAAGTTACAAATTTAAAAAAAAAAAAAACATTTTAAGTGTCGTTTCTGCTACCGGAACCGGAAATAACATTAACATTTTGGCCATAGAGACTACAGCATTGTTAGTGTTGCCGAATAGAGCAACAGTTAGATTCAAATTATACAAATAATTGGTGTTTCACATTTGGTATAAATAGGAAAATTAAATAAATATTATTAAGTAATGGGTTTTAATAAAGAATGTAAACACACGGTAGAGTGTAGATACATTGTAAGTTGTAACAACAATACATAAAACATGATAGCATAAAATATTTAAAAAGCCGGACATTTTAAAGGTTTTTAGCTTTGCCTGCCGGACGGAGGCCATGATGCTAAAAAGGAGGACATGTCCTCTCTTTGCCGGACGTCTGGCAACCCTACCCCAGAAAGGAGCTGATTCTCGTGGCAGTCGGGCAAACGTCAAGCCTCATTCGGTTCACTCTTTATCACTGAGAAACCTCTACTGCATTGTGAGAGGTACACTTGGCTGTGTTGTTCAGCGCATCTGTTCTTGCAGCTTTATCTTTGTGCAACAGCTTCAAGTCGGCTTTACAAGCTTCTACAGCCGGGCTGAAATAAGCATAGTTCCGGCTTTGGGGAATCTCGGGAAACTTCAGCTGGGATAGAGTTTGGGAACTTTGCCAGATCGGATACACTCAGTTGACTTCATTAGCAAAGATAGGATTATCACTCTTCATCAGTTGGGATAGGATTATCAGACTCCATCAACTGGGACAGGATTATCAAACTTCATTAGCTGAGATATGATTATCAAGCTTCATTAGCTGGGATAGGATTATCAAACTTCATCAGCTGGGATAGGATTATCAAACTTCATCAGCTGGGATAGAATTATCACACTTCGTCAGCTGGGATATGATTATCAACCGTTATCAGCTGGGATATGATTATCAAACTTCATCAGCTGGGATAGGATTATCACACTTCGTCAGCTGGGATATGATTATCAAACTCAACTCCACCACGCGCGAATCGCGTCATCTATCGCTAATCCGTTCAATCATCAGCTAGGATAGGATTATCAAACTTCATCAGCAGGGATAGGATTATCACACTTCGTCAGCTGGGATATGATTATCAAACTTCATCAGCAGGGATAGGATTATCACACTTCGTCAGCTAGGATATGATTATCAAACTTCATCAGCAGGGATAGGATTATCACACTTCGTCAGCTGGGATATGATTATCAAACTTCATCAGCAGGGATAGGATTATCACACTTCGTCAGCTGGGATATGATTATCAAACTTCATCAGCAGGGATAGGATTATCACACTTCGTCAGCTGGGATATGATTATCAAACGCCATCAGCTGGGATATGTGAGCAAACCTCACTGACTAGTGGTGCGCTAAGTTTGGGGTGAGCTTAGGGAAATGATTTATCTGGAAGTAATCTGGGCAAGCTGATGTAGCCTGAAGTGAGCTGAACCTCTCAACCATGGCGCGCATTGGGTGTGTGAGACACTGCAACCTGTCAGATTGCGCAATCGCAAGATCTCCTCAGCCAGACATCTCAACGTGCGTTCATTCCCCGCAGTGTTGTTGTTTCTGTTCACTTGATGCCGCTTGCAAGAATAGAATACCGCCTCCAGCCAGAGTGTGACTCCCGCGGTGTTTAGTGTTGCAATATATTCTTCTGTCTTTGTAGTTTACCTTTCAAATTAGACTTGAATACGGCAACGTAGGAGATGAGGGAAGCAGAGGAAGATAGCAAGACACACAGGACGTATGTTGAAATTGGCCGTAGACTCATTTGTCGTGGCTCTTTCAAGAAACAGAGATACAATTGTTCACGTCTGTGGATCAGATTTGTATGTGTCCTAGTGGTCAAGGGACTGTCCACATACAGTCAGTACACCACACTAATGTACGAGGGGAAGTTAATAAGTAAGTCACACATGGCTGTAGAAAAATAACTAAATATGATAACTTAAACCAGTTTATATTTATACATAAATTGTCCCTTTATTTCTCAACATAATTTCCACCAACACTGATGCACTTATCCCATCGTTTTATCAGTCCTTCCAAACCGGCTGCATAGAACTCCGTGCTCTGTTTTCTAAACCACGTTTTCACTTCACATTCAACTTCGGCGTCATTCGCGAAATGTCACCCACCAAGGTGAGTTTTCAGTGGACCAAAAAGGTGGAAATCACTAGGGGCTAAGTCGCGGCTGTAAGGTGGATGTTCCAGAACTTCCCACCTTAGTTGGTTAATTTTCTCCTGAGTTAATCGAGCCGTGTGTGGTCTGGCATTGTCATGAAGAAGCAACACTCCCCTAGTCAGCAGTCCTGGCAATTTCAATCCATCATGCAGTATGCTGTATGATGAACCATTTGAGCACCCTATTGCAGATGCTATAGAATCTATCGTTACTCGCCTGTCACCTCTAATCATCTCTTCCACCCGCTGCACGAATGCTTCTGTAGCAATCTCAGCAGGACGACCAGATCGGATTTCATCAACAATTTTAGAGCGTCCTTGAGAAAAATTTTCTACCCAGCTATACACCGCTTTACGGGACAAACATTTGTCAGCATAAACAGGAAGCATTTCCTTATGAATGTCCTTTGTAGGCAGTCCATTTTCCAACAAAAAAACGCACAACAGCACGTTGCTCTTTGGTTGTACACTCCGTAAGTACGGTTGCCATTTTGTTTATGCTCTACGCATGCGCATGAGACACCTAGCGCCACCTGACGATCGGGAATATAAAGTTCGATGTTGCTGTCACCTAATGACATCTGTAGAAAACACCAACTACATTTACCTGCCATCCCACAGAACTGTGTGACTTACTTACTGACTCGCCCTGGTATGTGTCCTAGTGGTGAAGTGACTTGTACATGTCGACAGCTGTCCACAGTCAGTTAACCACACTAATGCAAGTAAGGAGTATCAGCTTTACAAGTAGAAATTATTAGCTTTATAAGAACATTTGTGACTAATAGCCATTTCAGCGACAAAGATTTCATCAGCACGCACAACTGTATACATGAACTGACAGGTCATTTCTTACAGAAGTGACACCGTATATTTCATATCCTTAGCCGGTAGGCTGGTGGGTTCAGTCCCCACATCAGTCTGCTGGGCTTAGACGTTGACTTCTGGTTCAGAAAGCAATGACAAAGTATTGAGCGTAAAATTGCCTGTACTATCCACCTGGGCTGACAGCATGCAGCAGTTTTAGCCTTTACCAGCATTGGGTCAGTCTTGAGTTCTGTGGTGGCCTTGTACTGCCAAAGGTGAGGTCGCGGACAGTTGGTCCAAGAATAGATCCGCTTAAATGTTATATACTGCCGCCTGGGACGTGCCCTAATATTCAGTCATGTAGAACCACACAAGATCGAAGGGAAGAGACCAAGGGGAAGACCCAGAAGTAAATACCTGGATGGCCTGGCCACATGGCATGGTCGAGACAGAAACACGGAGCTGATCCGCGACTCTGGTGATCGAGTGAGATGGTAAAACATGACCGCTCACGCTTATCGGCATGGCACATGATGGATGGATGAAGAACTACACAGATAGGGGCGATATTTAGGAGACAAAACCATGTTTAAGCTCTTGTACATGAAGAACCACACAGATAGGCGCGCTATTTAGGCGACAGAACCATGTTTCAGCTCTCATACATGAAGAACCACACAGATAGGCTCGACATTTAGGCGACAAAACCATGTTTCAGCTCTTGTACATGAAGAACCACACAGATAGGCGTGATATTTAGGCGACAGAACCATGTTTCAGCTCTCATACACGAAGAAGAACTGTTTACAAAATGGAGAGAATGCGTCGTTTCAGAACAAACGAACTGCCAGCTTGGCATCACTATGTAGGTTCACTGAAGATGGTGTCACGGATGAAGTAGCAACGTTTTCCCCGAGACATTAAAGAATAGAGAATACCTGGAGCGGAAAACAATCCAGTACCATGTTACCCAGACACGTGCACGCCTGAACAAAGTATCATCCATGTGGCCGTGGATTCTATTCAACCTTCCGTGTGAGCTATCCATTGTGATGTTGGTGTTTGTATTGTGCAGGCTACATCTGCCAGGAGCCTTTGCTTCATTTACATCTCCACAGGGCAGGACTTTGCTTGGCTCATGCTCAGCACAAATAATGAACAAACTGCGGTCTGTGGCAACATGGTGCTCTGTGTGTGTGTTGTTGTTGACACGGTGCTGTCTGTGCGTGTCCGACCGTATCTGTGCGTGTTCGGGCGTGTCCGACAGCGTACTAGCATATTTAAAACCAGGCAACACCCTGTGATGTCACACGTGAAACAAAAGATGTTTGGCGCGATTAATTGAAGCGAGAAATAAGTCAAGCAAGCCGGCTCCCTGAAACCTGGTAACCTGGGAGAGGCGGGGTCAGAGGGCACATAATGGCCTGGCAGATACTGCAAGCTGTTCTCTCTCGTCTACTTGTTCCATGCGACTACATGTCACTGACACATACACAGGTTCATATACCCCGTGGCGCAGTAGCCAGTGCGATCTCTCACAGAGGCAGTGGTCCCGGTTCAATCACCAGAGTTGCGGCGTTTTGTTTCCAGCGACAGAGCTCCGGGTACTAGCCAACCTTGTATATTACTTGGCTAATCATGTTGTTTCCAGTGACAGAGCTCCGGGTACTAGCCAACCTTGTACATTACTTGGCTAATCATGTTGTTTCCAGTGACAGAGCTCCGGGTTCTAGCCAACACTGTACACACTACGTAACTTCGTCGTCTTCTTCTTCCGTTCGCTACGTAACGAATCGTTGTGAAATATTGTGGAAATAATCTAGAAAGGACTCGTGACGACGTAACGGGACTGATCGCTCCACCTGATAATCCCATGATCTAGTATGTGTGACCTTGGTATCACCATAACTTTATAAACAGGCTGTTTTTAAGGACATACGGTATAGAGATAATACATGTATACCAAGATAGTCTCTCTTAGTCTCTCTCTCTCTCTCTCTCTCTCTCTCTCTCTCTCTCTCTCTCTCTCTCTCTCTCTCATGCTCTTTTATTTATGTCTGTCTGTCTGTCTGTGTCTCTCCCCCCCCCCTTTCTCTCTCTCTCTCTCTCTCTCTCTCTCTCTCTCTCTCTCTCTCTCTCTCTCACACCCTCTCTCAAACACAAATAGCGAGACAACCAGCTTTCAGGATGACCGTGCGCTAGTGTCCTCTACACCCACATCTGACTTGATGAAGGCACAGAGGACAGTGAACGTGTGGGGGATGAGACTACAGTTGAGGATCATGTGGATGGAGAAGACATCACTGATGTGTCGAGAGCTATCGAAGTGGGGCCATCACCGCACGGCCAGGACATAACGCGTATGGGACACATCAACAGTGGGGCTGGAATAGAGAGATGAGCGGTCTCTGGGAGAGCTGTTGGAGTGGGGTCATCATCGCACGGCCAGGACATAACGTGTATGGGGCACATCAACAGTGGGCTCAGTCGTTTGCTGTGTCGTGCGTTATAGTCAAACAACGACCAAAATTAACTTGGAGCAGAGCAAGACAGAAATAGTTGTATGTGGAACTGAAGTAGGTGGGAAACAAACCATAATATCGGCAATTTTAACTTCATCACAATATACAATCGCGGAATGGGAGAGTCGGGATCGCTCAAGTCTGTGGCACATCTGAGACAGAAGACACCGCACATCACTAGTGTAGGAAGATGTACTACAGACACGACATCTGAGACAGAAGACACTGCACATCACTAGTGTAGGAAGATGTACTACAGATGCGACATCTGAGACAGAAGACACTGCACATCACTAGTAGGAAGATGTACTACAGATGCGACATCTGAGACAGAAGACACCGCACATCACTAGTAGGAAGATGTACTACAGACACGACAGGTGCACACCTGACATCTGAGACAGAAGACACCGCACATCACTAGTAGGAAGATGTACTACAGACACGACAGGTGCATACCTGACATCTGAGACAGAAGACACCGCACATCACTAGTAGGAAGATGTACTACAGACACGACAGGTGCACACCTGACATCTGAGACAGAAGACACCGCACATAACTAGTAGGAAGATGTACTACAGACACGACAGGTGCACACCTGACATCTGAGACAGAAGACACCGCACATCACTAGTGTAGGAAGATGTACTACAGACACGACAGGTGCACACCTGACATCTGAGACAGAAGACACCGCACATCACTAGTAGGAAGATGTACTACAGACACGACAGGTGCCCACCTGACATCTGAGACAGAAGACACCGCACATCACTAGTAGGAAGATGTACTACAGACACGACAGGTGCACACCTGACATCTGAGACAGAAGACACCGCACATCACTAGTGTAGGAAGATGTACTACAGACACGACATCTGAGACAGAAGACACCGCACATCACTAGTAGGAAGATGTACTACAGCACGACAGATGCACACCTGACATCTGAGACAGAAGACACCGCACATCGCTAGTGTAGGAAGATGTTCTACAGACACGACACACCTGACATCTGAGACAGAAGACACCGCACATCACTAGTAGGAAGATGTACTACAGCACGACAGACGCACACCTGACATCTGAGACAGAAGACACCCCACATCGCTAGTGTAGGAAGATGTTCTACAGACACGACAGACGCACACAAAGATGAGTACACATATACCACTCCTGGCTGTTTACTTAATCCTGCGATCAATCTAACCATACTTCCGTTTAGGACACCACTAATCGTCCTTGTCCTACTTAGAATGCGATCTAAAAGCGATGACTGCTGGTCTGATATTGGCATCCGATGACGTCAGCGGTGACAGATGACGGTCGTGTCCAGGCTGTTATTGTTGAAGGGACCCACAAACAATCAGTGGTAATCTGCACAGACGGCTGCATCACCCGGGGAATTAGCTTTGTGATGGTGTGTGCTATATTTGTACACAGTAAAACACCCTGGCTGATTAGTCTCGCTATAGTATTGGTTTACTGCGCTTCGACAGCGAAAATAGAATGCATTACAGTAATGTGGGATAATGCGTGTCTTACAGCATTTCAATCACTGGCGGATGGTAGTTGAAAATGGTAGGTATTATATTTACTTTGTTTAGACGTGATCTGTTATGTGTCTGTCTGGGTAATCAGGAGGTAACAGCATCTATGACAGCGCTGACACCCGTTACCTGCATGGCAGACAGCTGATAGAGTGTGTCAGTACCTTTCTCCTACTTCTTCTCTTCATCTACCGTCAAGTGTTGGAGAAATGTCAAGATCTTTTAGGTGCCTTTTCTACTGCTGTTTGTAAGTAGGCATTCATTTCAGTAACAGAATTTCCCCTGGTCTCTGGGTAGTCAGATCAAACGCCCGTGTGTATTGTTGGGCACGTAAAACCACTTGGCAGTTGGAAATCGAAAAAGAGTATCCTAACGCCGATGCGCGGGCACAATTTCGTGTTAAATATCTACCCAAAGCATTTCAGGATTCTCGCCAGTGCTACGCAGTTCGTGCACTGAGCTGAGATTCTCTGGACTCAGGCTTGAGTTAGGCGTAGAACGGAGCACTTATGGGTTACATCCGTGTGCCATGATGTTGATCAGTCGACTAAACTAAAACTGCTCTAAGGTTCTTGTTCCACCGTCAAGTGTTGGGAAGAGATGGCAAGATCTTTTAGATGCCTTTTCTATTGGTATTTGTAAGTTGGCATTCACTTCTCTAAGGTTGTTCATGACTATATCACTGCGTCTTGTTCGTGGTCTTCCGATTGCTGTCAATCAATCAATCATGTGCCATGCCGGAAAGCGTGGGCGGTCATGACTCGCCATTTCACTCGATCACCAGAGTCGTGGATCAGCTCAGTGTTCCTGTCTCGCCCATGCCATGTGGCCAAGCCATCCAGGTATTTTCCGCTCGGTCTTCCTCTTGGTCTGTTCCCTTCGATCTTGCCAGTTGTTACTAAGTTCTCCAATCCATTTCTTCTCATAACATGTCCATAAAATTTTGACTGTCTAAGTCTAATTTCTCTAATCATTTTACGATTTTCATGTGTCTCCTGTAGTACTTTGTCATTGGTTTTTCTGTCTGTCCATGGTATTCTTTGCATTTCCTCAGAAACCACATTTCTGCAGCCATCAGATGTTTTTCAGCTTGACTGCTCATTGTCCAAGTTTCACATCCATACAAAAGAAAAGGCTCTATGTATCCCCTCAACGTTCTTTTTCTCGTTTCAATTGACATCTTTTTATTGGTCATAATGTTTTTCATCTTGCTAAAGGCTACTTTCGCCAGGGCGATTCTTGTTCTAATCTCTTGAACGCATCTCCCATCAGATGTTATGACTGTTCCGAGATAACTGTACCGATTCACTTGTTGAAGAATAGTCCCATTTACTTGTATATTACATTGTGGTATTTCGTTCTTCCTAGTGACTACCATAACCTGTGTCTTTTTACAATTTAATTCTAACCCCAGTTACTCACTGTGTACAACAACTGCATCTACTAATTGTTGCAGATCCTGCGCATTGTCTGCAATCAGTACTGTATCATCTGCATATCTGATGTTATTGATGTTTCGTCCTCCAATGCTGATTCCATTTATATCTTCTACATTTCTGAAAATATTTTCACTGTATAGGGGGGGGGGGGGGGGGGGGAAGAGAGATCTGGAGATTGGTGTATATCCATTATATTTCTTCATTGTGGCGCTTTTGTGGCAGATGGTAGCAGGGCGTTCTTGTGAGACGGCCAAACCATTTGTGACAGCTAGAAAAGAAGAGGAAGAAGAGAGAGAAGGAGAAAAAGAGGATGAGAGTAAGGGATACGACAGATGTAGGTTCGTGTCTCCGCGTGAGAACAATAGTTAATTACTATTGCACCATCAATGTCTCGTGGTGTACGTTATCAGGTTATAGAAGAGATGTACAGCCTCACAAGGTCTCTAAGCTACTCTACTTATATTACTTCAGACTGACAAGTCGAAATAAAAGACAACTCAATCATATATTTATTTCCTTCTTGAACAATAACAGAGTGACAATCTACAACATAATCGCATAGAGTAATCAGTACATGCATTGCAGACACATAATGCATATTGAACTGTAATAATACGATGCTGCATTGCCTCACAAGAGAGAGAGAGATTGGGTAACAGCCTATGCAACTGGATGTTAGGGGAATGCCACTTATTATCACCTATTAACCGCATGAAGTAAAAGACTAAAGCTAGGAATTACACCGGCCTTTGTTTCGTAACTATCTTCCCATAGGCTTATTAGTGGTCCATATATTCAGCCCAAATACCCATTGATCCATAGATTGATCCATCAATCCATATACCCAGGGATTATTTTGTTCAGATGGATATCTGTTTAGTCAAGTATGCCCGGTATGCTTGGGCAACTCCATTTTACCCAGACAATGTCTGAAACATTATAAAACAATACCCGTGAGTTTTATGTCACAATCAACCTTAGTCTTTCACTACCTACAAAGTCCTTAACAGCTATTGCTTCCCTATCTACGCTAGTATCAATATATCTTAGCCATAACATAAATTAACAACAGTATTTTAAACACAGTAATTTATCATTTATATATATTTAACTAACATTATTATCGCCTATTTCCCGACGCGCCGCCTACAGCCAACATAACCCTTAAAGTATTTAACCATTTACCCGAAGATTTGAACTCCCTGCCTGTACCCCGCAAGGCCAGCCTTTCGCCACCTTAGCTACACAGCAGCAGAAGCGTGACCTCCTTTCACCTATGTCCAGCGAACAAAAGACATACATTCTTTTCCATACCGCCCCGTCTTGGGCGAGCCATTGTCATCCGGTCTCATTGTTTGGTTGACCCAGTGGCCGCTTCCCGTCTGCTAGTTTTTGGTCGCCGTGTTGTTTATATCTTGCAGTAGCCTTTCGTTTTATATGCCGTGTTGACCCGCCTAGTTATCATTAATCTTTTAGTCTAATTACTTAATTTACATGCACATATATAGTTTATCTACACTCTGCTTATCTAACCGATTAATATGACTCCCATCACTCTATTTCGGCCATTTAAATATAGGTCATATGCAGGACGTCGCATTCAGTCCTGATCCTTGGTCGACTGCTCATAATTATTTGGTAAGCTTACCTATGGTAGTTTGCTATAGCGTTCTAAACTAAGATACCTGATTATAATATACAATTAAACTAATTAGGTCTAAGTCTTATGTCAACTTACATTCTTCTTCTGCCGTCCCGTTGTCCTTCTGGGTTTCATATTTGAAATACGATTGCTCTCTTCAACCTCTCGTTTGTCGTGAATCCCACTTGACCTTTCCAATCATGTTTGCCATTAGTCTCCTGTGTGATTCCGATTGATCTTAGTCTCCTGTGTGATTCCGATCGTAGTCTGGCTAGTGGTTGTCCTATCTGACGTTAGCCATCATCTGCAACTACTGAGTGCTCTTCTTTAGCCAACAGTCCTTCTCAAATGGCTTTCACGCCATTTTGTGATCCTCGGAATTTGCGTACCACTCCATCAGATTTATCTATCTGGAATAAATAGTTCACAGATCCTTGACCATCCTTTCTTCGGCAGTCCAGACGAAACTGTGATATATGCATCTTTTCCGTCTTTACTACTGCCTCTCCATCTTCTTGGACACTAAACAGCCTGGTGTATGGACATCACCATTGCTGAAGTTCCCAACTCACACTTCCTGGGCTGGGCGACAGCCCAGCAGTCCAGCCCCCGGTCCTGTTGCTACCGCACTCTTGCTCGTTCCACAGTCTAAACTGACTGGATCCAAAGAATATATCACCTCTTGAGTTGGCGCCTTTCTTGAATCACGTGACCATGCTTCTCTCGACTCGCTACGGTCATCCAATCAGTACATCGCGTACCCTGCTTAATTTGCATACTACCATCATATCATTAACCCAAATCTACATTGTCTCTGAAGTTCATGGTTGGGTCCATCTTTTCCCGCCGCCATAAATTTGGAGTATAGCGTTCCCCTCTGACAGCTAAGGTCACTTCCAATGCCGCCTGTACTCATAAATTATGCTACCCCCAACGTTCACCTGTTGTCCATCTGACAGCTTGAACCCAAAGTGTACAATACATTTGGCACTCCTCTCCCTGAGAAACTGCTAGTCAACAATAGAGGATGGCCTTGCGGCTATTCAGCAATGCACTCCCGCTCAAACTGGTCCTTGAACTTTGTTCCCAAAAATATTCCAGATCATGTTCTCCCGGTAAGCTCTGGTGATTTGCTAAAGTCGTTTTCCATACTGTCTCATACCCACCTACCAAAAGTTGATGGGTCCCACCATCAATATAGCGTCATCCCTCCTTGAGATCGAAGCCCTGGCTCCGCATCTGACATCCCTCCTAAACAATATTGAACGCCTAAGGGGAAGACTCTTTTTGGAACTTCCACCCCAAATAATAATAATAATAATAAAATTACTGGTTGCATCCCCTGCTCTCCCAGTGCATAAGGCAGTTAAAACTTGTTCGACTTCTGACGTGCATCACAACAATATAGTAACCAACTAATATTATTAATAAAGACAGTTCAATCCCTTGCATGCTGGGGATTCCCCAGGAAACAAAATCATCAATCAATGGGTGCAATACTTAGGGGCACCAAAATTAATAAAACAATGTCAATATAGGCATTCACTTAATATGCCACTCCCCTGTAACAACAACAAAACCAAAAATCAAATTCACATTGGTGCTACCCACTAGGACATCTGTAAATCAATGTGCCCAGTCATCCTTGAATCTGAAAAACATTGTAACAATTCCTGCGACACCACAGGAACATGCCTGTTCACCACACATAATAAAACAACAAATTCTCCCCTATTCGCAAGGACACATCAGCCTGAAGCTGCAATCTTCACGATCACCACCGATGTACACAAAAACAGACCAGCCCCTGCTGTAAGTAAACAACATTTAGTGGCCATAGAAACAGACCAAACATATATCATGAAACAGCTTTGGACATAAAAAATTTGCGCCCAGTCGTTGGACATCGTGCTCTATTGTCTTGGCGCTGAAATAACTCTGGAAAAAAAATGGTATGCCCAGTTTTTGGACATCATGCCCTATTCTCTTGGCACTGAAATAACTCTGGGGGAAAATGCGTGCCCAGTTCTTGGACACCCTGGCGCTAACATGTATTCTCCGCCCTGCTGCTTCACAAAAAAAAGATGTACCCGTATTAACGTCTACTCGGGTAATCTCAGATTATAAATTGTCTCCTTGGCCTCCTGACACGACGTTGAACTATGTGTTGTCATTATGACACCTAATACTGCAGTTGTGTCTACCCCGTACACCATAAAGTGAATCCCACACAAAAATAAAAACATTTGCATACCCGACTTGACAACTTCCGCTATGGAAATAACAAGGGAGCTAACTACTCCACGAAAGTTGATCCTATCAAGTAGTCACATTCATTTAAACAGCAAAATAACAAGTTTCTAACTACATTCATGAACCTTGAACACGCTGGTGCACTGAATTCCACCTCTGTTCCCGCATCTAAAAAAAAAGGGATTTTCTAACTACCACGAGTGACACTGCCATCTGTCTCTTCACGACAGCCATAATTAACTCACTGCATAAAACAAAGTCGAATATCCCCTCTTGATGATCTAATTGTTCATGCGTGCATTTCTTGTGCGCCACGTGTGCCATTGATAACTTTCGGCACAGCCCGTCTCGCCCTGCCGCTGGTGGGGCACGCTAGCACGATGAGTCCTTGTTGGGTTCCTTGCAGGGCAACACAAAAGGGGGGGGGAGGAGCGCTATATTTTCTTAGTGGCCTCGGATGTCTACACTGCCACCCGAAATGTTGGGTTCTGTCACCTAAACAGCTTCACAACTGTTCCCTAAAAGAGTCAGCGAAATTCATTCCCCGGACAGCCACAGGTTTGGCTGGCTCTGCATAACAGGTGTGAGAATTGTTCTTATACTTTGCATGGCTCTGGGTTTCGCCTGCCATGCCCTGTCATCAATTATGACTCTGACTTCCTGGACGAAGAGGGTGACCTTTATAACGGTGGGGTATGTTATTCTGATACCCTTTAACAATGAAAAGATAAGACCACCTTTACGTTGACTTGCACTGCTCAGCTGTTGTCTGAGCTCATTTCGGACAGATTCCGCTGCGCTGACTCTCCTTCTGAGTTGGCTATCCCTGGGTATTTTGTTGTGGTGGGTTTTCCTGTATTCTTGTAGCAAGGTGGTTTGGCCGGTGTACTTTACACAAGAGTTTCTAACTGAGCAGACTTAGTAGAAACCTCGCCGACAGACAGTTAGACAATTTACCAAACCAGCTATGAGATAAGTAGCCTAGTGAAGGAACACGTACTAAGACAACTATCGAGCAGGCAATCACGAACTACTGACTATAAGCGACAAATCTATGTATACGATCTTACTATATAGTATAACCTGACACCGCCGAGACAAAGGTCACATGGAATCTCCTGGGAGCTCCCGGACTAAGCTGGGAGGTCCCAGAAAATTCTGGAAACATATCCTTGCCAGACGACGCCATTTTTGTGACAGCTAGAAAAGAAGAGGGAGAAGAGAGAGAAGGAGAAAAAGAGGATGAGAGTAGGGGATACGACAAATGTAGGTTCGTGTCTACGCGTGAGAACAATAGTTAATTACTATTGCACCATCAATGTCTCGTGGTGTACGTTATCAGGTTATAGAAGAGATGTACAGCCTCACAAGGTCTCTAAGCTACTCTACTTATATTACTTCAGACTGACAAGTCGAAATAAAAGACAACTCAATCATATATTTATTTCCTTCTTGAACAATAACAGAGTGACAATCTACAACATAATCGCATAGAGTAATCAGTACATGCATTGCAGACACATAATGCATATTGAACTGTAATAATACGATGCTGCATTGCCTCACAAGAGAGAGATAGATAGGGTAACAGCCTATGCAACTGGATGTTAGGGGAATGCCACTTATTATCACCTATTAACCGCATGAAGTAAAAGACTAAAGCTAGGAATTACACCGGCCTTTGATTCGTAACTATCTTTCCG
The DNA here is from genome assembly GCA_963921405.1 of Cepaea hortensis. NCBI lineage: Eukaryota > Metazoa > Mollusca > Gastropoda > Stylommatophora > Helicidae > Cepaea > Cepaea hortensis. The sequence goes on along the minus strand of OY992882.1, from coordinate 2,229,772 downwards.
TAGGCTTATTAGTGGTCCATATATTCAGCCCAAATACCCATTGATGCGTAGATTGATCCATCAATCCATATACCCAGGGATTATTTTGTTCAGATGAATATCTGTTTAGTCAAGTATGCCCGGTATGCTTGGGCAACTCCATTTTACCCAGACAATGTCTGAAACATTATAAAACAATACCCGTGAGTTTTATGTCACAATCAACCTTAGTCTTTCACTACCTACAAAGTCCTTAACAGCTATTGCTTCCTTATCTACGCTAGTATCAATATATCTTAGCCATAACATAAATTAACAACAGTATTTTAAACACAGTAATTTATCGTTTATATATATTTAACTAACATTATTATCGCCTATTTCCCGACGCGCCGCCTACAGCCAACATAACCCTTAAAGTATTTAACCATTTACCCGAAGATTTGAACTCCCTGCCTGTACCCCGCAAGGCCAGCCTTTCGCCACCTTAGCTACACAGCAGCAGAAGCGTGACCTCCTTTCACCTATGTCCAGCGAACAAAAGACATACATTCTTTTCCATACCGCCCCGTCTTGGGCGAGCCATTGTCATCCGGTCTCATTGTTTGGTTGACCCAGTGGCCGCTTCCCGTCTGCTAGTTTTTGGTCGCCGTGTTGTTTATATCTTGCAGTAGCCTTTCGTTTTATATGCCGTGTTGACCCGCCTAGTTATCATTAATCTTTTAGTCTAATTACTTAATTTACATGCACATATATAGTTTATCTACACTCTGCTTATCTAACCGATTAATATGACTCCCATCACTCTATTTCGGCCATTTAAATATAGGTCATATGCAGGACGTCACATTCAGTCCTGATCCTTGGTCGACTGCTCATAATTATTTGGTAAGCTTACCTATAGCGTTCTAAACTAAGATACCTGATTATAATATACAATTAAACTAATTAGGTCTAAGTCTTATGTCAACTTACATTCTTCTTCTGCCGTCCCGTTGTCCTTCTGGGTTTCATATTTGAAATACGATTGCTCTCTTCAACCTCTCGTTTGTCGTGAATCCCACTTGACCTTTCCAATCATGTTTGCCATTAGTCTCCTGTGTGATTCCGATTGATCTTAGTCTCCTGTGTGATTCCGATCGCAGTGTTTCCCGTGTGATTCCGATCGCAGTCTGGCTAGTGGTTGTCCTATCTGACGTTATCCATCATCTGCAACTACTGAGTGCTCTTCTTTAGCCAACAGTCCTTCTCAAATGGCTTGCACGCCATTTTGTGATCCTCGGAATTTGCGTTCCACTCCATCAGATTTATCTATCTGGAATAAATGGTTCACGGATCCTTGACCACCCTACTTTCTTCGGCAGTCCAGACGAAACTGTGATATATGCATCTTTTCCGTCTTTACTACTGCCTCTCCATCTTCTTGGACACTAAACAGCCTGGTGTATGGACATCACTATTGCTGAAGTTCCCAACTCACACTTCCTGGGCTGGGCGACAGCCCAGCCCCCGGTCCTGTTGCTACCGCACTCTTGCTCGTTCCACACTGTCTAAACTGACTGGGTCCAAAGAATATATCACCTCTTGAGTTGGCGCCTTTCTTGAATCACGTGACCATGCTTCTCTCGACTCGCTACGGTCATCCAATCAGTACATCGCGTACCCTGCTTAATTTGCATACTACCATCATATCATTAACCCAAATCTACATTGTCTCTGAAGTTCATGGTTGGGTCCATCTTTTCCCGCCGCCATAAATTTGGAGTATAGCGTTCCCCTCTGACAGCTAAGGTCACTTCCAATGCCGCCTGTACTCATAAATTATGCTACCCCCAACGTTCACCTGTTGTCCATCTGACAGCTTGAACCCAAAGTGTACAATACATTTGGCACTCCTCTCCCTGAGAAACTGCTAGTCAACAATAGAGGATGGCCTTGCGGCTATTCAGCAATGCACTCCCGCTCAAACTGGTCCTTGAACTTTGTTCCCAAAAATATTCCAGATCATGTTCTCCCGGTAAGCTCTGGTGATTTGCTAAAGTCGTTTTCCATACTGTCTCACATTTAATCTGTTGTTCTTTCATGAATAGCATGAATGGTGTCAGAGCTAGTCGTCTTCTAATGTCCTCATCCCTAATTCAATCTCTCACAGCTGTCCCCGCAGCTCTTCTACATCTCGCATCTCTGTTATGGTGTTGCTCTCATTACTGTGGGAATCAGTGGGTGCCTGAGATAGGAAGATGGGCACTTCAAGTCTCACGGGACTAGTGCCTGACATGGGCACTCCCAGTCTCACGGGATGGGTGCCTGACATGGGCACTCCCAGTCTCACGGGATGGGTGCCTGAGATAGGAGCATGGGCATTCCAAGTCTCACGGGATGGGTGCCTGAGATAGGAGCATGGGCATTCCAAGTCTCACGGGATGGGTGCCTGAGATAGGAGCATGGGCACTCCAAGTCTCACGGGATGGGTGCCTGACATGGGCACTCCAAGTCTCGCGGGATGAGTGCCTGACATGGGCACTCTAAGTCTCACGGTATGAGTGATGGAGGCTGCAGCCAGCAAGTGGCCCAGCGAACGGGGATGAGATAGACTGAACGGGGATGGGATAGACTGAACGGGGGTGGGATAGACTGAACGGGGATGGGATAGACTGAACGGGGATGGGATTGATTTAATGGTGATGGGATAAAACGTGTGAACTGTTAGAAGCATGTCTACAAGATGAGGTTTGTTCAACAGCGCAGCTATCCTCTCCTGACGTATATGTGTTCAACAATTACCGCGATTGCATGAATTGCAGTGGTCTGATTACTTATGCAGCCAATCATTGGCTTTCAGCGAGCATATAACTAGCCTTTGTTAGCACCAAATTGAGCTCATTTAGCGGATTATCTTAAGCTCATTTAATGGAGTATCTTAAGTTCATTTAGCGGAGTATTTTAAACTCATTTAGCGGAGTATATCAGCTGCTATCAAGCGCCTATTTTATCCCACAAATTTGCTTACAGACTGACCAAGCAGCATGTGGACATGATGATATTAATATTCATAAGTGGTGGCAAACGTTTAGTGGTGAGAGTAGAAAGGACACCCACCACACGAATCATGTAAAGAAGTCACACACCTTGGCAGAAGGACAGTTTGCGAGCAACCGCCTGGCTGGATGCGTCATGTGCCTGGCCTGGGAGATCCTGTCCTGTCATTGGAAGTGGGTGGTGGGGCAGATTGGTCTCGAGGTGTGGTGTTCGCCTCGAGTGCTGGGGGTCCCGGGTTCAAGCCCCAGTCAGGGTCGGGATATTTTCACGTGGACTTTAGTAACAAAATTTCCCCCGGTCTCTGGGTAGTGAGATCGGACGCCCGTGTGTATTGTTGCGCACGTAAAAAAATCCGGCAGTTGGAAGTTGAAAAAAAAAAAAAAAAGAATAGCCCAACGGCGCTGCCCGGACAAAATTTCGAGTTAAAAATCTACCCAAAATATTCCTGGATCCTCGCCGGTGCTACAGAGTTCGTGCACTGAGATAAGTTTCTCCGGACTCAGGCTTGAGTTAGGAGTAGAATGGAGCACTTATGAGTGACACCCGTGTGCCGTGATGTTGATCCGTCGACCACAAGTGCACAGAGAAATAAAGAGAGCGGTCTCATGGATGAGTGTATATGGAGAGAGGGAGAGAGAGAGAGAGAGGTATATATGTCGATGTAAGGCAATTGACTTCATAGATGATAGGTAGTATTTGCAGTCCAGGTTTAGATTGGCACTATATCGGCAGGCTAATTGCTAGACCTGGTAATGTCACAACTTGCGCACGCTCGCGTCTGCGGAGCGGGTTCGCACCAGCCACATCCAGTCGTGTCTGCTAGAGACATCCCCGTGCAAAGTCTGCTTTCACGCCTGCAGACAGCACCAGGGAGACATCCTGCGGGCGCCGCGGCTGTCAGGTGTGCCACTTTCGCCGGTAGTTCTGGAGCAGCGTGGATCATGTTGAGAGGTGTTTGAGTTTTTGCTGTGGGAACTTCTATACCACTGTGACGCGGGAATGTGCGGTCGTGTGAGCTGTAAAGATTTCCTATATGAATCTGTGCATGCAGACAGGCATCAGTTTCGGGTGATTTTTGCGTAATGACATCTGCCGGCCCGATTCGTATCCAGAGAGGAGTTCTCCCAGGCAATTACAACAGTTTACTTTCGATCCGCGCATCCAGGAAGCCAGCTGACGTCACTGCGCGCTGTGGTAGCCTGCTAGTTTTGGTACAATCATTTGACGCGCACGCACAATGATTGCTATCTTGTGGAATGATACGGCGTTTAAGGCTATTTGTGTCGTGTTTATACACACACGCACATGCGCGCACACATGCAAGTGTATATTCGTAATGTAAGAAACGTTGACACATAAATCACAAGTTTATCGTCGGCATTGACAACTGTGGATTGACGACTTCCCCGTGAAGCACTTTCTTGCCAGCGTTCGCTGTACCGACCAGCCTTCCATCTCCACGGTCCCCTCGTGTCCCTGATGCTAGACATGTCTATTATTGCTGTTGTGTGGCAGCAACAGATGAGAAGTAAAAGACGCCGCTTCCTGCAGGCCAGGGGTCATCACCACGATGGAGGCTGTAGCCATCCTTGGACATCCCTGACATTGCCAGCCCAACGGAAATGGTGATCCTGTCAGGAAAGAAGTGACTAATCGACCCGACACAAAGCCTGACAGATGATGGCGGAGTCAGATCACGTGATCGCGCCCGGCATCCCGGGAATTAAAACCCAGGAGAACTGGCCGGAATGCGAGTACACTTGGCTGAATGCGAGTGATGTCTACAGCGGGTGCTAGACCACACTTGGAGACACCGAGACACAGACTGCAGCCATCGCTAGGCGACGAAGACGCTGGGATGTGCCACTGATTGCCCGTGTGGCTACTGGATGTCCGTGTCACACCCAGCCTGGAGCAGGTTGTCCATGTGGCTACTGGACGTCCGTGTCACACCCAGCCTGGAGCAGGTTGTCCATGTGGCTACTGAACGTCCGTGTCACACTCAGCCTGGAGTAAGTTGCCCGTGTGACCGCAGGACGTCGTGTCTGCACACCCAGCGTGGAGCAGGTGGCCCGTATAACTGCAGGACGTCCGTGTCACGTGCCTGCACACCCAGTCTGGAGCAGCAGACGGCAGACATGACAGTTCCTGCATAATTGATGGCCATGTCCGTCCATCTGGGCCAAATGGTTAATCCGGCCAAATGAGACACTCCGTGTAGCGCTGGCAGTTCATTGCACGAAACAAATCTACAATCTAGTCTACCGGACGTTGGTGTCTGTGTTCTAGCCGAGCATGGATGTCTGGTGGTACAGCGCGATAATGACTGGGATTACGTTGTCAGACTCTGCTAGCCCGAGCTCATCCATCTCCTTGTGGTGCAGCTGTGTTTGTAGCTCTTGATGACGTCTCCAGCTTCTCTGGCTGGCTGGCTACCGTGTGTAGTGTGTGGGCAGTTGGATGCATTGCTGCAGCTAGCTGTGTGTGGGAGGCTTGTTCCTCTGATGGATGGGTGGGTCGCTGTGGGGGGTGTGGGTGGGAGGGCTGTCTTACGCTGTAGCTGTAAGTGGGATCCTATATAGTTGGAGTGATGTGGGTGGGTTGTGAGATGTCTGACTGAGTCGCTGCATATCTCTCTCTCTCTCTCTCTCTATCTATCTATATATATATCTCTCTCTCAAACTCTCTATCTATCTATCTATCTATCTATCTATCTTTGTGTGTATGAAAGAGAGAGAGAGAGAGAGAAAGGTCTTACACTGTGACTGGGGGTGGTGGGGGGGGGGGGGGGGGGGGGTCCTTCACTAAATCTGTACATGGGGTCCTATATTGCTGGAGTTATGTGGGTGGCTTGTGTTCCACCGCTGTGTGACTGGGTCGCTGTATCCGTGTGTGTGTGTGTGTGTGTGTGTGTGTGTGTGTGTGTGTGTGTATATATGTGCGTGGATCGACACCGCCGTGATGGATGTGTTCACCGCTGTGACTGGGTCGTTGAAGCTGTGTAGCTGGGGCTTTAGGCCCTAACTGTGACTGGGTCGTTGAAGCTGTGTAGATGGGACTTTAGGCCATAACTGTGACTGGGTCGTTGAAGCTGTGTAGGTGGGACTTTAGGCCCTAACTGTGACTAGGTCGTTGAAGCTGTGTAGGTGGGACTTTAGGCCGTAGCTGTGACTGGGTCGTTGAAGCTGTCTGGTTGGGGCTTTAGGCTGCGGCTGTGACCGGGGTCCAACACTTTAGCTATAAATGGGTTCCTACATTGTAACTGTGACTGGGTCTCTACATTACAGTTATAAATGTGCTTCTACATTCTGATCGTGGGTGGAGCACTTCGCGATGGTTGTGTACGTGGGTCGTACTCAGAAGCAGCGTAGACAGACTTCAGCATTCCAGTTGTGGGTGGAAGAGGAGAAAGGGAGGAGGCACATTAACTTGAGCCATGATGAGTATGTTAGCTTGACTTTGTGCAATGTGTTTCCCCCAGCCGTGATCCTAACATGTGTGTTCAGTTGACTGTGAGTGTGTGTGGGTGTGTGTGTGGTTTTTTTTCCCCCCAAACAGACATGGATTCTAACATGTTAACTTGGCTGCATGTGTTTTGTTTCCCTCGGCCATGTATTCTGTGATGCATGTTACCTTGTCGTCGCTGACATTTCCTTCCTCCTCTCTCACACTCTCTCTCTCTCTCTCCCTCTCTCTCTCTCTCTCTCACACACACTCTCTCTCTCTCTCACACACACACACACGTGCGGGAAACCAGATGCGAGACAAACATAATTTATCAGAAGAAGAACACAGAATGCTTGAAGAGCTGTTATAACACCAGTAAATCTGTGGACGTCACAAGTAATTCATCTGATCACCAACCAAGCTTGAGCTGTTCAATGCTAACATGAAATCAGCACTGCTGCGTGCACCAGGAGCACGGAGAACAACTACAGCGATTACAAACAAACAAACAAGCTACAAACATGTATTAACTGATGTCTGGGCAAAACGGAAGGAGTAAAGCGGTATGACAAGTATCTACAGCTCAGGGAGAGAACTAGACAAGTGCCCGTGAACCAAGAGGTGAAAGACAAGACGCTTCCGCTAGGTGGGGCACACGCTGAGACAGTCTGGAAATAGTTTCACTAGAAAGGCTTTAGTCTGGAATTCACAGGGCGAAAGAAGTGACGGGAACACACGGGGGCGAGACGTAGACATGAATAATATGGGGAGGGACATGGGTGGAGCTGTATGGGATAGTCGAGGGCTGGAGGGCTCGGGGTGAGTGGCTCGAGGGCCTTTGATAATAGTTCTAATATGTGTGTTAACTTGACTCTTGTCTTTTGTTTCTTTATCCATGGATTACATTATGTATGAGGGTTCTATCATGTATGTTATCTTACCTCTCTGTGGTTTGTTCCCCCAGCCATGGATTCTAACATAACGCTGTGGCAGTTCCTTCTAGAGCTGTTGCTAAGCAACCAACACCAGAACATCATCCACTGGACGAGCCAGGAGGGTGAGTTCAAGCTGGTCAACGCCGAGGAGGTGGCCCGGCTGTGGGGACTTCGCAAGAACAAACACAACATGAACTACGACAAGCTGAGCCGCGCTCTGCGATACTACTATGACAAGAATATCATCAAGAAGTCCCTGGGCCAGAAGTTTGTCTACAAGTTTGTCTCCTTTCCTGAGATCGTGAAGACAGAGACCAAAGTGCCTTTCAAGGTAAGCTGATGTTGTGTTGCTGCTGTTCCGTGTGGGTATGTGTGTTGTGACGCGTCCTCCCGGCCAGCACCGAGTACAGGGCCCTTCTACCTGCCTTCACTGGGGATATGGTACTCAGCAGCATCACCAGGCCGGTCTTGCAGAACGTCGCTCTCATCGGGGCGCGTCAAAAAGCCTCTCGATCTTGACCAGATCTCGTGCATGCTCATACCCCGGGTGTCTAAAATATCCTGTGTCCATCTCCGTGCTGGTCGACTGCTGCTTCTTCTCACAGAAACCACCACTCCCATCGCTGACCTCTCCCATCACTGACCTCTCCCCCAGCCACTCTAACGTTTGATGTGGTCAGAGTATTCCAGTGTCCAGTGTCTGTGTGTGTGTGTGTGTGTGCTATTTGTAAGTCTGTGTGTGCTATGTCTATGTGTGTGTATGTGTGCTATGTCTGTGTGTGTGCTATGTGTATGTCTGTGTGTGTGCTATGTGTATGTCTGTGTGTGTGTGTGCTATGTGTATGTCTGTGTGTGTTTGCTATGTGTATGTCTGTGTGTGTGTGCTATGTGTATGTCTGTGTGTGTGTGTGTGCTATGTGTATGTCTGTGTGTGTGTGTGCTATGTGTATGTCTGTGTGTGTGTGCTATGTGTATGTCTGTGTGTGTGTGCTATGTGTATGTCTGTGTGTGTGTGCTATGTGTATGTCTGTGTGTGTGCTATGTCTATATGTGTGTATGTGTGCTATGTCCGTGTGTGTATGCTGTGTGTGTGTGTGCTATGTGTATGTCTGTGTGTGTGCTATGTCTATGTGTAAGTCTGTGTGTGTGCTATGTCTATATGTGTGTATGTGTGCTATGTCTGTGTATGTGTGCTATGTCTGTGTGTGTGTGCTATGTGTATGTCTGTGTGTGCTATGTCTATATGTATGTCTGTGTGTGTGTGCTATGTGTATGTCTGTGTGTGTGTGCTATGTGTATGTCTGTATGTGTGTGCTATGTCTGTGTGTGTTATTATGTGTGCCATGTCTGTGTGTGTGCTGTGTGTGTGTTATATGTATGTCTGTGTGTGTGCTATGTGTATGTCTGTGTGTGCTATGTGTATGTCTGTGTGTGTGCTATGTGTATGTCTGTGTGTGTGCTATGTGTATGTCTGTGTGTGCTATGTGTATGTCTGTGTGTGTGCTATGTGTATGTCTGTGTGTGTTATATGTATGTCTGTGTGTGCTATGTGTATGTCTGTGTGTGCTATGTGTATGTCTGTGTGTGTGCTATGTGTATGTCTGTGTGTGTGTGTTATATGTATGTCTGTGTGTGTGCTATGTGTATGTCTGTGTGTGCTATGTGTATGTCTGTGTGTGTTATATGTATGTCTGTGTGTGTGTGATATGTATGTCTGTGTGTGTGCTATGTATATGTCTCTGTGTGCTATGTCTGTGTGTGTGCTATGTGTATGTCTGTGTGTGTGTGTTATATGTATGTATGTGTGTGTGCTATGTGTATGTCTGTGTGTGTTATATGTATGTCTGTGTGTGCTATGTGTATTCTGTGTGTGCTATGTGTATGTCTGTGTGTGTGTGTGTGTTATATGTATGTCTGTGTGTGTGTGCTATGTGTATGTCTGTGTGTGCTATGTGTATGTCTGTGTGTGCTATGTCTGTATGTGTGCTATATGTATGTCTGTGTTTGCTATGTCTGTGTGCTATGTGTATGTCTGTGTGTGTTATGTCTGTGTGTGTGTGTGCTATATATATGTCTGTGTTTGCTATTTCTGTGTGTGTGTGCTATACTATGTGTATGTCTGTGTGTGCTATGTGTATGTCTGTATGTGTGTGTTATGTCTGTGTGTGTGTGTGTGTGTGCGCTATGTCTATGTCTGTGAGTATGTGTGCTATGTCTGTGTGTGTTTGCTATGTCTCTATGTGTCTATTTGTGACTGTCATGCTACCCACCTCCCCCCTCTCTCTCTCTCTATTTGTCTGTCTATCTTTCTCTCTCTCTCTCTCTCGTTCTCTCTTTATCTGTCTGTCTGTCTGTCTGTCTGTCTGTCTGTCTGTCTGTCTGTCTGTCCCTTCTCATTTGTCATATTATTATCTCTACCTGGTGAGTTCACCAACACTGGGCCCTTCACCACACAGGCTGTAAAGTCAGGTAGTAAATGATCATATATTCCGTGTGATGGTTGCAGTGATTCATCTTGTCCGTGTGCATGTCAAAGTTGCAGCACCGCGTGGCTGTCAGTACATCAACTGTCCATGTCAGGTTTGAACACAGTCCTTTGTCTTCTACAGGTGAAGATGGAATCTCTGGCCCACGAGTACGGTCAGAGAGTGTTGCCACATTTCGCATCCTACAACGCCCACGACATCAAAGCCAGCCAAGACGCAGCCTTGAAGTACTCCGTACACAAGCAGCAGCAGCAGTCCACACAGCATGCCCGCAAGGATGAGGACAGCAGTCATGGCAGTCCCAGGTCAGCACTGGGCAAACACACAAGCTCAGACCTGCCCAGGCAGTCCAGCCAGCTGTACATGCAACGGGAGAAGGAGAGGGATCGGGAGATACGGGAGAATCTGGACCCGCATAGGAGCTCACACTCTTCTAGCCAGGTGTCATCTTCTCTCCTACAGCCTCCCCCATCACATAGCCACGCCCACCACCAGCCTCACTATCATTCCCATCACCTGCACATGTCACACCACCACCCTGCCCACTCGCACCTCTCTGCCCACCGCCACCGGCTGGAGGATGAGGATCGGGACCGCATCAGCAGGAGCGCCTGGTCAGCCTTATATCTGGGCAGTGATTCTCACCGGTCAGCCTTGTACCGCGACAGGGAGCCATTAAACGCGCCGCCCCGGACATCCAGCAGTGGAAGCACTTGTGGCAGCAGCTTGAGTCTAGCCCATAGCTCTCTCTACAACAGCAGCCTGAACCCAGAGATCCGGGTGTCCACCCCCAGAGGGCGCAGTGCCAGTCCCGTCATCAGCCACAGACGGCGTGACTACTCCCCTCAACGTTTGAACCCCTCACCTCCCATGACGGCCATGAACTTGGTCAAGATCCCCTCTTCCACACCCACCTCTCTGTCGACCCCGTCGTCTTCAGCATCTCCGACATGCCGCTCTCCATCCATCTCACCACTACCATCGAGTTACAGCAGCAGAAACCACATCAACTCAGCGATCACATCATCGTCTCGCCTGACGCCCAGCGCCGCCTCAGTCACAGCTGCCTGCAGCAAACCAAAACCCAGTCCTATATCTCTGGGCGTGCCATCGCTGGCGGCTGGATCGCTGACTGGCTCGCCTCTAACCCCAGTCACCTCCCACATGTCAATCATCTCCCCCTCGGGCAAACATCCAATTTCCGCCTTCCACGGCATCCCCACCCCGCTGTTTCTACCGAGCCCCATGCACCCGGTTCACTTCTGGAGCTCGCTGAGCCCGGTGACAACTCTCAGCCCACGGCTCAACTCCTCCGGCTCAGCTTTCCAGTTCCCCGCGTTCTTCAACGGACCCCTGGCCTTCTCCCCGCTGGTAGGGACATTCGCCGCCTCCAGCAGTTCGGGCGTGGACAACCTCGGCACCCCGGGTCTGGTCTCTACCCCGACACGGACTATTCCAGTCCTTTGACAATGAATGGACACGCCCGGCCTGCAACTGTCGATGCCACCATGACACGGCGATCTGGCTTGTGAGCTTGCTAACTGTTGGCTGGAGGCATCTTCCACTTGACCTAACTGTGAGTACGCGAGTGACTGTTGCACTGGACACGTCTACACAACTAAGGAAGTCGCTGCGCACTCAAAGACTGTGGCATCCCAAAATGTGTTTCATCGGAAACCGCCGCAGACAGGAGAATTCATGCTAACAGCTGATCTGTTATTGAAGTTGACGAAGTTAGTCTTGACTGAAGAGGAAGTGTGCTGGGTATCTCATATCTTCCTCAACAAGTGCCGCTAGGTCATGGACTGAATGACTGTATATTGTGTTGTGAGTTAGTACACCCAACTAGACGTACATGTCCCAGCACTCCGGGTAAACCTCCATTAGCAGATCTGACAATGTGAGTTAGTACACCCAACTAGACGTGCATGCCCCAGCACTCCGGGTAACCCTCCACTAGCAGATCTGACAATGTGTGCCGCAGACATCCAGCCAACTGTAAAACATGTACATAAGAAGACTTGCTTGTATAGAATAGCTATTGCAACACGGACCTCCTGCAGCCGCGCTGGTCCACGAAGTTTACCTGCTAATATTTTGTTTCTAACCTCACTTCTCATGGCAGTAGTGTCATACACGCATCGTGACATGATTGGCTATAATCACCAGCACACGCTGTCAATCACTATTGCTCATTACCCACGCCCAGGCAGCCCTTCTGTTATTATTCTTAAACCCATTCCAGCACAGAGAGACAAGACAGCAGCTCAGTCCTCACGCAAACACCCACACCGAGGACGCTGTGGGCCGATGTCTCACCCCCGCCGTGCATCACTGACCCAGACACCAGAACCGCCAGGCAGGTTCCACAATGGTGCCTGTTTTCACATCACCCGTTCAGGGTGAATCTGCCCACCCCAGAGACACTGTGTGCCGGCATTGAAGCAGTTCTTCCCAAGCCCATTAATGACGGAGAAGCTGGCCCACACTCAAGCCTACCCGTGTTTGGCGAAACAGGAGGCAACGTCTTTCTCAAGTCAGGGCTCAATTTTGTACAAGTATAGTTTTATCTTACAATAATGTGACTGCCCAATGAAAAATGCATCTCCTTCTCTTTCTCTCACTCTCTTTCTTTGTCTCTATTCCCCCATCTCTACCTGCCCCACCGTTTTTTTTTTTAAATCTCTCTTGATTTGTATGTCTGTCTTAATGTCCTCTTACCTTGCTTTCTCTTCCCCGTTCTCTGTTTGATGCTATTTCCTGCATACATGAATTGCTGAGGACATCAGTTGCTGAAGGCATTAGTTTCTAAAGGCATCAGTTTGATGTCTGTGAGTTGGCCGCCATTGTTTCTGATTTATTTATGCAGCAAATATTTGACGATTGTCCCTTACTGGGACAGCCATAAACTCAATTGTCATACACACGTCATCCTGCACTGATCTACATGGCAGCTTAATATTTGCATTGTCTTACTGCACATTTGACATCAGATTATTGTTTTACATGTATGGTTAGATGAGTGCGGGACACTCCGTACACTACTGTACATGTATGGTTAGATGAGTGCGGGACACTCCGTACACTACTCTACAGTATGGTTAGATGCGTGCGGTATACTCCGTACACTACTCTACAGTATGGTTAGATGAGTGCGGGATATTCGCTACACTACTCAACATGAATCATTAGATGACTGCGGGCTACCTGAATGACTGCGGGCTAGGCTAGAGGTAGCTTCAGTTCTGAAATGTCCTCACGTGGTCCATCTAAACTCCTCAACCGTGTGCCACGGAACGCCCAACCAGCAGCCTTGTCACACTTCCGATCCCCTGTCTCAACCGTGTGCTACCGAACGCCCAACCAGCAGCCTTGACACACTTCCGACCTCCTGTCTCCCGTGGACATTCCTGAAATGCCCTCGTCTTGTCGCTAGTCATTTTTGACACACAACAAGGAAGTGTGAGCACTTGTGGACCATGTTTGCACTGCTGTTCCTAGGGCAACGAACCCCCGCACCATGTATTTAGCGTGTCTTCTGGTGTGTACATTACTTATGCCAGGCCTGTGTTGGTTGAGCCACAGCTGAGCCGTCTGTTGCGTGTAGTTCTCTTAGGGATGTGTTGATAGTATACCTGGCTGGCTGACTCCCAGATCAACGTTCAGACCAGCCCACTCCCCGCGTCATCCGGGGATGGCCCATGGACGCAAGTTTGCATGTGGCTAGAACAGCTGTACAGGAAACTGCGGGAATATCTGGAGATTTCTTACCTCATGGTGTGTTTGGTTTTCTACCCAGTACACCGACATCCATCATCACATAGTATCCGCCTCTGGGCTGGCCGTGAAGATTCCTGATCATCCCATTGCATGGCTGGCTGTCTAGTGATGATCGAGGTATGTCTGCATGGACACATCTGTTCAAGCTCGCTTTAGAATGGTGTCCTTGGTTGTCCTCTTAGCCCCGTATTTGGCTTCTTGTACTCACTGTTGTCTCCGATTGTCTGAGAACGTGCAGAAAATGTTAGACCCTTTGTTGCTGTATTATTTTAGGAACTCTTCATTACAGGCTTGGACAATGCTTTGTGGCCGTCAGACCGTCTATGAAGGGATTTTCTGAAGTCCTACATTCGTCCGTGAGGGGACTTTTTGAAGTCATACATTCGTGTCTATGAGGGGACTTTCTGAAGGCATGCATTCAGCGCTGCTGGGAGGGGACTTTCTGGTCATACATTCGTGTCTTTCACGGGGCTTTCTGAAGTCACACATTCAGCTCTGTGCGGGGATTTTCTGAAGTCATACATTCGGCTCTGTGAGGGGAGTTTCTGAAGTCATACATTCGTGTCTGTGGCGGGACTTTCTGAAGTCATACATTCGTGTCTGTGAGGGAACTTTCTGAAGTCATACATTCGTCTGTGACGGGACTTTCTGAAGTAATACATTCGTGCCTGTGAGGGAACTTCCTGAAGTCATACATTCGTGTCTGTGACGGGACTTTCTGAAATCATACATTCGTGTCTGTGAGCGAACTTTGTGAAGTCATACATTCGTGTCTGTGAGGGAACTTTCTGAAGTCATACATTCGTGTCTGTGAGGGAACTTTCTGAAGTCATACATTCGTGTCTGTGACGGGACTTTCTGGTCATACATGCGTGTCTGTGCGGGGACTTTCAGAAGTAATCCAATCCGTAGAGCTGGACATTCAAAGAGACATGCTAGTCCAGTACATTCACGAAATGAATATATAAATGTATACATGTACAGACCTACAAGCACTTGGAATCAACGACTGGCAAGAGAAGGTCCACCAGAGAGACGAATGGAGACAGATTGTATTTGCAGCAAAGAACCTCAATGGCTCGGAACGCTGAAGAAGAAGAAGAAGATATACTCTCTGTGTAAGGGTGTGGCAGCTTCTGGTGTGAGCAGGCCTCAACACTGGGCTAGGATTGATATCAACGTCCAGCGCAGTAGCAACGTCATCTACATGGCCGTGAGATGAACCAGTTCCAGGAATTTGTGTCCGACTTCAGCTGTCAGCAAACCTCCGACTTAACAGCGCCTGTTGCTGGCGAGGGCGCCAGTCTTCTGAGCAGTGCTGCTGTGCTGATTGTCGTCCACGTCATCGGGAACTGTGCTCTCTAGATGACTCACTTTGATTAGAGAGTTCAGCAGCCACACATCACGCGTCCTTGACATTGTCTGCGTTATTTGCGTCTCTCTCTCTCTCTCTCTCTCTCTCTCTCTCTCTCTCTCTCTCTCTCTCTCTCTCTCTCTCTCTCTCTCTCTGTTGTTTCTCTGTCGTCTTTTCCTTTGCTCGCATATAGTTCGGCACTATCGTCATTCATACGTCACTGTTGCAATTGTCAATATTTTCTATACGTTCACCTGTTCTGATGTTCTTGGACTTTACAATACCCCTCAGGGCGGTCCCGATTTGACATTCCCAATATGATTATTTCGGGGGATGATGGTCTGTTGTTATGTATCTTCTATCCAAAATACTCCAAGCTACTTGAACAAGTCCACCTCATCTCAGTTTGTGTGGATAGTAATAGCTCCCCCAGCTGTGTCTACCTATCCCGGGTCTGCCTCCTCCATGGGGTAGTTGGCGCTGGATGTTGGGGTGTCTGGGGTAAGACTGTGTCCCACACTCGTTAGACGGAGACGGGCTGGGAGAGTTGTGTTATCCCTCAGACAGGGGTCGTGAACACAACCTGCTGGTGTAGATGTCACAGCCACGCCCCTCCCTCCCCCCACCCCCCAATGTGCAGAATCATGGAGATCTACATTGTTGGGCAGCCCTGAGGCCGTCTACAGAATCTGGTCGCATGGATGTCTTGACTGGCTCCCACAGCAGGTGATGGGGTGCTGCATATCTAGGACACTGTAGCCAGCAGTCTAGCCTTGTTCTGCCAGGAGGGTCTTGATTCCTGTAGCTATGCACGCATGTCTGGGATGCAGCTATAACCTGTTTCATAGTTGTTGGTTCACTTGTCAGAAATACCCACATTGTCTGGTTGGCCGAGTTTAGTAACACTCTTTGATCCTGCACCAAGGCAGAGGCGTCATCATGTATATGCTTGTAGCTTGCTCCTTTCTTTGTTTGGGTTCACTTCTCTCAGTTGTCCTTTGTTATGGTGTTGCATAACACTTGATGAATGATTATCTGCGCCAGTTCACGGGTGACCTCCCGTGTAGACCCGTTGACATGTCTGACAACTCCGCTGTCATTCACGTAGAAATAGCCACAGCAACAGTAAATAACACCAGCACACATTGATGAGCTGTGTGCAGCAATGTCCTCTCCCAGTCCAGCCAGACAGAGATTTGTGCACCAGCCATAGTACATCATGCACCAGCCATAGTACATCATGCACCAGCCACAGTACATCGTGCACCAGCCATAGTACATCTCAACCGTTCCTGACATTTTGTGGGTGTATTTAGTTAACTTGCCGGCTCCATGGCCGAGGGGGGGCGGAGCTTTCTCCGCTAACCCCGAATACTCTCGTCACGTGACGCGACGAGAATTAGCAGTGGTTCGAATCGCAAAAGTGACTTATGAGAGTATGGATCCGGTGGCTCAGAAAGTCGTGGCGTGCTGATGAGCGTAATCTAGCCTAGGAATCAACACACAGCTGAAAGATGCTGGTGTTGACCGCAATATCCTGAAACAGGATGGAAACGCGGGAAAAAAAAAAATTTAGTTAACTTCTTATGTGACAAAACTCACAGCACAAACTTTACAAGTCAAATCTCAAATTAGCTGCATAAATAAGTGATATATGCCTGGCCACCAGGACACCACCTGGAGATGTGATACAGAGGGGGAGGACACATGAATGTTTGTTCACTGTTACAACTATAATCTAATAGTCGGTCAGTGAATAGAACATGGCTTTTGTGTCATTGATCCTGGTGTCCTGTGATGATGATGATGATTTGGCACTATGCATTCCCGACCGTTTCATTGTGCCAAACCATCCCTATCATTGTTTCCTCATTTATTTTTGTTCTTTTAATTTCTGTGGCCATTGTTGGACTGTTAATGGCAACTGTTAGTGATCACTTTACAACCATGTCCTGTACTTCTGTAACCATTGTTGGACTTTATGCCACATTTAGTGATCACATGACAACTGTGCCCTCAAGTACATGTCACCCCATGGAGTGTTGGTCACGGTTCACTTGTTGTCATCTCTGTTCAAGCCATGCCAGGTTTATTAATGTGACAGCTGTTTATTTTTTCTATTTGCACATGTCACCGACATCTAGTTTATTAACTGGCCATAAATGTTTGCTGGGAGCATTAAAGTAGTGGTTATTCCTTGCCTTCCACATCCATACAAAGGCTTATATGTTATAAAGATGTTATTACGAGCCTTCTTTGGGTGCCTGTGCTGGAGGAGAACTTGGCAAACATGACTCTCCAATCCTGTCTCTTTCATCGCCTGATGTGAGGAAGTGGCCATGACTCTCCAATCCTGTCTCTTTCATCGCCTGATGTGAGGAAGTGGCCATGACCCTTCAATCCTGTCTCTTTCATCGCCTGATGTGAGGAAGTGGCCATGACCCTTCAATCCTGTCTCTTTCATCGCCTGATGTGAGGAAGTGGCCATGACTCTCCAATCCTGTCTCTTTCATCGCCTGATGTGAGGAAGTGGCCATGACCCTTCAATCCTGTCTCTTTCATCGCCTGATGTGAGGAAGTGGCCATGACCCTTCAATCCTGTCTCTTTCATCGCCTGATGTGAGGAAGTGGCCATGACCCTTCAATCCTGTCTCTTTCATCGCCTGATGTGAGGAAGTGGCCATGACTCTCCAATCCTGTCTCTTTCATCGCCTGATGTGAGGAAGTGGCCATGACTCTCCAATCCTGTCTCTTTCATCGCCTGATGTGAGGAAGTGGCCATGACTCTCCAATCCTGTCTCTTTCATCGCCTGATGTGAGGAAGTGGCCATGACTCTCCAATCCTGTCTCTTTCATCGCCTGATGTGAGGAAGTGGTCATGACTCTCCAATCCTGTCTCTTTCATCGCCTGATGTGAGGAAGTGGCCATGACTCTCCAATCCTGTCTCTTTCATCGCCTGATGTGAGGAAGTGGCCATGACTCTCCAATCCTGTCTCTTTCATCGCCTGATGTGAGGAAGTGGCCATGACTCTCCAATCCTGTCTCTTTCATCGCCTGATGTGAGGAAGTGGCCATGACTCTCCAATCCTGCCTCTTTCATCGCCTGATGTGAGGAAGTGGCCATGACTCTCCAATCCTGTCTCTTTCATCGCCTGATGTGAGGAAGTGGCCATGACTCTCCAATCCTGTCTCTTTCATCGCCTGATGTGAGGAAGTGGCCATGACTCTCCAATCCTGTCTCTTTCATCGCCTGATGTGAGGAAGTGGTCATGACTCTCCAATCCTGTCTCTTTCATCGCCTGATGTGAGGAAGTGGTCATGACTCTCCAATCCTGTCTCTTTCATCGCCTGATGTGAGGAAGTGGTCATGACTCTCCAATCCTGTCTCTTTCATCGCCTGATGTGAGGAAGTGGCCATGACTCTTCAATCCTGTCTCTTTCATCGCCTGATGTGAGGAAGTGGCCATGACTCTCCAATCCTGCCTCTTTCATCCGATGATGTGAGGAAATGGCCATGACTCTTCAATCCTGTCTCTTTCATCGCCTGATGTGAGGAAGTGGTCATGACTCTCCAATCCTGCCTCTTTCATCCGATGATGTGAGGAAGTGGTCATGACTCTCCAATCCTGTCTCTTTCATCGCCTGATGTGAGGAAGTGGTCATGACTCTCCAATCCTGTCTCTTTCATCGCCTGATGTGAGGAAGTGGTCATGACTCTCCAATCCTGTCTCTTTCATCGCCTGATGTGAGGAAGTGGCCATGACTCTTCAATCCTGTCTCTTTCATCGCCTGATGTGAGGAAGTGGCCATGACTCTCCAATCCTGTCTCTTTCATCCGATGATGTGAGGAAATGGCCATGACTCTTCAATCCTGCCTCTTTCATCCGATGATGTAAGGAAGTGGCCATGACTCTTCAATCCTGCCTCTTTCATCTGATGATGTAAGGAAGTGGCCATGACTCTCCAATCCTGTATCTTTAATCTGATGATGTGAGGAAGTGGCCATGACTCTTTA
Source organism: Cepaea hortensis (assembly GCA_963921405.1). Lineage (NCBI taxonomy): Eukaryota > Metazoa > Mollusca > Gastropoda > Stylommatophora > Helicidae > Cepaea > Cepaea hortensis. The sequence continues at coordinate 2,210,736 of OY992882.1, read as the reverse complement.
ATCCTGCCTCTTTCATCACCTTATGTGAGGAAGTGGCCATGACTGTCCAATCCTTCTCTTTCATCTGATGATGTGAGGAAGTGGCCATGGTTTATATTATTACTTGTAGCCCAGCTGTTCCAGCCATCCACAGACATCTCTCTGTCCCTGCCTTGTCTAGTGTTGCAACTTCTGTTGTCCCTTCTATTAATGTGCCTCATACATTTCGTTTGTCTTGTAACATAGTTTTCATTGTAGTTTTCTTCTGTCTACAGTACTCTCAGTTCTTGTAGGTTAGTTCAGCTAGTTGCAAATAATTTACATGACCTTGCAGTCAACCCCAGCATTTTTTGGCTGTTTGAGATTTTTGAAGTTTACGTTCTGTAGTTTGCCATTGTTTTCTGAACAATCTGCACTCATGATTTTTGCACTTGTATTTTATGAAAACCAACGCAAGTTGGTCTGCTGCCAAATTGCCTGCATCTATGTTTCGAACACGGTATGCGGAATTATGAGTTGCGTCCGTAACAACTTTGTCACAGTGCCGGCTATTGTGGGTAGCTTCTGAAAATTGTGAGTTTCATCAGGGTAATGTTTAACCACTGCCTGCCTGGTTTATCCATTTATTTATGACCATATCTGTGAAGTTTCAGCATGGGATACACTACCCCATGGTGAGTGGGGAATACGACCGCCACTGAACCCTTACCCTCTCTGTCACACAAAGTCCATGTTTGTTAACATTTATGCCCATGTTACTGTTAACAGTATGCGTTATGTTGCAGCTCTTGTACATTTAACACTGGATCCTGGTCATGGCGACTGTTTTGTCACATGATCGGAGGGTACAGTGATGGTAGTGTGTGCCTTTGTGACACCGTCATTGGAGTTCTCACAACGACCGCCTTACATGTCAGGGTTTGATATTTGCCCACCAGTGGCCCGCCACTGGGTCACTTCTTGTATTTCATAATGGCATGTTTTCGCACATATTTTCTCATGATTATTGTTGTTATACAGTTTTTGGATACATATTTTTGGACTGAAGAACTGACGTGAGGTTACTTCCCTTGTTGATATGTTGGTGCTTCAAATACATTACAGTTGTCAATGTTACTTACAGTAATATTGGATTGTATTATGTTTAGGCAGGTCACGTTTCATTGTAGAATATACCACCTGGCAATGTTTGATTGTGTAATATTCAGGCAGGTGATGTTTCACTGTGTAATGTAGGTCATTTCATTTCTACTGCCTGTTTAGTTGTTCTAAGGGTTAAGGTGTCCAGTACTATGACAGTCAATATTATATCACGGAAGACACATCTCATATTGGGAGTCAATATTATATCACTGAAGACACTTCTCAAATTGGGAGTCAATATTATATCACTGAAGACACTTCTCATATTGGGAGTCAATATTTTATCACTGAAGACAATTCTCATTCTGAGCGTCAATATTATGTCAATGGAGACACTTCTCATACTGAATAGTCAAAATTATGTCACTGAAGACACTTGTCATTCTGAGAGTCAATATTATGTTACTGAAGATACTTATCATACTGAATACATCTAGCTTAAGAATGGAGGTGGAGGCGGGCAGTGCAGCTTTCTGCTGGATAGAAAACACGATACATACACACATTGTGATTGTAACTGACTCAGAAAGCATACTGAGAAGGGTGAGAACAGGCAAGCTTCGTGCAGAGTGGCTTGCTTCACTTCGGAGGTCACGGGTAGCAAGCATCACCTGGATCTTTTCTCCTGGGCATGCCGGTGTGCTGGGGAATGAACAGGCGGACAGATTGGCTGGCTCGGCAAAACTTGGTGGAGTATTGATGCATGACAAGGCAGACGTGGTTGCGGCCTTGTGGGAGCACGTGTACACCTCGGAGGAGCAGATGGATCACCATAGTCTGGTAAGAATGAGACAGCGAGGTGTGACGAGGGGATCTGGCCGACGCTCGACGCTCAGAGGAAAGGCGAGACGGACATATAATCAGATTGCTACTGGAACTATTAGTGTTGGAACTCTTCGCGTGCTGCTGGGGATGGGGACGGAGCGCTTATGGGAATGTCCCGAATGCTGTGATGTCGGTTCCTAAATCAATCAATCAATCATACTGAATAATAAAAATTATGTTACTGACGACACTTCTCATTTTGGGAATCAGTATTATATAACTAAAGACAATTCTCATTCTGAGAGTCATTATTATGTCACTGAAGACACTTCTCATTCTGAGAGTCAATTTTATGTCAATGAAGGCACTTTGCATACTGTATTGTCAATATTATGTCATTGAAGAAACTTCTTATACTGAATAGTCAAAATTATGTTACTGAAGACACTTCTCATTCTGGGAATCAATATTATATAATTGAAGACACTTCTCATTACTGAGAGCCAATATTATATTGTTGAAGACGCTTCTCATTACTGAGAGCCAATATTGTATCACTGAAGACACTCCTCAAATTGGGAATGAGTATTAATTATGTCATTGAAGACACTTCTCAAACTGAGAGTCAATATTATATCACTGAAAACTTTTCTCATACTGAATAGTCAAAATTATGTCATTGAAGACACTTCTCAAATTGAGAGTCAATATTATATCACTGGAGACATTTTTCATTGTTAATGTAAAACACTACCTTATTGCGCCATGAAGGACAGTACTGACTTCCATAAATTAATGGTACCATGTTAATGTGTTTAGCTGCCTCCTGTAAAGGCCGTCCTGGAACATGTAATTCTCCTTGGTGAGTCCTGGTTCAGGTGCTTGTAATTCTCCTTGGTGAGTCCTGGTTCTGGTGCTTGTCTACCTGAGCTGTGGTTGGCCTAGTTTAGTACAGCCTACCTGAGCAGTAATTGACTTAGCTGTGCCATAAACGACTTACCTGAGTTATAATTGACTAACCTGAGTTGTAATTATGATCTACCTGATTTATAACATAGACCTGCTTAAAACAGTATACCTGTAATATAATATCAAACCTTTCATAGTGCCATGAAAACCTATTTATTGTTCAATCTGCAGTCATGTGACATACATAGCAAACGTGTGGATAGTGTAGCCAGGGATAGGTGTGGCCGTGTTGTTGTCTGTTCTGTGATAGAGCACGGAGATACTGACCTAGTACACAGGCAGTCTGGAGCTGGCTTCCCTTTACCAGGCAACCTTTGGTCTGGATGGACACACCAAGACAATTTGTGCTAGATTGTCCACATGAAGCCAGTGTGATACACAGTGTGCATCAGCATGAAATATTTAACAATTTTATACAGATTAGCTGCAGAACTGTTGATAAAATTAATCCAGTCGTCCCACAGGGCAGTAGTCCCACAGGGCAGTCAGTTGTGGCCTCCTCTCTGAGCACGCCATGTTTTCAAGGGAAGTAACTCTTCAAGCGACTTGATTGATCATGAACTGTTAGTGTTACTGTGTTGTTGATACCTTGTTTGTTACAATGATCGACATATATCTATCTATATTCACTTGTATTATATTATACATAACACATTGACTGGCTCTCTAGCATCTGAGAGCTCAACATCTTTATAGAGTGATTCTTCTTGAATTGTTACCCTGTTCCTTTCAGTGATTTTCATTATTCTTCAATTGTTATACATTTTCTCTTTCACTGACTCTTGTGCTATTTTTGTTACAAATTTGTTATTTATACCTAAACATAACTATATTTATATATTTACCAGCAGACACGAGTCAGCATCATGAGAGAGTTCATTATGACTCAGTTTATTTAGTTGAGTTTGTTACTGTATGAATGTGTTACATTGTCATGTTGTGACATTTTGTGCCAAATATTGGTGGCTAGAATATTGGTGACTAGATTGCTGGCAGGGTCCGTCAATCTTATACTGGTTTCTGGACACTGGTCAGAAGATTGACCACTCTAGACTTAACCAGTGGGAACAGTTGTGATATAATTGGGTAGCCATGCAAGCCTGGCTACAATACCATGTAACCTTGACTGCAGCTGATGTAGAAGTGGAGAAATTAAAGCAGATACATTGCACAGAAGAATAGTTTACAAAATAAAACAATACAATTACAGTTGCCATGAATAATTCATTTACAGCAAATGAAAATGGGGTTTATTAACATTTGTTAGGGTGGAATACATTGACCAGTGTGAGCCACTTGTCACGCAGGCTGCAACAGAAAGAGCACTAGAGTAAGTTGTTGCACTCTAGGTGGTAGAAGTGGGTGATATGTATGTCACAGATGCTATTGATGGATCTGTCTATGGAGTTAGTCAGCGTGTACATACAGGAATGCTGTATTAGAAGTTGTTCACCGGAAGATCTGTTTGCTGTTTCCTGTGTGGATGAGGGGAAACACCATTTTTGGATTTCTAGAATTGAAGTTCAGGGTGAACTTCACAGAGGTTTAGCATCCTGTGTCTTGACTGGGGTTTCCACTCATACATGGGGAAACACCTGCATCCAACACCACCTGCACCTGCCCTGTTGTTATCACCTGGGTTCATCTTATTGAGAGATAGAACAAAGCACATATACATATATACGTAAATGATGATATTTGACTGGGAGATAGAACAAAATAGCACACATACGTATATAAATCACGATATTTGACGGCGGAGACAGGATAATGAGCCTATATACGTATACAAATGTCTATGTTTGACTACAAGCATTTGTGCCAGACTTTACCTGATTTTAGCACAGTCTATTTGTTAGAAACAACCATACAGGAAGGGAGAGTATTACAGTCATGGTCCAATTGCCTCCCCCTGTACAAGGTAGATAACTCTAGTGTCAGTCCATGAGCTGGTGTATGTGTGTCTATGTGTGAGTGACATGCACCCTGTCGCCTGCACATCACTGGCTTGATGCTCACCACAAAGTGACACGCAACTGTAGGACTGTTTAATGCCCTTTGTTTGGGATAAGGACAGTTTAGTGTCAAACAAACGTAGGTTTATGCCAGGCTTGGTACAGAATCAAATTAACAAGTATTATAATGTGAGTTTCCAGTCATCGAACATTACAATTGTGGAAGATACACGAAACAAAACAAATAACACCCAGACCATAGCATGGCGATATATCCCCCTTCTGTCCAAATGGGAGGTCACATGTGACGTTATATTATCCATTTCCATTAGCAGTGTCTGTTGTTTGGAACAACTGCAAGACTTGAATATTTTCTGTTGTTTGCGACAGCTGCCAGACATATATTGTCTTTGTTTGGGACAACTGCACGGCTTATATTGTCTGTTGTATGTGACAGCTGCCAGAAAGAGGCCAGCTGGTGAGAAGACGTTGTTATGAGTGATTGATTCTGTTGCACATGCCATGGTTGATTTTTTATTATAATTTTATGAATTTTTGTTTAATGTTTCAGTTGTTATTTTATGTTTCATTTACTTGTTAGTTTGCTCACACTGCAGTAATTTAGTGCCGTTTATGTGTTATATTTTATTTGACTCGCTCTTGTTTTGAGAGGTTGTTGTATCTTTGATTTAGTTATACATATGTTTACCAACACCATTGGTGTGGGGTTGCACCGGGGATGTGTGGGTGCTGTAGTCGACCACCACGATATCATTGATGTGTGTTAGTGATTGTTCTCACTTGATGTGCCTCGGCCAAACCTGACCTATCTGCTGCCAGTGAGACACGGCGTCCAGTGGCAGGACAGTGGACTGTCTGACTCAGTGGACTGACAGATGATACCTGGATGTAACAGATGATACCTGGATGTGACAGATGATACCTGGATGTGACAGAGGATACCTGGATATGACAGGATACCTGGATGTGACAGATGATACTTGGATGTGACAGATCATACCTAGATGTGACATATATATTGATGTGACAGATGATTCCTGGATGTGGCAGATGATTCCTGGATGTGACAGATGATTCCTGGATGTGACAAATGATACCTGGATATGATGGATGATACATGGATGTAATGATGATACCTAGATGTGACAGATGATACCTAGATGTGACAGATAATACCTAGGTATTATGAGGATAACTGGATATGATGGATGATACCTAGATGTGATAATGATACCTGGATATGGAGGTATACCTGAATGTGACGATAATACCTGGATATGGGTGTGATACCTGGATGTGACAATGATACCTGGATGTGATGATGGTACATGTATGTGACGGTGATGCAAGGTGGATCTCTGGATATAATGATGATACCTGCTAGGTACTTAAATATGAAGATGATGGTGCCCAGATTATGGTGAGTACCTGGTTCTAATAGTGATGGCACACAGGTACACAGAACATAAAAACATTTGCCTGGCCAACAGTGAACAGTGCGTGGCATGGAGACTACTGCGTCACATGGAGACTACTGCAGTGGTACAGCTGGTCTGTGATTGTCCACAACGTGTTGGACTGAAGTCCGGTAATGGAACCTTACAGTCCATGACAGGCAAGAGATGACCACATGTTTAAGCAGTTGAATACAGAATGTGAGGGATGGTTTGTGGATACAATAACATGATGACAGGTAGACATGGCCATGGCAGGGCCATCAGTTCGTGGCGGGGCTGCACAAGGCTGCTCATTGTCATAACTAGAACTTTCCATGACAGGGGATGCACAAGGTGGCTCAGTGTCATAACTAGAACTGTCCATGGCAGGGACTGCAGAGCGACCTAGACATGGTCATTAGAGCTGTCTATGGATGGACTGTAGAAGTGGCATAGACATGGTCATCAGAGCTGTCAACGGATGGACTTATGTAGAGATCCAGAAACTGTCATTGGGACTGTCCATGGCGTGGATTCTTGGAGAAGGGACAGAGAGAGAGGTGAAGCAAAGATAAGCTCTGACTTGTACAACGTACGTCCGAGTCCAACATAGTGCATCACTACCTATCTTCTCTAAGGCGCTGTAGTGGCTGTATGCGGGACAGATGATTGTCCACATCCAGGCCAGCAAGCGTTCACATACCCCGGATATGTGTTGTGAGATAAATAACAGCAGTCAACACTGGGCATCCAGTCCATGTTTACCGTGACCTCACCGAGTTGATGCCCTTGTCATGCGACTGCTGCCATGTTATCACTGGTGGAGATACAGGATGTCAGGTTTGGCCGTAGATTTCTCCAGCTTGTCTGTGTTGAACTGATGTACCTCCGCTGGTGCATGTTTTAGCATTACCGGATGTGCTTTCGTGGTTGCAGGCTGGGAGTTTGCCATTAGTTGTGACATGTATGGTGTTATGACTGTTTTCAGTGTGTGTTGTTTGTTGCCCGGCTCCACGTGATGCTGTCTCGAATGTGTGGTTAGGCTTGTACAACTGACACACCCGCTTTTGGGCATGTTTGTAATTCTTTGATAACTCGACTTTCATGGCAGAGTCTCTGAACACATTCTCCACAGCTCGGGGATTTCCTGCTGCAGGAATAGAGCATCGGGAATATCCACTTTATAACATCAGATGTGTACTGACAGTTGGGGGAGAGATGGATGCGTGTGTGTTATGTAGAGGACTTGTGTCTACGTTGTGACTGACTGACTAGATGTGTTGGTGGAATAGAGGGCCAAGATTGTCTGATCGACTAGACGTGTTGTGGAATAGAGGGTCCAGATTGTCTGATAGACTAGACGTGTTGGTGGAATAGAGGGTCCAGATTGTCTGATAGACTAGACGTGTTGGTGGAATAGAGGGCCAAGATTGTCTGATAGACTAGACGTGTTGGTGGAATAGAGGGTCCAGATTGTCTGATAGACTAGACGTGTTGGTGGAATAGAGGGCCAAGATTGTCTGATAGACTAGACGTGTTGATGGAATAGATGGCCCAGATTGTCTGATAGACTAGACGTGTTGGTGGAATAGAGGGTCCAGATTGTCTGATAGACTAGACGTGTTGGTGGAATAGAGGGCCAAGATTGTCTGATAGACTAGACGTGTTGATGGAATAGATGGCCCAGATTGTCTGATAGACTAGACGTGTTGGTGGAATAGAGGGTCCAGATTGTCTGATAGACTAGACGTGTTGGTGGAATAGAGGGCCAAGATTGTCTGATAGACTAGACGTGTTGGTGGAATAGAGGGCCCAGATTGTCTGCTAGACTAGACGTAGTACCTGCCTGCTTATGTTGGTAGTACCTGTCTGTTTATGTTGGTAGTACCTGTCTGTTTATGTTGGTAGTACCTGTCTGTTTATGTTGGTAGTACCAGTCTGTTTATGTTGGTAGTACCTGTCTGTTTATGTTGGTAGTACCTGTCTGTTTATGTTGGTAGTACCTGTCTGTTTATGTTGGTAGTACCTGTCTGTTTATGTTGGTAGTACCTGTCTGTTTATGTTGGTAGTACCTGTCTGTTTATGTTGGTAGTACCTGTCTGTTTATGTTGGTAGTACCTGTCTGTTTATGTTGGTAGTACCTGTCTGTTTATGTTGGTAGTACCTGTCTGTTTATGTTGGTAGTACCTGTCTGTTATGTTGACTATGTTGAGTTGACTGTGTTGTGATGTTGACTATGTTGAGTTGACTGTGTTGTGATGTTGACTGTGTTGTGATGTTGACTATGTTGAGTTGACTGTGTTGTGATGTTGACTATGTTGAGTTGACTGTGTTGTGATGACCATATTGTTGACTATTGACATCAACTGTGAGTCTTCTGTGGAATGTTTAGTTTTAACATATATTTCTCACAGTTTGTTTAAATACTTTGTTGCCATGGTGGATGTAATCATGTATTGTCATGATTGATGTAATCTTGGTATTGTCATGGTTGATGTAATCATGATATTGTCATTGTACATTTCATCATGGTATTGTCATGGTTTGTGTTATCATGGTTTGTGTTATCATGGTATTGTCATGGTTGTTGTAATCATGTTATTGTCAAGGTTTGTGTAATCACGGTATTGTTATTGTACATGTAATCATGGTATTGTCGTGATTGATCTGATCATATTATTCCCATGATTGATGTAATCGTGGTGTTGTTATGGTTGGTGACAGCATGATTAATCAGACAGTCATAGGCTAATGTTACATCTAGATTGACGTCATTACTAGAATAACTCCAGTCATAGGCTAATGTTACAGCTAGACTGACGCGATGACTAGAATATCTTCACACATAGGCTAATGTTACATCTAGACTGACGTCATGACTAGAATAACTTCACACATACGCTAATTTTACATCTAGACTGACGTTATTACTAGAATAACTCCAGTCATAGGCTAATGTTACATCTAGACTGACGTCATGACTAGAATAACTCCAATCACAAGCTAATGTTACATCTAGATTGACGTCATGACTAGAATAACTCCAGTCATAGGCTAATGTTACATCTAGACTGACGCGATGACTAGAATAACTTCACACATAGGCTAATGTTACATCTAGATTGACGTCATGACTAGAATAACTTCACACATAGGCTAAAGTTACATCTAGATTGACGTCATGACTAGAATAACTCCAGTCATAGGCTAATGTTACATCTAGACTGACGCGATGACTAGAATAACTTCACACATAGGCTAATGTTACATCTAGATTGACGTCATGACTAGAATAACTTCACACATAGGCTAATGTTACATCTAGATTGACGTCATGACTAGAATAACTTCACACATAGGCTAATGTTACATCTAGATTGACGTCATGACTAAAATAACTCCAGTCATAGGCTAATGTTACATCTAGACTGACGTCATGACTAGAATAACTTCACACATAGGCTAATGTTACATCTAGATTGACGTCATGACTAGAATAACTCCAGTCATAGGCTAATGTTACATCTAGACTGACGCGAAGACTAGAATAACTTCACACATAGGCTAATGTTACATCTAGACTGACGTCATGACTAGAATAACTCCAGTCATAGACTAATGTTACATCTAGAATGACGTCATTACTAGAATAACTCCAGTCATAGGCTAATGTTACATCTAGACTGACGTCATGACTAGAATAACTCCAGTCATAGGCTAATGTTACATCTAGACTGACGTCATGACTAGAATAACTCCAGTCATAGGCTAATGTTACATCTAGACTGCCGTCATGACTAGAATAACTTCACACATAGGCTAATGTTACATCTAGACTGACGTCATGACTAGAATAACTTCACACATAAACTAATGTTACATCTAGACTGACGTCATGACTAGAATAACTCCAGTCATAGGCTAATGTTACATCTAGACTGACGTCATGACTAGAATAACTCCAGTCATAGGCTAATGTTACATCTAGACTGACGTCATGACTAGAATAACTTCACACATAGGCTAATGTTACACCTAGACTGACGTCATGACTATAATAACTTCACACATAGGCTAATGTTACATCTAGCCTGACGTCATGACTAGAATAACTTCACACATAGGCTAATGTTACATCTAGACTGACGTCATGACTAGAATAACTTCACACATAGGCTAATGTTACATCTAGACTGACGTCATGACTAGAATAACTTCACATATAGGCTAATGTTACATCTAGACTGACGTCATGACTAGAATAACTTCACACATAGGCTAATGTTACATCTAGACTGACGTCATGACTAGAATAACTTCACACATAGGCTAATGTTACATCTAGACTGACGTCACGACTAGAATAACTTCACATATAGGCTAATGTTACATCTAGACTGACGTCACGACTAGAATAACTCCAGTCATAGGCTAATGACACATCTAGACTAATGAACTAAACGCACGCACACATAAGCTCACTCAATTGGGCTACAGATGGCCACTCCTTGGCCAAGCTAGGCATCTAGATCAACTGTGGTGGACCTCAGACTAGGTCATGTTTTCTGTTGTTTGGTGCTAGCAATGTTTCCACGTGGTTGTGGTTGTTGTTGTCGTCGTTGCTGCACATGTTTGACAAAGGCTGTTTATCTGTTTGATAGCTGTTGATTTCGTGACACTGTTCACCGGCTGCTTATCTCTTGTTGCACAGAGGTTACAGAGGCAGACAGACGAGCATTCTGTGTTTTCTTCTGTACTCTTTCTATCCTTGACAACGATTGTGATAATAAAGATACTGGAATATAGTGCTTACCCGTGTTCATTGCTTGTGACTGGGTCGCGGATAATGATTGTTGGTGACTGAGTCGCGGTTTATGATTGTTGGTTGTGTGATTGTTTGTGACTGAGTCGCGGTTTATGATTGTTGGTTGTGTGATTTGTTCCGTTTCTAGATGTTTTCTAGCCAGCTACGCCATATTTTCCGAACACACCTCGGACAGATGTAAAAACATTTCACTGCACTGTACACAATGCCGTCGCCAGAATGCCAACACGAAAGTACTCCACGAAAATACAGTTTGTCGTCAATGGAAGCGGCAGTCACTAGAAGACTAATATTTCCCATGCTACAGTAGCCAACTGACGGTGCACTAGAGACATCCCCACAAGTGCTCAGTCCCCGTCTACAGTAGCCAACTAATAGTTCCCATGCTGACGGTGCACTAGAGACATTCCCACAAGTGCTCAGTCCCCGTCTACAGTAGCCAACTAATAGTTCCCATGCTGACGGTGCACTAGAGACATTCCCACAAGTGCTCAGTCCCCGTCTACAGTAGCCAACTAATAGTTCCCATGCTGACGGTGCACTAGAGACATTCCCACAAGTGCTCAGTCCCCGTCTACAGTAGCCAACTAATAGTTCCCATACTGACGGTGCACTAGAGACATTCCCACAAGTGCTCAGTCCCCGTCTACAGTAGCCAACTAATAGTTCCCATACTGAGGGTGCACTAGAGACATTCCCACAAGTGCTCAGTCCCCGTCTACAGAAGCCAACTAATAGTTCCCATACTGACGGTGCACTAGAGACATTCCCACAAGTGCTCAGTCCCCGTCTACAGTAGCCAACTAATAGTTCCCATACTGACGGTGCACTAGAGACATTCCCACAAGTGCTCAGTCCCCGTCTACAGAAGCCAACTAATAGTTCCCATGCTGACGGTGCACTAGAGACATTCCCACAAGTGCTCAGTCCCCGTCTACAGTAGCCAACTAATAGTTCCCATACTGACGGTGCACTAGAGACATTCCCACAAGTGCTCAGTCCCCGTCTACAGAAGCCAACTAATAGTTCCCATGCTGACGGTGCACTAGAGACATTCCCACAAGTGCTCAGTCCCCGTCTACAGTAGCCAACTAATAGTTCCCATGCTGACGGTGCACTAGAGACATTCCCACAAGTGCTCAGTCCCCGTCTACAGTAGCCAACTAATAGTTCCCATACTGACGGTGCACTAGAGACATTCCCGCAAGTGCTCAGTCCCCGTCTACAGAAGCCAACTAATAGTTCCCATGCTGACGGTGCACTAGAGACATTCCCACAAGTGCTCAGTCCCCGTCTACAGTAGCCAACTAATAGTTCCCATACTGACGGTGCACTAGAGACATTCCCACAAGTGCTCAGTCCCCGTCTACAGTAGCCAACTAATAGTTCCCATACTGACGGTGCACTAGAGACATTCCCACAAGTGCTCAGTCCCCGTCTACAGAAGCCAACTAATAGTTCCCATGCTGACGGTGCACTAGAGACATTCCCACAAGTGCTCAGTCCCCGTCTACAGTAGCCAACTAATAGTTCCCATGCTGACGGTGCACTAGAGACATTCCCACAAGTGCTCAGTCCCCGTCTACAGAAGCCAACTAATAGTTCCCATGCTGACGGTGCACTAGAGACATTCCCACAAGTGCTCAGTCCCCGTCTACAGTAGCCAACTAATAGTTCCCATGCTGACGGTGCACTAGAGACATTCCCACAAGTGCTCAGTCCCCGTCTACAGTAGCCAACTAATAGTTCCCATACTGACGGTGCACTAGAGACATTCCCACAAGTGCTCAGTCCCCGTCTACAGAAGCCAACTAATAGTTCCCATGCTGACGGTGCACTAGAGACATTCCCACAAGTGCTCAGTCCCCGTCTACAGTAGCCAACTAATAGTTCCCATACTGACGGTGCACTAGAGACATTCCCACAAGTGCTCAGTCCCCGTCTACAGTAGCCAACTAATAGTTCCCATACTGACGGTGCACTAGAGACATTCCCACAAGTGCTCAGTCCCCGTCTACAGTAGCCAACTAATAGTTCCCATACTGACGGTGCACTAGAGACATTCCCACAAGTGCTCAGTCCCCGTCTACAGAAGCCAACTAATAGTTCCCATGCTGACGGTGCACTAGAGACATCCCCACAAGTGCTCAGTCCCCGTCTACAGTAGCCAACTAATAGTTCCCATGCTGACGGTGCACTAGAGACATTCCCACAAGTGCTCAGTCCCCGTCTACAGAAGCCAACTAATAGTTCCCATACTGATGGTGCACTAGAGACATCCCCACAAGTGCTCAGTCCCCGTCTACAGTAGCCAACTAATTGTCCATGCTGATAGTGCTATGGCAGTCTGCTTGCTCGCTTGCCTGTATTCTCTACCTCGTGAGTGTTGTTTAGAACCTCTGCTCACTGCCCGCTGAACCAACCCGTCAAAATAACCACTTGGGGGATGAACTATATAGGAGGTCCTGTCTGCATATTTCGCAACTTCAAAACCTCGGCAGTTGGAATTGGAAAACAGCAGGCGGTTTCGGCCGCTGGCCGGGCTGGATTTCCAACTGGACAACCAGCTGATAAGATAATAGTTATGTCACGTGCGATTCTAGAATACACAAATGTTCATCCCTGGAGGCGCTGTGTGGTTCGTGCAATTAATGAGGTTCTGTTGGTAGAATTTATGAGAGGAAACTGGGCACTTATAAAGTGTTCGTTTAGAAACTGAATCATAGTGGAGCCATGTATATAAACACTTGTACATTATCGAATGTGTTACAAAGGTTAAAGGTTACAAACTTGGTGATGGCCTTGTGACCTCTAATGGTCAGGGAGAGAGCGTAATTGCTGCTGTGGAGTCAAGGTCTCCATTCAACCGGAATGTTCGGGCATTTTCCTCCAACTTCGTGGATAGCTCAGACAATGTGAAGAACCTACTATATTCCACAATTGGTACCCCATGCAGTTCGATATCTCTCCTCGGAACTGCACTTCGCTAGCGGAGAGCATCGTACAAAGCACGAACCCCGTAGTTGCAGAAATGACCCCCAGGCGTGCCCAGAAACGCTGCACTTGCAGTACCAGAAGGAAGGCAAGAGTTTCAGATGGCGAACCGCGCTACTCCGGTTAGGCTGGCAGATCTCCGGCTCAGGCAGGCCAACATGTCACCGCGGAGCGTTTGTGTGTCTGTGCTAATGAGATAGGCCAACCTTGGGTGCTTCAGAACAAGCAATCATTAGCATCAAGTGCCGTCGCCACGTTTATGGTCGGCTGTAATCAGTCTCCAACACTCTCTTCTGTCTCTTCACATATGCAGCCTTCTCTAGACCATCTCATGATGGTGTACACCCATATGTAACGTTGTCTTCCAGTCCATCTCTTGATGTTGTCCACCCACATGTAACGTTGTCTTCCAGTCCATCTCTTGATGTTGTCCACCCACATGTAACATTGTCTTCCAGTCCATCTCTTGATGTTGTCCACCCACATGTAACATTGTCTTCCAGTCCATCTCTTGATGTTGTCCACCCACATGTAACATTGTCTTCCAGTCCATCTCTTGATGTTGTCCACGCACATGTAACATTGTCTTCCAGTCCATCTCTTGATGTTGTCCACGCACATGTAACATTGTCTTCCAGTCCATCTCTTGATGTTGTCCACCCACATGTAACATTGTCTTCCAGCCCATCTCTTGATGTTGTCCACGCACATGTAACATTGCCATCCACTAAATCTCCTGATGTTGTCCACCCACATGTAACATTGTCTTCCAGTCCATCTCTTGATGTTGTCCACGCACATGTAACATTGCCATCCACTAAATCTCCTGATGTTGTCCACCCACATGTAACATTGTCTTCCAGTCCATCTCTTGATGTTGTCCACGCACATGTAACATTGCCATCCACTAAATCTCCTGATGTTGTCTACCCACATGTAACATTGCCATCCAGTCCATCTCTTGATGTTGTCCACGCACATGTAACATTGCCATCCACTAAATCTCCTGATGTTGTCTACCCACATGTAACATTGCCATCCAGTCCATCTCTTGATGTTGTCCACGCACATGTAACATTGCCATCCACTAAATCTCCTGATGTTGTCTACCCACATGTAACATTGCCATCCAGTCCATCTCTTGATGTTGTCCACGCACATGTAACATTGCCATCCACTAAATCTCCTGATGTTGTCTACCCACATGTAACATTGTCTTCAAGTCCATCTCTTGATGTTGTCCACGCACATGTAACGTTGCCATCCATTAAATCTCCTGATGTTGTCTACCCACATGTAACATTGTCTTCAAGTCCATCTCTTGATGTTGTCCACGCACATTTAAAATCGTCTTCCAGCCCTTCTTGATGTTGTCCACCCTCATGTAACATTGTCTTCCAGCCCATCTCTTGATGTTGTCCACGCACATGTAACATTGCCATCCACTAAATCTCCTGATGTTGTCTACCCACATGTAACATTGTCTTCAAGTCCATCTCTTGATGTTGTCCACGCACATGTAACATTGCCATCCACTAAATATCCTGATGTTGTCTACCCACATGTAACATTGTCTTCAAGTCCATCTCTTGATGTTGTCCACGCACATGTAACATTGCCATCCACTAAATCTCCTGATGTTGTCTACCCACATGTAACATTGTCTTCAAGTCCATCTCTTGATGTTGTCCACGCACATGTAACATTGCCATCCACTAAATCTCCTGATGTTGTCTACCCACATGTAACATTGTCTTCCAGTCCATCTCTTGATGTTGTCCACGCACATGTAACATTGCCATCCACTAAATCTCCTGATGTTGTCTACCCACATGTAACATTGTCTTCAAGTCCATCTCTTGATGTTGTCCACGCACATGTAACATTGCCATCCACTAAATTTCCTGATGTTGTCTACCCACATGTAACATTGTCTTCCAGTCCATCTCTTGATGTTGTCCACGCACATGTAACATTGCCATCCACTAAATCTCCTGATGTTGTCTACCCACATGTAACATTGTCTTCAAAGTCCATCTCTTGATGTTGTCCACGCACATGTAACATTGCCATCCACTAAATCTCCTGATGTTGTCTACCCACATGTAACATTGTCTTCAAGTCCATCTCTTGATGTTGTCCACGCACATGTAACATTGCCATCCACTAAATCTCCTGATGTTGTCTACCCACATGTAACATTGTCTTCAAGTCCATCTCTTGATGTTGTCCACGCACATGTAACATTGCCATCCACTAAATCTCCTGATGTTGTCTACCCACATGTAACATTGTCTTCAAGTCCATCTCTTGATGTTGTCCACGCACATGTAACATTGCCATCCACTAAATCTCCTGATGTTGTCTACCCACATGTAACATTGTCTTCAAGTCCATCTCTTGATGTTGTCCACGCACATGTAAAATCGTCTTCCAGCCCTTCTTGATGTTGTCCACCCTCATGTAACATTGTCTTCCAGTCCATCTCTTGATGTTGTCCACGCACATGTAACATTGCCATCCACTAAATCTCCTGATGTTGTCTACCCACATGTAACATTGTCTTCAAGTCCATCTCTTGATGTTGTCCACGCACATGTAACATTGCCATCCACTAAATCTCCTGATGTTGTCTACCCACATGTAACATTGTCTTCAAGTCCATCTCTTGATGTTGTCCACGCACATGTAAAATCGTCTTCCAGCCCTTCTTGATGTTGTCCACCCTCATGTAACATTGTCTTCAAGTCCATCTCTTGATGTTGTCCACGCACATGTAACATTGCCATCCACTAAATCTCCTGATGTTGTCTACCCACATGTTATATTGTCTTCAAGTCCATCTCTTGATGTTGTCCACGCACATGTAACATTGCCATCCACTAAATCTCCTGATGTTGTCTACCCACATGTAACATTGTCTTCAAGTCCATCTCTTGATGTTGTCCACGCACATGTAAAATCGTCTTCCAGCCCTTCTTGATGTTGTCCACCCTCATGTAACATTGTCTTCCAGCCCATCTCTTGATGTTGTCCACGCACATGTAACATTGCCATCCACTAAATCTCTTGATGTTGTCTACCCACATGTAACATTGTCTTCAAGTCCATCTCTTGATGTTGTCCACGCACATGTAACATTGCCATCCACTAAATCTCCTGATGTTGTCCACGCACATGCAACATTGCCATCCACTAAATCTCCTGATGTTGTTCACGCACATGTAACATTGCCATCCACTAAATCTCCTGATTGTCCACCCACATGTAACATTGTCTTCCAGTTCATCTCTTGATGTTGTCCACCCACATGTAACATTATCTTCCAGTCCATCTCTTGTTGTTGTCCACCCACATGTAACATTGTCTTCAAGTCCATCTCTTGATGTTGTTCACCCACATGTAACATTGTCTTCCAGTCCATCTCTTGATGTTGTCCACCCACATGTAACATTGTCTTTCAGCCCATCTCTTGATGTTGTTCACTCACATGTAACATTGTCTTCCAGTCCATCTCTTGATGTAAGGTGTGACAGGTTTGCCCTGGGTATTGAGAGTTAACCAAGCCCAGGGGGTCCTTAGCACTCCCGTGTATTCTAACCCCAGGGGTTGGATGGGCAGATACACTGTTTTCCCTGTGGTTGCCCTCAAATGGTATAAATAAGTCTACAAGCCCCTCCAGATTCTAGACCCCCACTCTCTACCTTCTCCCTTGGGACAATGAACCCTGAGGTATCGTCCGAGACCACACTCAATCACTGTACAAAGAATCAGTCAACATCAACAAAGTTTATTCTACCCTAAAGACAATAGGTAGGAAATGAACACCCTGATAGTATAAACTATTTACAATAGCAGAAGATAGGGTAGAGACAGAATCAGAGATAGAGATGCTTCGTGTGTCATCACTAGGCTGACGTGCAGGTTTGAGACAGATGATCCGTCCAGTCGGTCCGACACTCATCCGGCTCTCTTCCAGAATGATGACTGGAACCTTTGGAGACCACTCCGTCCCCAGAGCTAAGATCAGATGTCAGAGGAGCTACCTCTTCGGATCACCGACTGCTGGATACACTTCTCTGCTCTGTCCCACTGAATCGCTGTGACCAACTTTCACAGTTATCAAAGTACAGCCTGGTATGGAGACCCTCTTCCTTGAGGCGACCCCAGTTGATCTCTAGATTTCTCTAGACGTAACACATGATCAACCTAATGGTTCCATAGTAGAATTGGATAACCCTGATTGGGTAATGAATCAGCACTGCAACAAGTCAACACAGTCACTAGAAAAACACCAATGTTCCGGTAACTGAGTTCACTATTCACTACACAGTAGTATGTTCAGAGTCCTGCACACATCTTGAAACATGGTTGAGCTTGGTAACAAAACACATGGTCTCTAATTCTATGACTCGGTTGTTCGAATGATTGAGCAAGACCTATTTCATATTCAGCATACACAGTTCGTAAAGGTCAGGATGAGGTTACCTGTCTACCACCTCGAGTTCGAGTAACAAAATACGCAAGCTGGTGTGGGTCTAGTCATGACCGAACACTTGTGCCAACGTAGTTACAGCCCCTTTGGTTTGGGCCAATCTTTGCCTGGTCTGTCCCACGTTTAGGCGGAAACACATTGATTTGGACTTGATGAGCTCCCAGAGCTGCGCCTACCCCACCTTGGTAAGTCTCTCTGGAGTGAGCCTGCCATCATAGCTCCGTAGTAAATCAACCTTCATTATACACCGGCAAGATTGCTCTGGTAGATGAACTATAGTCTGAAATAGTCTTAATCAGTTATAATATGGAAACACAAACCATCTAGTTCCACTAGTGCTGTTGCAGAGTTCTAGAATCACGTGGTGAGTATGAGTCATGCATGGTGATTCTCCCTCTTGCATAATGTAGCACAGTCAGGCGTGGTAAAGTAGGTATGGTGACCCTTCGCCATGGATCACGTAGTGGTTTCCGGCAACTTAGTAATAGGCTGGTTCTAACAGGCCACACCTGAAAGTAAGAGCGATCGGTGAAAGTATTCGGCCCAAACATTGGCTCATGTGCATCTAAACCCTGAAAAATCAACCTTCAGTCTAGCTACCTAGTTATACAACTAAGTAGAGCAACATCTCTAAGTTGATAGTATTAATGCATCAAGCTCAGTCCAATGTCAGCTGGCCTTTCAGAGAACCGCCCGTCAAACAGATTGAGAATCAAGAATGGCGAGTCTGATCTAACGTTTCACCTATCCCTATTCACATAACGGTTGTCGCTAAAATTATTCAGTAGTTGTTCAAGAGTTAACTGTAACTAAACATCAAGGTAAGGTGTCCCTGGATCCCCCCCCCCCCTTTTCAATATACATCTAATCATAAACCAACAATGATCAAGGCACCATCACTTGGGATATAGTAACAATACCAGACCATATAACATATCTACATTTTCCATTTCGCTAGTGGGACCTCCTGCCCACTCTATAGCGAAACTCTTCTTGTTAGACTCTTCCCTAGAGTCAAGAAGTCTTTCCAGCGAAAACATGCTCCCCGCATGTTCAAGGTTCTCCCCAGTTCTGCCTTTCCAAGGGGATTAGCCTGGCCGTGGCCGAACTTCACTGGCCTGGTTATACCAGTCTCATACAAGAATAACTCACACGCATCCCTCATATTCCATTCGTCCCCGAATCTCATTCGTCCTCCATTTGTTCCTCCATACTTTCCACACATCAGCACTGACGTACCCACGCAAGTATGGATAGAACGTGACAGGAAAGAATAGCATGAAGAACGCCTGTACATCGCGACGGTAATGCCATGTTATCTCGCGTCGAACCACTTCGGCGGTCGGTACATTATTCATAGAAGTAGTACTCAACATGACCTAGTATATACGTATTAACAACATCGTATATCTCTCTAGCACCACTGAAGAACTTACCTTCGTATGAATTCCCAGTTCCTCGAATGTATTCACTATTTAGTTCACACACAAAATAGCTACCTCACTTCCTAGAGTTAATCACGTACGTGCTCTATTTCCCTATCACATGAGTGCTTCACTAGCTCACTCTTCAGCTACCAACTTACCTTGTCTACTTTCAGCGCTCAGCTAACGTAATTACTGACTGGCATCAAGTAAGTTCATACTATAACATAGTTTACTGTTCCCTACTACAGTACAGCAAACATAGTATATGCCACTACGAACTATCACAATCACCAACATTGTAACACAAGTTGCCAATTTTAATGGACTTCTAGCGCTAAGCAGTTGACAAAACAGCTGTTCACGACGGCTTGTAAACACCAGTATACACACCGCTGTGCACTGCCCTCGTTCTCACTAGGTTATCGATCGATCACGTCATTGCTATGCTAGACGCCCGCATATTTAATTAGCTATGAACGATCACACTTTCTGCTCACTTTACAACGTTAAATTAATTACTACAATGCATACCTGAACCGGTTGATTGTTTCCAGTCAGCTTCAATGACTATCTTACGCCAGCAGGTCGTGAAATGACAGTCCGCTGTAACTTGGTTGTGGGTGAAGAAGTGGGTTCACTGCTACCCAAAAAGCAGTACCTTCTCACACAAGAGATGAAGAGTGAATGAGCTGTGCCAGCCACATTTCTCCCTCGTGCGGACGAATGCGCTCGAGAAAGAAGTGCTGCACGAAGTGTGGCAATTCCATGTGAAACTTTTCCACAGTGGAATTCTAGGTTCTAACAGCACGGGAAGTTAGTGTTGTACTGAGCCACCTTGGACCTCCAAATCAGGTGGTTCTCGAACCTTCCAGATGGAAAATCCCTACTGGGCTATCCCCGATCTATTTATAGACGGGAAAGTCCCGGATGACGCCGAACAAAGTGGAAAATCGCTCGACAAGGCACAAATAAATTGCCGTTTTGTCACATAGGCCCCCACTTTAAGAGGATCGACCCCGTCGTTCCACTCCTTTAGCAAGAAGTTGTCCGAGTCGTTCTATCTTCTATCTGAGACCGGATGGCGGGTGAGGAAGTCTAACCCGACAATATTTCATGGAATACTTTTACCCCCATTGGTGAGGATGCAAGTTATCAAGTATCACGGGTGATCAACGCCTACTCCGCTACTGCGATTGGTCAAGTCACAGTGTCATGCGGACTAGAGCTCCCGTCTCGATCTGATTTAACGATCGTCCTGCCAGGGTTTACTGGACTTCTGCAACTCCAGCTTCCCCTTTCGAGGACCCAGCTGGACTGCAGTCGGTCGGTTTGAGGAACCAGTGGTCTGTGTCCGATCCGACACAACCCCTCTCTTCCGACCACGGTTCTCAGTGTAGCTAGCACTGCGGGTGTTCTTTTGGCCGGTCATGTTCCCCCGATCACCGGGTTGAACCGAAGAAGGAACATGCACATACATATAGGTTGAGGATTGCCTATGCTGTGACAGGCTTTCCGCTACCTGAACCCCGAACCGCGTTCTCAGCGAAACTTTGCGCCCTTTTGTGTGCAGAGTTATCGGGCTTCCCCTCATAGCGCATGAGGAGAGCGGAATGGAAAGTAACAGACTTGCCCAGGATCGCCACTCCATAGTGCTTGTGGAGCCCCACGTTAACCACTAGGAATGGGCCCTGCCACCCGATTTCGAATTCGTTCCCCTCGATTGGGAGGAGTACTAGAACTCGGTCTCCCACCACAAAGGATATCTTCGTCTTCGTCTTCTCAGGTGTGCATTTACGGCACTCAGGACAAGACCTGATATATCTGCGCACGTCGCCTGTCATGCCCGGCCATGTATAGTACCGGGACAGACACTTACCGGTTGTCCCTACAGTCAGATGTCCGGTTGGGGACCTGACATGTACCTTCTGCAGCATAGTAGCTCTATAGCTCTCAGGAACCAACTTACGTTCCCACTGCCGCTTCTCTGATCCGGTCTGGATTACCTGCGACCGGTTGCCAGAGCCGAACTTACCCTGATTTAACGGGCTCACATCGTTGGACAACCTGTTCGAACAAGGACACAGCGTCGCATCCTTGCTCCGAGCAGTACTCATCAGATCCGGTTGAGGTTTCCGGAGACTTACCTTCTCTAGACCCTCTTCCTCTGTAACTCCGACCTGCCTAGACTTATGGCTGCTAGGGTGTTTTGGTTCGCCCAAAAACACATGCTTCTGGTCGAGAATTAGGGGATAGATTGGGTCAGGTACTACTGCCGCCTGAATGCGTCCAGTAACGTACTTATTCCGAATCTCCACATTAGCAATCGGGCAACGTAACGCTACAGCACTTCTACTGGCCGGCTGTATCTCCGTTATCTCCCCGGTGAGTTGCTCTGGGCCTGTCAGGTGGGATGCAATTACAGCAGGAAATTGCAATCCTGTGTCGTAGAGGCACATCACCTGTTGCCCGTTCACTTCCACTCTCTCAACCACTGGAGGTCTCTTTGGTTCACGATTCCCATCACCCAACTCCACTTTCCTGCAGGGTCTATCCCTAACCTCCGCAAGACACGCAAAGTGCAAGTCCTTCGGTTTACTTCGGCACTCACTGGTATTGTGGGTGCTGGACTTACAGAATTTGCACCACCGCTCCGTCCACTTCCTCTTTGGAGAGTTAGGTGGGCTATTCTTACCTGGGTTGATGTTAGAGTTCTTCTCTAAAGTGCTCACCTGTTTTGTCGGTTCACTCGAACCTTTGGCCTTCTTAGATGCCTTACCTGACTTACCTTGATCCTGATCTTTCGATCTCGGATCTGTTGGACTGGTATCTCCAGTCTCGCCATAGACTTCCACAAACCTTTCAGCTAACTTGGTGACTAAATCCAATCTCTCAGCTCCATTCTCACCTAAGAAGTTTCGCAAGGGTTTCGACATTTGCATGCGCATCTGATCTACAACCATCAACTCACGCAAACTTTCATACTCTTCTTTAAATCCGACCAAGGCCATCCATTTCAGAAGGTATGAGTTTAACCTCACACTGTATGCTGAAAACAATTCACCAGGTTCCCGCTTAGAAGTTCTGAACTTCCGGCGGTACGAGTGTGCTGTGATTTCAAATCTCTTCAGCAATGCAGCTTTTAATGCCGGGTAATCATTCTGCATTCCCGGTGGCAAGCGTGCATAGACTTCGTAACCGGCGCCTCTGAGTCCCTGGGATAGTTTCAAACACCATTTCTGTTTGTCTAGCCCCATTGCGATACACATTGCCTCATACTTCTCTAAGTATTGGTCTATACGTTCTTTCTCGGGTTCGAACGGCAGTAAGGGCCATTTCATAGCCTGGTAGTCACGTCTACTGGTTGACCCGGAGCCAGGAGGTTCATCTCCTCCCACAGCTCCCTCAGTTACACCAGTAGCTGGCACTTGTGCCTCAAGTAGCTTCATACGGTACTCGTGGTCACGTCTCTCTCGGTCTGCTTCCAGTTCGAGCCGTTTCATTTCGCTGTCAGCACTAATCTTCTTTTCCTTTAAAGCCACTTTACTAGCTTCAAGTTCCTTTTCTGCTTTCCTCCTATCTCTCTCCTCTTGGCGAAAATCTCTTTCCACCGATTGTACATAGGACTTCAATGCCTCACCTAGACCTAATTTATGCCCAGTTGCCTGAACTTTGGCTAAGTCTAACTCTTGGGTAGACATGTTGACTATGAGATGTAGTTCTCTATGTGTATGGGTATGCAAAGCAATACAATCAATAAACCAGTCAATGGTCTTAACTAAGCAACACCACAACACAAAAGTCCGTCAGACAGTTATGAGATAGGTAGAAGTAGTAGAATCTTAAGTAGACTGACGGTAGAGGATATAGACAAAGTCAGTATCCCTACGAGAGGTTCTACCAACACACAGAGGTCTGTAAATATCCCGGACGAGCCCCCAAATATCTCTGGAGTGTGACAGGTTTGCCCTGGGTATTTAGAGTTAACCAAGCCCAAGGGGTCCTTAGCACTCCCGTGTATTCTAACCCCAGGGGTTGGATGGGCAGATACACTGTTTTCCCTGTGGTTACCCTCAAATGGTATAAATAAGTCTACAAGCCCCTCCAGATTCTAGACCCCCCACTCTCTACCTTCTCCCTTGGGACAATGAACCCTGAGGTATCGTCCGAGACCACACTCAATCACTGTACAAAGGTTTCCGGTTTCAAGATGGCGACGGACGGTCGTGTTGTTTTGTGTTCGTTAACTTTTTCGCGTAGTGGATGGATTTATTCATCTCTTGCGTGTAATTGGTGTGCCAGGATGTAAAACCAGGAGTTTCTACTCAAGATCTGCGCGGGTGCTACGGAGTTCGTGCATCGAGCGAAGCCATCCTTGAGTGAATTTTCAGCAGCGTGTGTGGTTTTCAAAGTCTGTGTTTACGTTTTTTCAACATGGCGGAACAACGTGTGTTCTTCGTGCGGTCTGCAGTCAACATACCGAAGCGGCGGGGTAGACGCGCAGGGAAAAAGAAGCAAGGTAAGCATGGAGGTTTAAGGCGTTTTAGACTCAAGTGTCACCGTCTAGGACTCAGGAATATCCGCATTCTATATTGGAACTGTGCCAGTATAAAACAACGGGGCTCTATTTTAGAAACCCTAGTTTACAGGAACGACATTGTAGCACTCCAGGAGACGAGACTGGGCGATCAGCTACTCCAGATTGCCGGCTTCAAATGTTTCTACAACAGACGACATCTGGGAATGGCGATTCTCGTTCGCGACAGCATGGTGGCGTCAGAGCTAGACATGTCCAGCTGGGACAGTGACGATATACAAATACAGGCGTTGAGAGTTCATTCCAATTTACCATTCGTGGTGGTTAATGTTTATGCCCGCAATGCCAGTGTGGACGCCCAGAAGTGGCAGTGCTTAAGTGGCATATTAGGCCACGAGAGAAATGTTATTTTCTGTGGTGATTTCAACGCTAAAGGCAGATCATGGGGAAACACTTCATCCAATACACAGGGGGAGGAGCTCGAGACTGCACTGGAAACCATCGACCTGGTTTGTATCAACAGTGGCTGTGTCACCAGAACAGCAAGCCGTCCGGGCGATGAGGACAGTGCTATTGATCTGGCGCTAGTTTCACCTTCACTCACTACAGTGTGTAGATGGGGTGTCCTAGGACACCATGGCAGCGACCACCACCCGTGCAGCATACTGGTGGAGAAAGGCAGAACCAGGCAGCACAAGCTAAAGGTAAAGACGTTCCAGTATGACAGTACAGGGCAAGATGTGGTGAGTAAAATAAGACGTGACAAGCGCAGAACGTTTCAGGGCAGGAAAAAAAGCTGGGAGCAGCCACCGTGGTGGAGTTTCGAGGTGGAGAAGGCTTGGGTGGATAAGCGTAGTGCTGTAAGGAGATGGCAAAATGCCAAGAAGAACAGAGCTGGTCATCCTAGTCCCTGCTTGCACTTAGAAAGAGAGATGCACACAAAAGTAAGCTACTTCAAAAAACTGGTCAAGGTTGTTAAAAGCGAAAAATGGGCAGAGGTGTGTCAAAGAGTAAGCACAGACAAGTCACTGAAATTGTTCTGGCGACTACATAAAAGCATGAGTGGTGTAGTCAAGAATAAGAGCATTTCTGACTTCCAAGGTGCTGACCTCATCTGGCAGAGGACTGACGAGGACAAGGGCAAAGCCCTCTTTGAACGCTACCTTGAGCAAAGCAACCAGACAGACATGGGAGGCCGAAATCTGGCCAAGGAGGTCACCTCAGACAGATGCAAGGCCCAGGACACTTCGGATGAAGACACAGTGACAGTGAAAGAAATCAAGGCTGTGCTTCGACGATCAAAAAACAGTGCTCCAGGTCCTGATGGCATAAGATACGATGACATTAATAGGTGTACCGACAATGAGCTAGAGAAACTAGCAGACATGTACAACAACAGTATAGGGGGTGCTAGCATCAAGGAGGAATGGTTACACAGCTATCTGATTCCCTTGCCGAAGCCTGACAAAGACCACAAAAAAATTCAAGGATATCGAATTATAACCATGCAGAATACAATAGGCAAGCTGCTGGAGAAGGTAATTGCCAAGAAAATATCAAGCCAACTAGAGAGACAAGGTGTTTTCCCACCCACCCTGGGTGGGTACCGTCCAAAAAGGGAAACCTGGACCAATGCAGCAGTCTTTGCCCAGGATGTCTATGAAGGTTTCCACTCAGGCACTGAAACCGTTGCTGCAGCGATTGATCTTGAGGACGCATACAACAGAGTACCACTGGACTTTTTAATGTTTCAGCTTCTCGAACTAAACATAAGTCCATTCCTCCTTAGTTGGATCGCTGCAGCCCTCTTCCAACGGAAAGTAGTTTTTAGATGTGGCAGTTGGACATCGGAACCAACAACAATATATCCTGGCCTACCACAGGGATCACCATTATCTCCGGTACTGTTCAACGCCTACACAGTGAGAATCACCAGTGAGCAGATCACTGGACCTGGCAGGACATTGTCATATGCCGATGATGTTTTAGTGTATCGTCAGGGGAAGGATAGAGAGGAGGTTGCTGTGGAACTACAAACCGAACTCAATCGCATAAGTACTTGGTGTGATGAAGCTGGGGCAATGGTCAACCCAACAAAGGCAACAGTGACTTGGTTCTCGTTGAATAATCATATTGTCAACACTCCAACACCAACTGTAATGCTGTGTTCAGAGATGGTGGAAAGAACGCAGGCAATGAATTACCTGGGGATACGGTTTGACCGAAGCCTTGCTTATAATGTGCACATAGACCAGGTGATAACAAAGGCCAAGCGGGGTTTGGCAGCGATGCGGGTGATGGCGGCAGCAAACTGTGAGCAGCGCCATCTATGTCTTCTGTACGAGGGGTTGGTCATGTCTGTTTTGGAATATGCAATGGCAATCCTGACTCTCAGCCATAAGCAGATAGAACGGATGGAAAGGATACAGAATGAAGCTATGCGCATTATTCTTGGATGTACAAGAGATACAGCATGCAGGGCGATGCGCTACCTTCTTGGGTTTCCAACCATTGAAGAGAGAATACAAGATTGCAGGGCACGCGCCTACCTCAGAATTAACGCAAACACACAACATCCACTGCATAGTGAAATTAGGAAGGTGAAGGGCAGCAGGTTAAAAAGAGGACGGTCGTGGATGGGTCAAGCCGAAGACATTCTTCAACAGGTGTGTTCACTTGAGGACTTAGAACCTGGCGAGGAGTGGGTGCAAGTGCCAACAGACTTCTGCACATCCTTTTCAGTTTGCATCCAACTTGACAGAAAATGCAGACAAGAAAATCCGGCTGCTGTTGAGGCTGAAGTACAAGCGTTGATTTTCGAGAATTCGCTAGACGGTGACGTGGTCATCTACACAGATGGGTCGGTCGTCCGACATGTGAGAAGCTCATGGGCCTTTACAGCTCGGGCCGGAGGGAGAATTGTGAAGGAGGACTCTGGTGCTTTTACTGAAACCACAAGTAGCCTGACCATGGAAGTCATGGCAGTAAGTAAATCAATAACATGGCTCGAGACACAGACATTCACTAGGGCTTGTTTCCTTAGCGACTCAATGAACATGATCAAGAGGATAGAGGAGGGGTCGATCCGAAGAGAATGGTTGCTGCCTCTGGAGCGGTCTCGACTGGCAAAGATTAGTTTCATCTTCGTGCCAGGGCATGCGGGAGTACAAGGAAATGAGCGGGCTGACAAGCTCGCAGGTGAGGCTACTGTGGAGGGCGGACGCGCCATGGACCAGGCCGACATTCTGAATGCTCTACGAGAAGTAAGACTTTTGCGAGAACCAAGTGATGACTGTGAATCTACAACAATGGCCAGACTGCGAGAGCAGCAAATTAAAAGAGGTGTGGCCAAACAAGAACACTACGCAGGAAGCCAAAGAAGATTGATAAACCAACACAGAACTGGCGTCGTTAGCCGCTACACGCTGCGGGATTTGCTGAGGAGGGGATCCGAGCACTTATGGACTGAATGGTTCGATGTGCAATGAGGATGATCTGTCGACTAACTAACTAACTAACTGTACAAAGAATCAGTCAACATCAACAAAGTTTATTCTACCCTAAAGACAAGGTAGGATATGAACACCCTGATAGGATAAACTATTTACAATAGCAGAAGATAGGTTAGAGACAGAATCAGAGATAGAGATGCTTCGTATCTCATCACTAGGCTGACGTGCAGGTTTGAGACTGATGATCCGTCCAGTCGGTCCGACACTCACCCGGCTCTCTTCCCGAATGATGACTGGAACCTTTGGAGACCACTCCGTCCCCAGAGCTAAGATCAGATGTCAGAGGAACTACCTCTTCGGACCACCGACTGCTGGATACACTTCTCTGCTCTATCCCACTGACTCGCTGTGACCAACTTTCACAGTTATCAAAGTACAGCCTGGTATGGAGACCCTCTTCCTTGAGGCGACCCCAGTTGATCTCTAGATTTCTCTAGACGTAACACATGACCAACCTAATGGTTCCATTGTAGAATTGGATAACCCTGATTGGGTAATGAATCAGCACTGCAACAAGTCAACACAGTCACTAGAAAAACACCAATGTTCCTGTAACTGAGTTCACTATTCACTACACAGTAGTATGTTCAGACTCCCTCAGAGTCCTGCACACATCTTGAAACATGGTTGAGCTTGGTAACAAAACACATGGTCTCTAATTCTATGACTCGGTTGTTCGAATGATTGAGCAAGACCTATTTCATATTCAGCATACACAGTTCGTAAAGGTCAGGATGAGGTTACCTGTCTACCACCTCGAGTTCGAGTAAGAAAATACGCAAGCTGGTGTGGGTCTAGTCAGGACCGAACACTTGTGCCAATGTAGTTACAGCCCCTTTGGTTTGGGCCAATCTTTGCCTGGTCTGTCCCACGTTTAGGCGGAAACACATTGATTTGGACTTGATGAGCTCCCAGAGCTGCGCCTACCCCACCTTGGTAAGTCTCTCTGGAGTGAGCCTGCCATCATAGCTCCGTAGTAAATCAACCTTCATTATACACCGGCCAGATTGCTCTGGTAGATGAACTATAGTCTGAAATAGTCTTAATCAGTTCTAATATGGAAACACAAACCATCTAGTTCCACTAGTGCTGTTGCAGGGTTCTAGAATCACGTGGTGAGTATGAGTCATGCATGGTGATTCTCCCTCTTGCATAATGTAGCACAGTCAGGCGTGGTAAAGTAGGTATGGTGACCCTTCGCCATGAATCACGTAGTGGTTTCCGGCAACTTAGTAATAGGCTGGTTCTAACAGGCCACACCTGAAAGTAAGAGCGATCGGTGAAAGTATTCGGCCCAAACATTGGCTCATGTGCATCTAAACCCTGAAAAATCAACCTTCAGTCTAGCTACCTAGTTATACAACTAAGTAGAGCAACATCTCTAAGTTGATAGTATTAATGCATCAAGCTCAGTCCAATGTCAGCTGGCCTTTCAGAGAACCGCCCGTCAAACAGATTGAGAATCAAGAATGGCGAGTCTGATCTAACGTTTCACCTATCCCTATTCACATAACGGTTATCGCTAAAATTATTCAGTAGTTGTTCAAGAGTTAACTGTAACTAAACATCAAGGTAAGGTGTCCCTGGACCCCCCCCCCCTTTTCAATATACATCTAATCATAAACCAACAATGATCAAGGCACCATCACTTGGGATATAGTAACAATACCAGACCATATAACATATCTACATTTTCCATTTCGCTAGTGGGACCTCCTGCCCACTCTATAGCGAAACTCTTCTTGTTAGACTCTTCCCTAGAGTCAAGAAGTCTTTCCAGCGAAAACATGCTCCCCGCATGTTCAAGGTTCTCCCCAGTTCTGCGTTTCCAAGGGGATTAGCCTGGCCGTGGCCGAACTTCACTGGCCTGGTTATACCAGTCTCATACAAGAATAACTCACACGCATCCCTCATATTCCATTCGTCCCCGAATCTCATTCGTCCTCCATTTGTTCCTCCATACTTTCCACACATCAGCACTGACGAACCCACGCAAGTATGGATAGAACGTGACAGGAAAGAATAGCATGAAGAACGCCTGTACATCGCGACGGTAATGCCATCTTATCTCGCGTCGAACCACTTCGGCGGTCGGTACATTATTCATAGAAGTAGTACTCAACATGACCTAGTATATACGTATTAACAACATCGTATATCTCTCTAGCACCACTGAAGAACTTACCTTCGTATGAATTCCCAGTTCCTCGAATGTATTCACTATTTAGTTCACACACAAAATAGCTACCTCACTTCCTAGAGTTAATCACGTACGTGCTCTATTTCCCTATCACATGAGTGCTTCACTAGCTCACTCTTCAGCTACCAACTTACCTTGTCTACTTTCAGCGCTCAGCTAACGTAATTACTGACTGGCATCAAGTAAGTTCATACTATAACATAGTTTACTGTTCCCTACTACAGTACAGCAAACATAGTATATACAACTACGAACTATCACAATCACCAACATTGTAACACAAGTTGCCAATTTTAATGGACTTCTAGTGCTAAGCAGTTGACAAAACAGCTGTTCACGACGGCTTGTAAACACCAGTATACACACCGCTGTGCACTGCCCTCGTTCTCACTAGGTTATCCATCGATCACGTCATTGCTATGCTAGACGCCCGCATATTTAATTAGCTATGAACGATCACACTTTCTGCTCACTTTACAACGTTAAATTAATTACTACAATGCATACCTGAACCGGTTGATTGTTTCCAGTCAGCTTCAATGACTATCTTACGCCAGCAGGTCGTGAAATGACAGTCCGCTGTAACTTGGTTGTGGGTGAAGAAGTGGGTTCACTGCTACCCAAAAAGCAGTACCTTCTCACACAAGAGATGAAGAGTGAATGAGCTGTGCCAGCCACATTTCTCCCTCGTGCTGACGAATGCGCTCGAGAAAGAAGTGCTGCACGAAGTGCGGCAATTCCACGTGAAACTCTTTTCCACAGTGGAATTCTAGGTTCTAACAGCACGGGAAGTTAGTGTTGTACTGAGCCACCTTGGACCTCCAAATCAGGTGGTTCTCGAACCTTCCAGATGGAAAATTCCTACTGGGCTATCCCCGATCTATTTATAGACGGGAAAGTCCCGGATGACGCCGAACAAAGTGGAAAATCGCTCGACAAGGCACAAATAAATTGCCGTTTTGTCACAGTCCACCCACATGTAACATTGTCTTCCAGTCCATCTATTGATGTTGTTCACTCACATGTAACATTGTCTTCCAGTCCATCTCTTGATGTTGTTCACTCACATGTAACATTGTCTTACAGTCCATGTCTTGATGTTGTCCACCCACATGTAACATTGTCTTCCAGCTCATCTCTTGATGTTGTTCACTCACATGTAACATTGTCTTCCAGTCCATCTCTTGATGTTGTTCACTCACATGTAACATTGTCTTCCAGTCCATCTCTTGATGTTGTTCACTCACATGTAACATTGTCTTCCAGTCCATCTCTTGATGTTGTCCACCCACATGTAATGTTGTTTCACCCGTACACACACTCTCTCTGTCTGTCTCTCTCTCTCTCTCTCTCTCTCTCTCTCTCTCTCTCTCTCTCTCTCTCTCTCTCAATCTCACTCTCAATCTCTCTCTCAATCTCTATCTCTCTCTCTCTCTCTCTCTCTCTCTCTCTCTCTCTCTCTCTCTCTCTCTCTCTCTCCACAATTGCCTGTATGCATCACATTTTTAAACACACACTAGCTGATTGTATTTGTAGTCAGGCGATGTTAACTGGAAGTTAAGTGGCTTGGAAAGCTAAGAAGTAGACAAGGGGAGGAGTTAAGTTTTTGTTATGGCAGGTAGGGGGCGTGGTCAGATAACAAGAGATCAGATTGCGGACATAGCTCCATATATCAGCCATCCTGTTCAGGCAGGGACAAATATTGTAGCAAGGCTGAAAGCAGGATACACGAACACACACGATAGCTAGGCGTGTGAGGGACGTGGTGTTAGGTCGATGGTTTCTGTAACCGAACGGTAATCTATAAACACTGTTAGATTGATGGGTGATTGGTTTGTTGGCTGGGTCATGGGTTGGTTGGTTTGTTGGTTAGTGGGTGTGTGGTTAGTTGGTTGGTTGGTGGACTGACTGATTGGTTGGTGGACTGACTGATTGGTTGTTTGGTTGGTTGGTTGGTGAACTGACTGATTGGTTGGTTTGTTCGTTAGTGTGGTTTGGTGGCTGGTGAATTGGTTGCGGGTTTGTTGACTGACTAGGTCACTAGTTGATTGGTTGACTGGTTGGTTTGTTGGTTTGTGGTTGGTTGGTTTGATGGATGGTTGACTAGAAGATCTCAGGAAGCTCTACCACAAGTGCCTGGGTGAGCTGACTGGGAGATGGTCTCAACCCTGATAAAGATTTGTGTCTTACGGGATGGAGCTGGCCTAGGGACTTTCCTCCCCACCCTATGCCGAAGTACAATACAGCACAGGTCTGGGATCAGTACATCACAGACCAGGGATCAGTACAGCGCAGACCAGGGATCAATACATCACAGACCAGGGATCAGTACAGCGCAGGCCAGGGATCAATACATCACAGACCAGGGATCAGTACAGCGCAGGCCAGGGATCAATACATCACAGACCAGGGATCAGTACAGCGCAGGCCAGGGATCAGTACAGCGCAGGCCAGGGATCAATACATCACAGACCAGGGATAAGAACATCATAGGCCGGGATCAGTACATCACAGGCCAGGGATCAGTACATGACAGACCGGGGATCAGCACATCATAGGCCGGGGATCAGTACATCACAGGCCGGGGATCACTACATTACAGGCCAGGGATCACTACATCACAGACCGGGGATCAGTACATCACAGACCGGGGATCAGTACATTACAGGCCAGGGATCACTACATCACAGACCGGGGATCAGTACCTCACAGACCGGGGATCACCACATCACAGACCAGGGATCAGTACATCACAGACCAGGGATCAATTCATCACAGACCAGGGATCAGTACATCACAGACCAGGGATCAGTACAGCACAGGCCAGGGATCAGTACATCACAGGCCAGAGATAAGAACATCATAGGCCGGGATCAGTACATGACAGACCGGGGATCAGTACATCACAGGCCAGGGATCAGTACATCACAGACCGGGGATCAGTACATTACAGGCCAGGGATCACTACATCGCAGACCGGGGATCAGTACCTCACAGACCGGGGATCACCACATCACAGGCTAGGGATCAGTACATCACTGACCAAGGATCACTACATCACAGGCCGGGGATCAGTACATCACATACCGGGGATCACTACATCGCAGACCGGGGATCACTACATCGCAGACCGGGGATCACTACATCACAGACCAGGGATCACTACATCACAGGCCGGGGATCACTACATCACAGACCGGGGATCAATACCTCACAGACCGGGGATCACTACATCACAAGCCGGGGATCACTACAGCCCAAGACACACGCCTTAAGGTGCATTGGATGTATGACGCTGAGCCCGCATCTGTCCAGACAACCAGCAAGAGTGAGCGATATGGTCAGTGTCCCGCCGTCGTCTGGGCTTCCTGGTTCCCATTGTACTCTGGGTCGCCTGGAAGCCCACATCAATGGTAGATATCCACCCCGACGCGGATTGTAACCTTCTACCACCTGGCCGCGGGCTAGCGTCCAAGTCCTACACTCTGACATCCAGGCTCTACACTCTGACATCCAAGCTCTACACTCTGGCGTCCAGGCTCTACACTCGCGTCCAGGCTCTACACTCTGGCGTCCAGGCTCTACACTCTGACATCCAGGCTCTACACTCTGGCGTCCAGGCTCTACACTCCGTCGTCCAGGCTCTACACTCTGACATCCAGGCCCTACACTCCGGCGTCCAGGCTCTACACTCTGACATCCAGGCTCTACACTCTGACATCTAGGCTCTACACTCCGGCGTCCAGGCTCTACACTCTGGCATCCAGGCTCTACACTCTGACATCCAGGCTCTACACTCTGACATCCAGGCTCTACACTCTGACGTCAAGGCTCTACACTCTGGCATCCAGGCTCTACACTCTGACATCCAGGCTCTACACTCTGGCGTCCAGTCTCTACACTCGCGTCCAGGCCCTACACTCTGACATCCAGGCTCTACACTCTGACATCCAGGCTCTACACTCGCGTCCAGGCCCTACACTCTGACGTCCAGGCTCTACACTCTGGCGTCCAGGCTCTACACTCTGACATCCAGGCTCTACACTCTGACATCCAGGCTCTACACTCTGACGTCCAGGCTCTACACTCTGGCATCCAGGCTCTACACTCTGGCATCCAGGCTCTACACTCTGACATCCAGGCTCTACACTCTGGCGTCCAGGCTCTACACTCTGACATCCAGGCTCTACACTCCGGCGTCCAGGCTCTACACTCTGACATCCAGGCTCTACACTCTGACATCCAGGCTCTACACTCTGACATCCAGGCTCTACACTCTGGCGTCCAGGCTCTACACTCCGGCGTCCAGGCTCTACACTCTGGCGTCCAGGCTCTACACTCTGACATCCAGGCTCTACACTCTGGCGTCCAGGCTCTACACTCCGGCGTCCAGGCTCTACACTCTGGCGTCCAGGCTCTACACTCTGACGTCCAGGCTCTACACTCTGGCGTCCAGGCTCTACACTCTGGCGTCCAGGCTCTACACTCTGACATCCAGGCTCTACACTCTGGCGTCCAGGCTCTACACTCTGACATCCAGGCCCTACACTCTGGCATCCAGGCTCTACACTCTGACATCCAGGCTCTACACTCGCGTCCAGGCCCTACACTCTGGCGTCCAGGCTCTACACTCTGACATCCAGGCTCTACACTCTGACATCCAGGCTCTACACTCTGACGTCCAGGCTGTACACTCTGGCATCCAGGCTCTACACTCTGATATCCAGGCTCTACACTCTGACATCCAGGCTCTACACTCTGACGTCCAGGCTCTACACTCTGGCATCCAGGCTCTACACTCTGGCGTCCAGGGTCTACACTCTGACATCCAGGCTCTACACTCTGACGTCCAGGCTCTACACTCTGGCATCCAGGCTCTACACTCTGGCGTCCAGGGTCTACACTCTGGCGTCCAGGGTCTACACTCTGACATCCAGGCTCTACACTCTGACGTCCAGGCTCTACACTCTGCCGTCCAGGCTCTACACTCTGGCGTCCAGGCTCTACACTCTGACGTCTAGGCTCTACACTCTGACGTCCAGGCTCTACACTCTGGCGTCCAGGCTCTACACTCTGGCGTCCAGGCTCTACACTCTGACATCCAGGCTCTACACTCTGACATCCAGGCTCTACACTCTGGCGTCCAGGCTCTACACTCTGGCGTCCAGGCTCTACACTCTGGCGTCCAGGCTCTACACTCTGACATCTAGGCTCTACACTCTGACATCCAGGCTCTACACTCTGACGTCCAGGCTCTACACTCTGGCGTCCAGGCTCTACACTCTGACATCTAGGCTCTACACTCTGACGTCCAGGCTCTACACTCTGACGTCCAGGCTCTACACTCTGGCGTCCAGGCTCTACACTCTGACATCCAGGCTCTACACTCTGACGTCCAGGCTCTACACTCTGGCGTCCAGGCTCTACACTCTGGCGTCCAGGCTCTACACTCTGACATCCAGGCTCTACACTCTGACATCCAGGCTCTACACTCTGGCGTCCAGGCTCTACACTCTGGCGTCCAGGCTCTACACTCTGGCGTCCAGGCTCTACACTCTGGCGTCCAGGCTCTACACTCTGACATCTAGGCTCTACACTCTGACATCCAGGCTCTACACTCTGGCGTCCAGGCTCTACACTCTGACATCCAGGCTCTACACTCTGGCGTCCAGGCTCTACACTCTGACATCCAGGCTCTACACTCTGACATCCAGGCTCTACACTCTGACATCCAGGCTCTACACTCTGGCGTCCAGGCTCTACACTCTGACGTCCAGGCTCTACACTCTGGCGTCCTGGCTCTACACTCTGACATCCAAGCTCTACACTCTGACATCCAGGCTCTACACTCTGACATCCAGGCTCTACACTCTGACATCCAGGCTCTACACTCTGGCGTCCAGGCTCTACACTCTGACATCCAGGCTCTACACTCTGACGTCCAGGCTCTACACTCTGGCGTCCAGGCTCTACACTCTGACATCCAGGCTCTACACTCTGGCGTCCAGGCTCTACACTCTGGCGTCCAGGCTCTACACTCCGGCGTCCAGGCTCTACACTCTGGCGTCCAGGCTCTACACTCTGACATCCAGGCTCTACACTCTGGCGTCCAGGCTCTACACTCCGGCGTCCAGGCTCTACACTCTGGCGTCCAGGCTCTACACTCTGACATCCAGGCTCTACACTCTGGCGTCCAGGCCCTACACTCTGGCGTCCAGGCTCTACACTCTGACATCCAGGCTCTACACTCTGGCGTCCAGGCTCTACACTCTGGCGTCCAGGCTCTACACTCTGACATCTAGGCTCTACACTCTGACGTCCAGGCTCTACACTCTGACGTCCAGGCTCTACACTCTGGCGTTCAGGCTCTACACTCTGGCGTCCAGGCTCTACACTCTGACATCCAGGCTCTACACTCTGGCGTCCAGGCTCTACACTCTGACATCTAGGCTCTACACTCTGACATCCAGGCTCTACACTCTGGCGTCCAGGCTCTACACTCTAGGTTCCAGCCCCTACCCTCTGGCACCCAGGTCCTTCAATCTGGCGTCCAGGCCCTACAATCTGGCGTCCAGGCCCTTCAATCTGGCCTCCAGGCCCTACAATCTGGCGTCCAGGTTTTACAATCTGGCCTCCAGGCCCTACAATCTGGCGTGCAGGCCCTACAATCTGGCCTCCAGGCCCTACAATCTGGCCTCCAGGCCCTACAATCTGGCGTCCAGGCCCTACAATCTGGCCTCCAGGCCCTACAATCTGGCGTGCAGGCCCTACAATCTGGCGTCCAGGCCCTACAATCTGGCGTCCAGGCCCTACAATCTGGCGTCCAGGCCCTACAATCTGGCGCCCAGGCCCTACAATCTGGCGTGCAGGCCCTACAATCTGGCGTTCAGGCCCTACAATCTGTCGTCCAGGCCTTACAATCTGGCGTCCAGGCCCTACACTCTGGCGTGCAGGCCCTACAATCTGGCGTGCAGGCCCTACAATCTGGCGTGCAGGCCCTACAATCTGGCGTCCAGGCCCTACAATCTGGCGCCCAGGCCCTACAATCTGGCGTGCAGGCCCTACAATCTGGCGCCCAGGCCCTAGAATCTGGCATGCAGGCCCTACAATCTGGCGTCCAGGCCCTACACTCTGGCGTCCAGGCCCTACAATCTGGCGTCCAGGCCCTACAATCTGGCGTCCAGGCCCTACAATCTGGCGCCCAGGCCCTACAATCTGGCGCCCAGGTCCTACAATCTGGCGTCCAGGCCCTACACTCTGGCGTAGAGGCCCTACAATCTGGCGTCCAGGCCCTACAATCTAGCGTCCAGGCCCTACAATCTGGCGTCCAGGCCCTACAATCTGGCGTCCAGGCCCTACAATCTGGCGCCCAGGCCCTACAATCTGGCGTCCAGGTCCTACAATCTGGCGTCCAGGCCCTACAATCTGGCGTCCAGGCCCTACAATCTGGCGCCCAGGCCCTACACTCTGGCGTCCAGGCCCTACAATCTGGCGTCCAGGCCCTACAATCTGGCGTCCAGGCCCTACAATCTAGCGTCCAGGCCTTACAATCTGGCGTCCAGGCCCTACACTCTGGCGTCCAGGCCCTACAATCTGGCGTCCAGGTCCTACAATCTGGCGTCCAGGCCCTACAATCTGGCGTCCAGGCCCTACAATCTGGCGTCTAGGCCTTACAATCTGGCGTCCAGGCCCTTCAATCTGGCGTCCAGGCCCTACAATCTGGCGTCCAGGCCCTACACTCTGGCGTCCAGGCCCTACAATCTGGCGTCCAGGCCTTACAATCTGGCCTCCAGGCCCTACAATCTGGCCTCCAGGCCCTACAATCTGGCGTCCAGGCCCTACACTCTGGCGTCCAGGCCCTACAATCTGGCGTCCAGGCCCTACAATCTGGCGTGCAGACCCTACAATCTGGCGTGCAGGCCCTACAATCTGGCGTGCAGGCCATACAATCTGGCGTCCAGGCCCTACAATCTGGCGTCCAGGTCCTACAATCTGGCGTCCAGGCCCTACAATCTGGCGTCCAGGCCCTACAATCTGGCCTCCAGGCCCTACAATCTGGCCTCCAGGCCCTACAATCTGGCGTCCAGGCCCTACAATCTGGCGTCCAGGCCTTACAATCTGGCGTCCAGGCCCTAGACTCTGGCGTGCAGGCCCTACAATCTGGCGTCCAGGCCCTACACTCTGGCGTCCAGGCCCTACAATCTGGCGTCCAGGTCCTACAATCTGGCGTCCAGGCCCTACAATCTGGCGTCCAGGCCCTACAATCTGGCGTGCAGGCCCTACAATCTGGCGTCCAGGCCCTACAATCTGGCATGCAGGCCCTACAATCTGGCGTCCGGGCCCTACAATCTGGCGTGCAGGCCCTACAATCTGGCGTGCAGGCCCTACAATCTGGCGTCCAGGCCCTACAATCTGGCGTGCAGGCCCTACAATCTGGCGTCCAGGCCCTACAATCTGGCGTGCAGGCCCTACAATCTGGCATGCAGGCCCTACAATCTGGCGTGCAGGCCCTACAATCTGTCGTGCAGGCCCTACAATCTGGCGTGCAGGCCCTACAATCTGGCGTGCAGGCCCTACAATCTGGCGTCCAGGCCCTACAATCTGGCGTCCAGGCCCTATAATCTGGCGTCCAGGCCTTACAATCTGGCGTCCAGGCCCTACAATCTGGCGTCCAGGCCCTACAATCTGGCGTCCATGCCCTACAATCTGGCGTGCAGGCCCTACAATCTGGCGTCCAGGCCCTACAATCTGGCGTGCAGCCCCTACAATCTGGCCTCCAGGCCCTACAATCTGGCGTCCAGGCCTTACAATCTGGCGTGCAGGCCCTACAATCTGGC
Source organism: Cepaea hortensis (assembly GCA_963921405.1). NCBI lineage: Eukaryota > Metazoa > Mollusca > Gastropoda > Stylommatophora > Helicidae > Cepaea > Cepaea hortensis. Next base: position 2,171,644 of record OY992882.1, on the reverse strand, counting down.
GCCCAGGCCCTAGAATCTGGCATGCAGGCCCTACAATCTGGCGTCCAGGCCCTACACTCTGGCGTCCAGGCCCTACAATCTGGCGTCCAGGCCCTACAATCTGGCGCCCAGGCCCTACAATCTGGCTCCCAGGTCCTACAATCTGGCGTCCAGGCCCTACACTCTGGCGTAGAGGCCCTACAATCTGGCGTCCAGGCCCTACAATCTAGCGTCCAGGCCCTACAATCTGGCGTCCAGGCCCTACAATCTGGCGTCCAGGCCCTACAATATGGCGCCCAGGCCCTACAATCTGGCGTCCAGGTCCTACAATCTGGCGTCCAGGCCCTACAATCTGGCGTCCAGGCCCTACAATCTGGCGCCCAGGCCCTACACTCTGGCGTCCAGGCCCTACACTCTGGCGTCCAGGCCCTACAATCTGGCGTCCAGGCCCTACAATCTGGCGTCCAGGCCCTACAATCTGGCGTCCAGGCCTTACAATCTGGCGTCCAGACCCTACACTCTGGCGTCCAGGCCCTACAATCTGGCGTCCAGGCCCTACAATCTGGCGTCCAGGCCCTACAATCTGGCGTCCAGCCCCTACAATCTGGCGTCCAGGCCTTACAATCTGGCGTCCAGACCCTTCAATCTGGCGTCCAGGCCCTACAATCTGGCGTCCAGGCCCTACACTCTGGCGTCCAGGCCCTACAATCTGGCCTCCAGGCCCTACAATCTGGCGCCCAGGCCTTACAATCTGGCGTCCAGGCCCTACACTCTGGCGTCCAGGCCCTACAATCTGGCGTCCAGGCCCTACAATCTGGCGTGCAGGCCCTACAATCTGGCGTGCAGGCCATACAATCTGGCGTCCAGGCCCTACAATCTGGCGTCCAGGTCCTACAATCTGGCGTCCAGGCCCTACAATCTGGCGTCCAGGCCCTACAATCTGGCGTGCAGGCCCTACAATCTGGCCTCCAGGCCCTACAATCTGGCGTCCAGGCCCTACAATCTGGCGTCCAGGCCTTACAATCTGGCGTCCAGGCCCTACACTCTGGCGTGCAGGCCCTACAATCTGGCGTCCAGGCCCTACACTCTGGCGTCCAGGCCCTACAATCTGGCGTCCAGGCCCTACAATCTGGCGTGCAGGCCCTACAATCTGGCGTCCAGGCCCTACAATCTGGCATGCAGGCCCTACAATCTGGCGTGCAGGCCCTACAATATGGCGTGCAGGCCCTACAATCTGGCGTGCAGGCCCTACAATCTGGCCTCCAGGCCCTACAATCTGGCGCCCAGGTCCTTCAATCTGGCGTGCAGGCCCTACAATCTGGCGTCCAGGTCCTACACTCTAGGTTCCAGCCCCTACACTCTGGCGCTCAGGCCCTACGCCAGACACTCTAGCGCCCAGCCACTGGGGACCAAAACACTTGACTCCTACAGAATTAAGGCTCAACAAGGTTGCAAGGGACATTACTGAGAACATACTTTCATATTTTAAAATTATTTGTTTCCCTTTATATATCTACTGTTGGGTATAAGAGTGAAACCAATTATTTTAGTTGTAGTTATGTTTTTTTTTTTTTTTTTGCGGTTGTTGTTTTTGTATGGCGGTAGATGGTAGCACCTGCTGTCTGTTAGAGCAGAATGTTTGAAGGGGTGTGTGTATGTGAAGGGAGGGCGCTCACACACCCTACACCCCACATTGTGCCAGCGGCTTCAGCCGGAGGAGAGCAATTGCGAAGGTACAAGCTTTACTTACTCTAGTGCGAGGAAATGCAACCTAAACATTAAACGTCATGACAGGGCAGACCAGGCCCTAAGCCTTGGTAGGCAACTAGTCTAGGATATAAGCTCCGACATGCAGATAGTTAGAGCATTGTTTTACTATCCGGCAGGTTCTGCAGTTTATCTTGTTCCAGACGTATTGGTGTTACCTTTCCACTGAAGTAAACTAGGCAGGCCGAGAAAGGGATCTTGCTGCATGGGCAACACATGGTCTCTACAATTTACCCCAGGTTTTATGTTATGGAGATGTGTAACTCCATGTAACAAACTAACGTCTGTCGAGATGGCAGGGCGCTTGTCAAATGTTGTAGTAGCTGCTTTAATATTATTGTGATAGTTTTTATTTTTTTATTTGTGGTGTCAGGTCTTAGTCAGATATAACTGAGCTACCGTATGACAGTAGACGGTACTACCTGCTTACTGTTAGCGCCGAACGTTGGGCGGCGCCTACCAAACCCGACACCCCACATTGTGCCAACGGCTTCGGGCGGAGGAGGGCAATTGGGAGGGTACAAGCCTTACCCTGGTGCGAGGAAATGCAACCTAAAGACAAAATGTCATGGCAGGGCAGCCTTGGTCGGCGGCTGGTCTAGGATCGAAGCTCCGACAGGCGGACAGTTAGAGCATTGCTTTGCTGATCCGGCAGCTTCTCAAGCTTGTCTTGTTCCAGATTATAGATGTCAACTTTCCTCTGGAGTGAACTAGGCAGGCCGAGAGAGGGATCATCCTGCATGGGCAACACATGGTTTCTTTATTTTAGCCCAGGCTTTGTGCTATGGAGAGGCAATAACTCCATCCCTGGTCTTAACCGGTCTCGGAATCAAAGCGAGAGGCAACTGTTACAGGTTATAAGTCCTTGTCAGTTGGCGTAGACATGGGGCTCCACGGGTTTCCTCTGACGGTGGGAGACACCTACATGTGTCACTGATCAGCTACCGCCCGCCTCAAGCTGGCAGCTCCCGGCCGATTGGGTGCTGATCCGCCACAGCCTGCCTGCTTCAATGGGTGCTTGGGGCTAGGACAAAATCTGAATCGCAGGCTCTAAAACCAATGCACCAGGTACTAATAAAAGAAAAGAAACCCCAAGCTACGGCTTGCAACCTGGAACGTGAGAACCATGTGTCCAGGATTTTCCACTGACTTGACCAATATTGACGATGTGAGAAAAACGGCTGTGGTTGATGCTGAACTCAATCGTCTTAACATTGATATTGCTGGCCTGCAGGAGACTCGCCTCGCTGAGGAAGGGTCACTCAGGGAAAACAATTACACCTTTTTTGGAAGGGAAGAGGGCAGGCAGAAAAAAGGCAACATGGTGTGGGCTTTGCAGTGAAGAATTCGCTACTAGGAATGATTGATATCCCAGCTGGAGGTAATGAAAGATTATTATCACTGCGCTTGGCAACCTCTTGTGGATTTGCCTCCATTCTCACTGCATATGCACCGACACTCGCTTCCTCTGATGATGTGAAGGATACGTTCTATGAGCAGCTAGACTCTGCGATCAAGGCAGTTCCAAAATCCGACTACATTTATATGCTCGGTGATTTCAATGCTCGTGTGGGCAAGGACTCGAGTTCATGGCCAGTGTGCCTTGGAAAATACAACATCGGTTGCATGAATGATAATGGGCAAAGGCTGCTGGAGCATTGCACTAGAAATGACCTATGTATTACAAACTCCTTTTTTAAAACAAAAGAGATGCATAAGGTCACATGGAAACATCCAAGATCCAGCCATTGGCATCAGATGGACTTCATTATCACACAGAGACAACATCTAAACCATATATCATTGACTTGAAGTTACCACAGTGCTGACTGTGATACGGATCATTCTTTGGTTGTTGCAAGGGTTAGACTGAGACCAAAGAGAATCTACACAGCTAAACACAAATCTAGCCCCAGGATTAATATTATTAACACTCACGATCCTGAAAAGTGCTTTCAGTTTCAACAGCAACTTGAAGACGCTTTCACTGGTACACCAGAAAATTGTACAGTAAATGAAAAGTGGGGTCACCTTAAAGGAAACTCTTTATAAAACTGCCGTAGAGGTTTACGGCACTGTGGATCATAAGAAGCAGGACTGGTTTGCGGCAAACAGCGAGACTCTGCAGCCCTTGATTGATAAGAAGAAGATAGCTCTCTTAAGAAACAAGGAAAGACCAACGCGTAACACTCTGAGTGAGCTAAGGCAAGCTAGGAAGGATGTGCAAAAGGCTGCCAGGCAGTGTGCAAATGATTATTGGATCAAGTTATGTGAGTCCATTCAAATCGCAAGTGATTAGGGAAACATAAGAAGCATGTATGAAGGAATAAAGAAAGCCTGTGGTCCAGTGATCAAAAGAAGTGCACCATTGAAGAACTTGACTGGAGAAATCATCACTGATAAGAAACAGCAGATGGGTAGAGCACTATTTGGAGCTTTATTCAAGTGAGACCAAACTAGCGGATGATGCCATCAACGCCAGAGGGGCTCTACCAACTCTTGACCATCTGGACACACTTAACACCATAACAGAAGTTAAGTGTGCTATAAATGAACTTGCATCTAGCAAGGCTCCAGGTAAGGATGGGATTCCAATAGAGGTTATCAGGAGTGGGCAAGACACACTCACTCTACAGATCCACCAGCTAATAGAGCTATGCTGGCGAGAAGGACAAGTCCCACAGGATTTCAAAGATTCAAGCATCATAACACTGTACAAGAACAAGGGCGATCGGAGCGACTGCAACAACTATAGGGGTATCTCACTTCTGTGTATTGTTGGAAAAGTATTTGCCAGAATTGTTCTGCGCAGATTTCAAGTCCTAGGAGATCAATCAAGTCTACCCCGAATCACAGTGGGACTTTCGACAGAACTGGTCTACCATTGATATGATATTCTCATTGCAACAAATGCAAGAAAAATGCCGCGAACAGAATCAACAACTGTTTATTGCCTTCATCGACCTCACAAAGGCATTTGATTTGGTCAGTCGTGAGGGTCTGTTCAAGGCACTAAAGAAGATTGGCTGCCCACCAACTCTTCTGTCCATTGTGGAATCGTTCCACACAGGCATGAAGGGTATAATCAAGTTTGATGGTGCAACTTCTGAAGAGTTTGAAATCAAGAGTGGAGTTAAGCAAGGTTGTGTACTAGCTCCCACCCTCTTTGGAATATACTTTTCACTTCTACTGAAATATGCCTTTCGTGATCAGGATGGTGGTGTATACATTCACTCACGCTCAGATGGCGGCCTCTACAATGCTCAGAGATTGAAGGCTAAGACCAAAATTAGGAGGGTACTGATCAGAGAGTTACTTTTTGCAGATGATGCTGCGATTACGACCCACTCTGAGGAAGAATTACATCTACTATCTGCATTCTCCAATGCTTGTTCTGAATTTGGTTTAACAATTAATAAAAAGAAGACACAGATTATGTTACAAGGTGCACATGGTGTACCATCAATCTTTATTGACGACGCCGAACTAGAGATGGTAGACCATTTTACATATCTAGGATCAGTGGTAAATAACAAATTATCCCTAGATCAGGAAATCAATATCTGGATTGATAAGGCAGCAACAACAATGAACAGGTTAAGAAAAAGAGTCTACGAGAACAGGAAGCTTACTGCCAAAACAAAAGTCCTTGTCTATCAAGCCTGTGTCCTTAGTGCTCTTCTTTATGGCAGTGAAACCTGGAAAACTTACTCACACCAAGAGAAACGTTTAAACAGCTTTCATATACGGTGTCTGTGAAGAATTCTTGGTATTAAGTGGCAAGACAAAATCACAAATACTGAAGTATTGGAAAGATCAGGTTGTGTGACGGTGTATTCCATGCTCAGTCTTCGTAAGCTTAGATGGATAGGACACGTTAGGAGGATGGATGATGGTAGAATACCAAAGGACATCTTTTTTGGTGAATTACAGATGGGTAAGAGATCTCAGGGTCGGCCTCTACTACGATACAAAGATGTGTTTAAGCGGGACATGATTGATACAGGCATTGATAATGCACATTGGGAGCAATTCGCCGTTGAACGTGTTGCATGGAGGGAAAACATCAGAAATGGAATAAAGACAAAGGATAAAATTATTGCAGATAAGTCACAAACCAAGCGTTTGAGACGTAAGATGGTGCATGATGGTGGAAATGACCACGTGTTCACATGCACCCACTGTGAACGAACATTTACAGCGCGAATTGGCCTTATTAGTCACATTCGCTACCGCCATAGGTAAAAGTTATTATGCCTTTTTAAAGCACAAACTATCGCCTGTCAAGACGGCAAGGTGCGAATGTGATAGTTTTTATTTACAATTTGTTGTAGCAGATGTTGTACAGGAATTCGTGACAGCAGTGGTAGTTGTTGTTGTTGGTGCAATAGCAATGTGGAAGTTGTTGTAGAGGCTATTGTAGTAATGTCGTTGTGGCTTTTGTTAGCACAGTACAAGTGGTCATTCTGGTAGCGCTTACTGTACTAGTGGTAACTGTACTAGTGGTAACTGTACTAGTGGTAATTTTACTAGTGGTAACTGTACTAGTGATAACTGTACTAGTGGTAACTGTACTAGTGGTAACTGTACTAGTGGTAATTTTACTAGTGGTAATTTTACTAGTGGTAACTGTACTAGTGGTAGTTGTACTAGTGGTAATTGTACTAGTGGTAACTGTACTAATCTAACTACTCGACTACTACAACTGTACTACTAACTACTCAAGTTCATGGCCAGTGTGCCTTGGAAAATACAACATCGGTCGCATGAATGATAATGGGCAAAGGCTGCTGGAGCATTGCACTAGAAATGACCTATGTATTACAAACTCCTTTTTTAAAACAAAAGAGATGCATAAGGTCACATGGAAACATCCAAGATCCAACCATTGGCATCAGCTGGACTTCATTATCACACAGAGACAACATCTAAACCATATATCATTAACTCGAAGTTACCACAGTGCTGACTGTGATACAGATCATTCTTTGGTTGTTGCAAGGGTTAGACTGAGACCAAAGAGAATCTACACAGCTAAACACAAGTCTAGCCCCAGGATTAATATTACTAACACTCACGATTCTGGAAAGTGCTTTCAATGATACATCAGAAAATTGTATAGTAAATGATAAATGGAGTAAACTTAAGGAAACTATTTATAAAACAGCGGTAGGGGTTTACGGCACTGTGGATCATAAGAGGCAGGACTGGTTTGCGGCAAACAGCCAGATACTGCAGCCCTTGATTGATAAAAAGAAGATAGCTCTCTTAAGAAACAGGAAAGACCAACGCGTAACACTCTGAGTGAGCTGAAGAAAGCGAGGAAGGATGTGCAAAAGGCTGCCAGGCAGTGTGCGAATGACTATTGGATCAAGTTATGTGAGTCCATTCACATCGCAAGTGATAAGGGAAACATCAGAAGCATGTATGAAGGGATAAAGAAAGCCTGTGGTCCAATGATCAAAAGAAGTGCACCGCTGAAAACCTTGACTGGAGAAATCATAACTGATAAGAAACAGCAGATGGATAGTGTCAACAACCGAGGTTGACAAGCATTACTGGATACTTCTCTTGCACCACACGACAAACTCGTAAGGCGTACAAGAGGATTAGTTACACATTTTAATTCAGCTTGGCGCTCACAAAATGTAGAGCCATCATTGATTCACACAGTATTTACAAGCATAATAATATACAATATTCACTCTATCAAAGTCAGTCCTAGGCACTAGCACTACTGATATCTACATAACAAAAACCACATCGCCTTGGCCGATGTGTTCATCTAAACAGTCAGTCCCCCGTCTGACAAGACTCAGCCGTGGCATTCACAGCACGCTTCACGTGGCCTCTCCACGGGTAACCTCTCTTAAGAGTTCCTTACATCTCTTTGGGCGGGTGTACTTACAACCCGACCAGAGTTCTCACTTCTCAGGTTGACACTGGTGTGTCTGAGTGGAGACCTGTTCACCCACTCATTCCCGTTGTCTTTTCTATTCCCTGGGTAGGGCCTTGTTACCCCGTCTCCCAGTAGGGATTGTATCATGTATCCTCTTATATCCTTTTCCTCCACTTCTCATGCAGGTGGTATTCCCTAGGTCTTTGACACACACTCCCCCCTTCTGTGTTGCGTTACAACCCTTCAACCCCATGTGTAACGCAAGCAGTTAAAAAGAAAAATTAGTGTGTAATTTTTTGTCAAAGACCACTGGTAAATTGGTTCTGGTTCCCCAATAGATCTTTACTAACCAATGTCACAATGTTGTACTCCTTCACTTGGCTACTGGTTATCGCCACCCACTTGTCTAGTTGGCGTGAGCCCTCTCTCATCGCTATATTATATTTATTGGGGGTTTGTCTGAACCGGGCCATTGCCTTTTGGCCTGCCCTCAAATAGTAAATTAACTCACTACCCACACAAAGCTGATCTTGTTAGGATCAACACATGAATTGCTTCATGTCCTCCATATAATATTTAACAACTATTGTACAAGCTGTGTACGATAGGCTTTACCTATCGCGCTTCCGCGTGTAAAGAAATCTTTCATTGTTAAGTTAGTGTTTCAAGTTTCTATTGTGTCCCCTGTCCCTTAGTTATCTCTCTTTGATGTAACAGAAATGTATGCACTTTATATGTAAGTTTTTCTGATTGTTTGCGTGTTTATCAAGTGTAATTAAACTACAAACCTGTGTGTATGTCTATAATTTATGTGTATGTTGGTTTTCAAGCGCCATAATGCGGTTTAATGCAATCACAATTGAGTGTGTAACACTAATTCGTGACTACATGACCGTTTTATGAAGCTTAAATTACTTTCCCTAAGCTATAGTGTAATTGTTGCTAAAACACGGATTACATCACAACACACTGGACACAACACACTTCAACATTGAAACAACACAATTGACGCAGACAAATGACGAAAGTCGCGTTGGGCGGTAAAAAAAATCCGCTGGTTGTATCACTCTCGTTCTGTATTTCATTCTCTCTTCTCTTTCACACATTTGTCACACTCCTCTTATTCTTCACTCACTTTTTAAAAGGAAAAAAAAAATTATTAAAACCTTGTAGTGACACTATACAATTTTGGCTCAGTTTGAAAAGCTATTGAGCCTAATGACTGTGCTATTTTGTTGCACGGGTCATTTATGTACAAAAAATTTTTTTTTCATGGATGAAAGGATTGGTAGTTAACCATCCTGCAAGTAATGACATCTATAAATATCTACTCTAAGTTGGTGCACAGTACTAAACTACTGTAAATTGGTGCACAGTACTAAACTACTCTAAAGGGAAGTAACTTACTAAACTAAGTGAAAATAAGGTGAAATGAGTTAATTCCCTTTTTAGATGTTTATAAATTGGGTAATGTGAATTCTAAATGATGGGAAAAAATAAATAATGGTTTATTTAACTAACAGATTTCAAATGTATTTAACAACTAAATGAAGGAAATATGGGTGATGCTTTAATTATATGTTGTAAATGGAAATGGGTTTAAGTTTTTATCACTAAATGATGTGTTTAATTAGCTGATTATTAAGATAAATATGAAATGATGCCAATAAATGAAATGATTTAATAAGCACTTTTATCCTAAGCTGTAACTACTGTAATTAAACTATGAAATGTTGATGTTATGATTAGATGGAGTAAGTTGATGATTTGTCTAAACTAGCAAAATGTATGATATTAAATGGATTTATCCTACTCTATAATTATGTAACTAATCTAAACTATTATCTGCAACTGCAATAAAAAAAAAATTTTATAGTACATATCACAATAAATGACATTATATACAATGTTTATATCGACTACCTCGGGTATGTGGTTGGCGTATAGTCCTGAAATAAATCTCGTTAACACAATAGGAGATTAACCACGTATTTGCACTGGGTAATACTATTCAGTTCACAGTCATCTTCGTCTGATAACACTCTCACAATCTGTTGATGGCGTAGACAACTTCATCTGTGTCTGTCCTATAACACTGTTCTGACACTGTTCTGATCACATTAACACAAGGTGATTATTCAATATATGAGCACTGTCACTAGAATGCTGTTCATGACCACCTTGGACACATATGATTTAACGTGTCTTTACTTAGACGTCTTAGCCTCAGTTGTGTGCGAAATGTCAGGTATCTCAACACCAGATGGCCTAGAAAGAGTGTCAGCAAGCATATGTAGCTTACCCTTGATGTGCTCTATCGAAAACAAATAGTTCTGCAAAATAAGCGACCATCGATATACTCTGTTGTTCCGATGGACGCCTGACTGCATGACTGTGATCGGGGAGTTGTCAGTCTGGATGATGAAATGACTACCTGCCAAGAACCGGTGTAGCTTCCTTATGCAGTATATCACGCTAAGGGCCTCCAGTTCTGAGATGGAATATCTGGCTTCAGCAGGTGTTACCTCGCGGCTTACATAGCATATTGGGTGGAAAATGCTCTCGTAGAATTGGCCCAGCACTCCAGCGATGGAAATGGTGCTAGCGTCTGTCCTAAGATAATAAACGAGGCCTGGATTAGGCAATCGCAAGATTGGTAAATCGCTAAACAAAAGTTTAAGTTTTGACAATGCGTTAATTAATAATGCATCTTTTACATCCAATTTTACAGACGCTTTTAAAACATTGGAAAACACACTTGTGATCTCAGCTAAATTTGGTATAAATTTGCTGTAATAATTAACTAATCCCAAAAGACTCCTAACCTGCTTTTTCGTTGTTGGCATGGTTAGGTTTAAAATTTTGGTGACAATCCTGTTGTCAGTTTTTAAGTTGGCCATTGGAAATTACATGACCAAGAAATTCAATTTCCTGTAGGCCTAGTTCAACTTTGGCTGGCTTCACTGTAAGGCCGAAGAGTCGTAATCTATCGAAGACATGTCGCAGTTTCTGTAAGTGTGTTGTCCAGTCCTCTGTGTGCACACATATGTCATCTATATAAGTCACTGTATTCGTCACTCCATGGAGCAAATCTCTAGTTAGACGAACGAAAGTGGCAGGAGCGTTTCGAAGACCAAAAGGAAGAAATCGCCACTCGTAAAGACCTAATGGTGTTGAGAATGCAGTGAGAGGAATGGATTGACTATGCATCGGGACTTGCCAGTATCCCTTCGTAAGGTCAAGTTTGGAAAAGATTTTGGAGGTAGACATGTCAAGAATGAGATCTTCGCAGGAAGGTATTGGTTCTGCGTCGACCTTCGTAACACTATTAAGCTTCCTATAGTCCACGCAAAGGTGGATCGTAGAGTCCTTCTTTTTCACCAGAACTATAGGAAAGGAGTATTCAGTAGTAGATTTTTGGATGATTCCACTAGCCTCTAAACTTAGAATTTCCTTATTGAGACTTTCCCTATAGCTGAGTGGAATGGAGTAAGGTCGGCATTTGATAGGTTTATTATCCGAAAGAAGGATGGAGTGTTTGATTCTGTCCGTCCTACCTGGAATGTCAGAAAATATGTCTTGGTACTCCGTCACTAGTTCTATTGTCTGTCGTCTCTGTTTGTCCGTTAGTTTCGGTTCTATCCGTATGCTATCTATCGTAGCTGTCTTGTCAACTGTCGGAACGGGTAGTTCCATGTCATCGTCGTCTACCTGATTCAGTACAGTGGTGGTACTAAGTGCGTTTTCTGTTTGCTCACTAAGTGTATGCATATTGTCGTCGTAGTCTGTCTCGCTAACTAGTGTAGTTGCGTTATGTATGTCTGTCGTCTCATCAGCTGGTGTGGGTGCATTCTGTTCGTCTGTCATCAGTTCTTCCTGTAATGTGTCTTGGTGTTTGGTGGTATCTGCTGTGGTGACTGCATTTGATGTATTAATTTCTTCCCATGCAGCTATTTCTTCGTTCGTGCAATTTTTCAATTGGGGTAAGCATCCCAAAATCAAATCAGTACAAGGGTTATCTAAAATAGCACATGTAAAGGTACCAGAAAGAAACGGGGTGTTTATACGGGCTTTTGCCAGTGGGTAAATTTCAATATTACCAGAAAAAGTCCGGCATTTGACAGAGTCACCCGTATAATCCCTTGGGTCAACGAGTTCTTTTCTAAGACCGATAAGAGTGCTGCCACTGTCGAGCAAACATTGGCATGGTTTTTCATTGACCACTGCATTGTGGAACACAAGATTGCCTCTGGAGGCCAGTGCTGCATTTGCACTCTCATTGGAGAATGGTACAGTATGTCCACATGTAAGTTTGCCGTCTGTATGAAATTGGTGACATTGTTTACAACTATCAAAGTTTAAAATATCTGTAACTGCACATACATTCTCACACTCGTTAGTTGGCAATTCATTCTCGACTTCACACTCAGTTTCACTACCACTGTCAGATGAGGTATTTATCAACACTGCATTACTAGCCCTCATTTTCTGACGTCCCAAACATTTGGACGAATAATGGCCATTACTCGCACACAAAAAAACATTTGACCGCACGCTTGTATGCCATTCTCTTACTCTCCTGCTTTTTGATCATCATTTCAAGATGTGCAGGATAGTTAGGGCTCTTGTCACACATCGAGTAAGATTCATGATAAAGATGACAGTACAGACATTTAGGCAATTTTTGATCTCTATTGTCCCTTCGCTGAAATGGTTTCTTATTACGATAAGTTTTAGGTTGATCTTTAGCAAAGGAGACAATCTCAGATTCGATGGTGGGTGTTTTGAACACGTCTCTGTTCGAAGAAATATATGCGGAACCTTTCTTTTCGAACTGTTCTAGTGTCTCAATGTCTGCCTGCTGCAGGAACTTTGTAAAGGGAGTTGGAACTGTAGATATGACTTTATCCATTATAATCAAGTTTTTCAGTTTCTCAACATCATTCCCTATTTTAGCTGCATTTAGCCACCGGTTGAATACACTTTGAACATTGGAAAGATAATCTATAAAAGTTTCATTTGGCTTTGGTTTAAGACTAGAAAATTGTACTTGATATCCAGGAGCATCTAGTAAAAAATGTTGCATTATTCTATCATGAATGTACTGATAGTTGGTTCTTAATTCTGCTGGAATTGACTCAATAACCTTCAAGGGCTCTCCACTTAAATTCTTCATGTAGATCATTGCCCAATGTTCCAAGGGAACCTCCTGGAATTTAAGTTGAAACTCGATATTCTCTGTCCAGGCAGATATTGAATCGCCTTGACAGAAGGGTTTGATGATGTTTTTATATTTATTGAATTTATTTTCTTCTTCCTGACTTTTTAATTTTGTGGAAGTGATCTGGATGTGTGAGTCTACTTCCATTTCTTTCATCTTTAACTGTGTCTCTGATTCAACCTGAATTTGTTTCTCCTTAACCCTAGCCATTTCCTCTATTTCCTTTTGCTTTAAATCTATTTCCTTTTGCTTTAAATCTATTTCCTTTTGTTTTAACTCTCTATCTTGTTCTAACTGTTTCTGTTTGGTGGCTTCTGATAATTCTAACATATCCTTCTGGTGTTGTCTTTCATGCATGCGCTCCTCCCTTTCTGCATCTTTCGCTAGTTTAAATCTTTGGTCTGCATATTGTTCCAACTTCTCTCCCGTATATCCTAACTCCTTTCCTGCCTGAATACATTCCCCTAAAGTCGACATGATGGAGTGTATTTACGAGTACTTTCTACTATTATGACTTTTAATTCAAGTTGGTAAATAAATATGTAGAAAAATTGTACAGGCTGAAAAAGGAAGATGCGTTATTATTAACAATGTTGCCAAAACATAGAAAATTGCTCATCTGATTTCCCGGAATAAATCAGCAGATGTCAGTGACACTCTATTGCCTGGCTAACAAGTTGATGTCAGTGACACTCTATTGCCTGGCACGCACAGACTGTTCTGCGCTGTACTTGTTGTATCTGGTTTATAGAGCAGTACCAATTAGCAACTTGCAAATATCAGAGGAAACCAGATAGTTGCAAAAAAAATATAATCCATTTGCAATACCCCCAACAAACAGATGTGGTATGGTTGATGTGAACGATTTGATGTGATATGATACCAAATGAATGAATGTTTCGTTAATCATCAGTCAATGTCCGTCTTTGTCGTAATATCTTCTACTTTCGTCACCTAACTACTTTCTAATCTATGATAATGACGTGTAGACTATGCTTTCTTATTTGCCTATTAGCTTCAGTGCCATCGTGAACAAATCTATTAAATCAATACAAAAAGAAAAATAAATGCTTCAAATGAACTGTCTAAAACATAATAACTTCGAAATAAATAAATATAAATGATCTATAATTCTTGTGAGGCTGAAATCTTATCGCAAACACTTGTAGTAATGTACACCAGCACAGTTGACGGCGCTGATCTGTAGTGCCTGTAACACACGCAGCTGTCAGGGTGTTCTACGTCACAGGCGCAATGCTATTTTTAGCTGACAAAAATCAATATCGCTCAGCGGCTCTGTTTACAATGTATCATTGCGCCATGTTTCATTTTTCACAGGAAATATATGCAAAGAAAACAAGAATACTTACAAAATCATTGAAATCATCTTCACAAAACACAATATAATTGTAATAGAATACACAAATGGCACTTATTCACGATCGGCACTTTTTACGGCACTAAATCTAGTCTACACTCGTCAATTTTCACTACGCTAAACTACACACTGTGAATCTCTGGCTTTTGAGCTGTGGGTGAGTTTAATATATTATTTAGCTTGAACAATAGTTCAAGCGGCCACTTCTGACACCACTTTTATCCTAGCTTGTCAACAACCGAGGTTGACAAGCATTACTGGATACTTCGCTTGCACCACACGACAAACTCGTAAGGCGTACAAGAGGATTAGTTACACATTTTAATTCAGCTTGGCGCTCACAAAATGTAGAGCCATCATTGATTCACACAGTATTTACAAGCATAATAATATACAATATTCACTCTATCAAAGTCAGTCCTAGGCACTAGCACTACTGATATCTACATAACAAAAACCACATCGCCTTGGCCGATGTGTTCATCTAAACAGTCAGTCCCCCGTCTGAAAAGACTCAGCAGTGGCATTTCACACCACGCGCGGTTGGCTCACGACGATCCCTAGGATTGCGTGCTTCACGTGGCCTATCCACGGGTAAACTCTCTTAAGAGTTCCTTACATCTCTTTGGGCGGGTGTACTTACAACCCGACCAGAGTTCTCACTTCTCAGGTTGACACTGGTGTGTCTGAGTGGAGACCTGTTCACCCACTCATTCCCGTTGTCTTTGCTATTCCCTGGGTAGGGCCTTGTTACCCCGTCTCCCAGTAGGGATTGTATCATGTATCCTCTTATATCCTGTTCCTCCACTTCTCATGCAGGTGGTATTCCCTAGGTCTTTGACACACACTCCCCCCTTCTGTGTTGCGTTACAACCCTTCAACCCCATGTGTAACGCAAGCAGTTAAAAAGAAAAATTAGTGTGTAATTTTTTGTCAAAGACCACTGGTAACTTGGTTCTGGTTACCCAATAGATCTTTACTAACCAATGTCACAATGTTGTACTCCTTCACTTGGCTACTGGTTATCGCCACCCACTTGTCTAGTTGGCGTGAGCCATCTCTCATCGCTATATTATATTTATTGGGGGTTTGTCTGAACCGGGCCATTGCCTTTTGGCCTGCCCTCAAATAGTAAATTAACTCACTACCCACACAAAGCTGATCTTGTTAGGATCAACACATGAATTGCTTCATGTCCTCCATATAATATTTAACAACTATTGTACAAGCTGTGTACGATAGGCTTTACCTATCTCGCTTCCGCGTGTAAAGAAATCTTTCATTGTTAAGTTAGTGTTTCAAGTTTCTATTGTGTCCCCTGTCCCTTAGTTATCTCTCTTTGATGTAACAGAAATGTATGCACTTTATATGTAAGTTTTTCTGATTGTTTGCGTGTTTATCAAGTGTAATTAAACTACAAACCTGTGTGTATGTCTATAATTTATGTGTATGTTGGTTTTCAAGCGCCATAATGCGGTTTAATGCAATCACAATTGAGTGTGTAACACTAATTCGTGACTACATGACCGTTTTATGAAGCTTAAATTACTTTCCCTAAGCTATAGTGTAATTGTTGCTAAAACACGGATTACATCACAACACACTGGACACAACACACTTCAACATTGAAACAACACAATTGACGCAGACAAATGACGAAAGTCGCGTTGGGCGGTAAAAAAAAATCCGCTGGTTGTATCACTCTCGTTCTGTATTTCATTCTCTCTTCTCTTTCACACATTTGTCACACTCCTCTTATTCTTCACTCACTTTTTAAAAGGAAAAAAAATATTATTAAAACCTTGTAGTGACACTATACAATTTTGGCTCAGTTTGAAAAGCTATTGAGCCTAATGACTGTGCTATTTTGTTGCACGGGTCATTTATGTACAAAAATTTTTTTTTTCATGGATGAAAGGATTGGTAGTTAACCATCCTGCAAGTAATGACATCTATAAATATCTACTCTAAGTTGGTGCACAGTACTAAACTACTGTAAATTGGTGCACAGTACTAAACTACTCTAAAGGGAAGTAACTTACTAAACTAAGTGAAAATAAGGTGAAATGAGTTAATTCCCTTTTTAGATGTTTATAAATTGGGTAATGTGAATTCTAAATGATGGGAAAAAATAAATAATGGTTTATTTAACTAACAGATTTCAAATGTATTTAACAACTAAATGAAGGAAATATGGGTGATGCTTTAATTATATGTTGTAAATGGAAATGGGTTTAAGTTTTTATCACTAAATGATGTGTTTAATTAGCTGATTATTAAGATAAATATGAAATGATGCCAATAAATGAAATGATTTAATAAGCACTTTTATCCTAAGCTGTAACTACTGTAATTAAACTATGAAATGTTGATGTTATGATTAGATGGAGTAAGTTGATGATTTGTCTAAACTAGCAAAATGTATGATATTAAATGGATTTATCCTACTCTATAATTATGTAACTAATCTAAACTATTATCTGCAACTGCAATAAAAAAATTTTTTTATAGTACATATCACAATAAATGACATTATATACAATGTTTATATCGACTACCTCGGGTATGTGGTTGGCGTATAGTCCTGAAATAAATCTCGTTAACACAATAGGAGATTAACCACGTATTTGCACTGGGTAATACTATTCAGTTCACAGTCATCTTCGTCTGATAACACTCTCACAATCTGTTGATGGCGTAGACAACTTCATCTGTGTCTGTCCTATAACACTGTTCTGACACTGTTCTGATCACATTAACACAAGGTGATTATTCAATATATGAGCACTGTCACTAGAATGCTGTTCATGACCACCTTGGACACATATGATTTAACGTGTCTTTACTTAGACGTCGTAGCCTCAGTTGTGTGCGAAATGCCAGGTATCTCAACACCAGATGGCCTAGAAAGAGTGTCAGCAAGCATATGTAGCTTACCCTTGATGTGCTCTATCGAAAACAAATAGTTCTGCAAAATAAGCGACCATCGATATACTCTGTTGTTCCGATGGACGCCTGACTGCATGACTGTGATCGGGGAGTTGTCAGTCTGGATGATGAAATGACTACCTGCCAAGAACCGGTGTAGCTTCCTTATGCAGTATATCACGCTAAGGGCCTCCAGTTCTGAGATGGAATATCTGGCTTCAGCAGGTGTTACCTTGCGGCTTACATAGCATATTGGGTGGAAAATGCTCTCGTAGAATTGGCCCAGCACTCCAGCGATGGAAATGGTGCTAGCGTCTGTCCTAAGATAATAAACGAGGCCTGGATTAGGCAAGCGCAAGATTGGTAAATCGCTAAACAAAAGTTTAAGTTTTGACAATGCGTTAATTAATAATGCATCTTTTACATCCAATTTTACAGACGCTTTTAAAACATTGGAAAACACACTTGTGATCTCAGCTAAATTTGGTATAAATTTGCTGTAATAATTAACTAATCCCAAAAGACTCCTAACCTGCTTTTTCGTTGTTGGCATGGTTAGGTTTAAAATTTTGGTGACAATCCTGTTGTCAGTTTTTAAGTTGGCCATTGGAAATTACATGACCAAGAAATTCAATTTCCTGTAGGCCTAGTTCAACTTTGGCTGGCTTCACTGTAAGGCCGAAGAGTCGTAATCTATCGAAGACATGTCGCAGTTTCTGTAAGTGTGTTGTCCAGTCCTCTGTGTGCACACATATGTCATCTATATAAGTCACTGTATTCGTCACTCCATGGAGCAAATCTCTAGTTAGACGAACGAAAGTGGCAGGAGCGTTTCGAAGACCAAAAGGAAGAAATCGCCACTCGTAAAGACCTAATGGTGTTGAGAATGCAGTGAGAGGAATGGATTGACTATGCATCGGGACTTGCCAGTATCCCTTCGTAAGGTCAAGTTTGGAAAAGATTTTGGAGGTAGACATGTCAAGAATGAGATCTTCGCAGGAAGGTATTGGTTCTGCGTCGACCTTCGTAACACTATTAAGCTTCCTATAGTCCACGCAAAGGTGGATCGTAGAGTCCTTCTTTTTCACCAGAACTATAGGAAAGGAGTATTCAGTAGTAGATTTTTGGATGATTCCACTAGCCTCTAAACTTAGAATTTCCTTATTGAGACTTTCCCTATAGCTGAGTGGAATGGAGTAAGGTCGGCATTTGATAGGTTTATTATCCGAAAGAAGGATGGAGTGTTTGATTCTGTCCGTCCTACCTGGAATGTCAGAAAATATGTCTTGGTACTCCGTCACTAGTTCTATTGTCTGTCGTCTCTGTTTGTCCGTTAGTTTCGGTTCTATCCGTATGCTATCTATCGTAGCTGTCTTGTCAACTGTCGGAACGGGTAGTTCCATGTCATCGTCGTCTACCTGATTCAGTAAAGTGGTGGTACTAAGTGCGTTTTCTGTTTGCTCACTAAGTGTATGCATATTGTCGTCGTAGTCTGTCTCGCTAACTAGTGTAGTTGCGTTATGTATGTCTGTCGTCTCATCAGCTGGTGTGGGTGCATTCTGTTCGTCTGTCATCAGTTCTTCCTGTAATGTGTCTTGGTGTTTGGTGGTATCTGCTGTGGTGACTGCATTTGATGTATTAATTTCTTCCCATGCAGCTATTTCTTCGTTCGTGCAATTTTTCAATTGGGGTAAGCATCCCAAAATCAAATCAGTACAAGGGTTATCTAAAATAGCACATGTAAAGGTACCAGAAAGAAACGGGGTGTTTATACGGGCTTTTGCCAGTGGGTAAATTTCAATATTACCAGAAAAAGTCCGGCATTTGACAGAGTCACCCGTATAATCCCTTGGGTCAACGAGTTCTTTTCTAAGACCGATAAGAGTGCTGCCACTGTCGAGCAAACATTGGCATGGTTTTTCATTGACCACTGCATTGTGGAACACAAGATTGCCTCTGGAGGCCAGTGCTGCATTTGCACTCTCATTGGAGAATGGTACATTATGTCCACATGTAAGTTTGCCGTCTGTATGAAATTGGTGACATTGTTTACAACTATCAAAGTTTAAAATATCTGTAACTGCACATACATTCTCACACTCGTTAGTTGGCAATTCATTCTCGACTTCACACTCAGTTTCACTACCACTGTCAGATGAGGTATTTATCAACACTGCATTACTAGCCCTCATTTTCTGACGTCCCAAACATTTGGACGAATAATGGCCATTACTCGCACACAAAAAAACATTTGACCGCACGCTTGTATGCCATTCTCTTACTCTCCTGCTTTTTGATCATCATTTCAAGATGTGCAGGATAGTTAGGGCTCTTGTCACACATCGAGTAAGATTCATGATAAAGATGACAGTACAGACATTTAGGCAATTTTTGATCTCTATTGTCCCTTCGCTGAAATGGTTTCTTATTACGATAAGTTTTAGGTTGATCTTTAGCAAAGGAGACAATCTCAGATTCGATGGTGGGTGTTTTGAACACGTCTCTGTTCGAAGAAATATATGCGGAACCTTTCTTTTCGAACTGTTCTAGTGTCTCAATGTCTGCCTGCTGCAGGAACTTTGTAAAGGGAGTTGGAACTGTAGATATGACTTTATCCATTATAATCAAGTTTTTCAGTTTCTCAACATCATTCCCTATTTTAGCTGCATTTAGCCACCGGTTGAATACACTTTGAACATTGGAAAGATAATCTATAAAAGTTTCATTTGGCTTTGGTTTAAGACTAGAAAATTGTACTTGATATCCAGGAGCATCTAGTAAAAAATTTTGCATTATTCTATCATGAATGTACTGATAGTTGGTTCTTAATTCTGCTGGAATTGACTCAATAACCTTCAAGGGCTCTCCACTTAAATTCTTCATGTAGATCATTGCCCAATGTTCCAAGGGAACCTCCTGGAATTTAAGTTGAAACTCGATATTCTCTGTCCAGGCAGATATTGAATCGCCTTGACAGAAGGGTTTGATGATGTTTTTATATTTATTGAATTTATTTTCTTCTTCCTGACTTTTTAATTTTGTGGAAGTGATCTGGATGTGTGAGTCTACTTCCATTTCTTTCATCTTTAACTGTGTCTCTGATTCAACCTGAATTTGTTTCTCCTTAACCCTAGCCATTTCCTCTATTTCCTTTTGCTTTAAATCTATTTCCTTTTGCTTTAAATCTATTTCCTTTTGTTTTAACTCCCTATCTTGTTCTAACTGTTTCTGTTTGGTGGCTTCTGATAATTCTAACATATCCTTCTGGTGTTGTCTTTCATGCATGCGCTCCTCCCTTTCTGCATCTTTCGCTAGTTTCTGCATATTGTTCCAACTTCTCTCCCGTATATCCTAACTCCTTTCCTGCCTGAATACATTCCCCTAAAGTCGACATGATGGAGTGTATTTACGAGTACTTTCTACTATTATGACTTTTAATTCAAGTTGGTAAATAAATATGTAGAAAAATTGTACAGGCTGAAAAAGGAAGATGCGTTATTATTAACAATGTTGCCAAAACATAGAAAATTGCTCATCTGATTTCCCGGAATAAATCAGCAGATGTCAGTGACACTCTATTGCCTGGCTAACAAGTTGATGTCAGTGACACTCTATTGCCTGGCACGCACAGACTGTTCTGCGCTGTACTTGTTGTATCTGGTTTATAGAGCAGTACCAATTCGCAACTTGCAAATATCAGAGGAAACCAGATAGTTGCAAAAAAAATATAATCCATTTGCAATACCCCCAACAAACAGATGTGGTATGGTTGATGTGAACGATTTGATGTGATATGATACCAAATGAATGAATGTTTCGTTAATCATCAGTCAATGTCCGTCTTTGTCGTAATATCTTCTACTTTCGTCACCTAACTACTTTCTAATCTATGATAATGACGTGTAGACTATGCTTTCTTATTTGCCTATTAGCTTCAGTGCCATCGTGAACAAATCTATTAAATCAATACAAAAAGAAAAATAAATGCTTCAAATGAACTGTCTAAAACATAATAACTTCGAAATAAATAAATATAAATGATCTATAATTCTTGTGAGGCTGAAATCTTATCGCAAACACTTGTAGTAATGTACACCAGCACAGTTGACGGCGCTGATCTGTAGTGCCTGTAACACACGCAGCTGTCAGGGTGTTCTACGTCACAGGCGCAATGCTATTTTTAGCTGACAAAAATCAATATCGCTCAGCGGCTCTGTTTACAATGTATCATTGCGCCATGTTTCATTTTTCACAGGAAATATATGCAAAGAAAACAAGAATACTTACAAAATCATTGAAATCATCTTCACAAAACACAATATAATTGTAATAGAATACACAAATGGCACTTATTCACGATCGGCACTTTTTACGGCACTAAATCTAGTCTACACTCGTCAATTTTCACTACGCTAAACTACACACTGTGAATCTCTGGCTTTTGAGCTGTGGGTGAGTTTAATATATTATTTAGCTTGAACAATAGTTCAAGCGGCCACTTCTGACACCACTTTTATCCTAGCTTGTCAACAACCGAGGTTGACAAGCATTACTGGATACTTCGCTTGCACCACACGACAAACTCGTAAGGCGTACAAGAGGATTAGTTACACATTTTAATTCAGCTTGGCGCTCACAAAATGTAGAGCCATCATTGATTCACACAGTATTTACAAGCATAATAATATACAATATTCACTCTATCAAAGTCAGTCCTAGGCACTAGCACTACTGATATCTACATAACAAAAACCACATCGCCTTGGCCGATGTGTTCATCTAAACAGTCAGTCCCCCGTCTGAAAAGACTCAGCAGTGGCATTTCACACCACGCGCGGTTGGCTCACGACGATCCCTAGGATTGCGTGCTTCACGTGGCCTATCCACGGGTAAACTCTCTTAAGAGTTCCTTACATCTCTTTGGGCGGGTGTACTTACAACCCGACCAGAGTTCTCACTTCTCAGGTTGACACTGGTGTGTCTGAGTGGAGACCTGTTCACCCACTCATTCCCGTTGTCTTTGCTATTCCCTGGGTAGGGCCTTGTTACCCCGTCTCCCAGTAGGGATTGTATCATGTATCCTCTTATATCCTGTTCCTCCACTTCTCATGCAGGTGGTATTCCCTAGGTCTTTGACACACACTCCCCCCTTCTGTGTTGCGTTACAACCCTTCAACCCCATGTGTAACGCAAGCAGTTAAAAAGAAAAATTAGTGTGTAATTTTTTGTCAAAGACCACTGGTAACTTGGTTCTGGTTACCCAATAGATCTTTACTAACCAATGTCACAATGTTGTACTCCTTCACTTGGCTACTGGTTATCGCCACCCACTTGTCTAGTTGGCGTGAGCCATCTCTCATCGCTATATTATATTTATTGGGGGTTTGTCTGAACCGGGCCATTGCCTTTTGGCCTGCCCTCAAATAGTAAATTAACTCACTACCCACACAAAGCTGATCTTGTTAGGATCAACACATGAATTGCTTCATGTCCTCCATATAATATTTAACAACTATTGTACAAGCTGTGTACGATAGGCTTTACCTATCTCGCTTCCGCGTGTAAAGAAATCTTTCATTGTTAA
This sequence comes from Cepaea hortensis, assembly GCA_963921405.1. Lineage (NCBI taxonomy): Eukaryota > Metazoa > Mollusca > Gastropoda > Stylommatophora > Helicidae > Cepaea > Cepaea hortensis. The sequence continues at coordinate 2,148,888 of OY992882.1, read as the reverse complement.
GTTAGTGTTTCAAGTTTCTATTGTGTCCCCTGTCCCTTAGTTATCTCTCTTTGATGTAACAGAAATGTATGCACTTTATATGTAAGTTTTTCTGATTGTTTGCGTGTTTATCAAGTGTAATTAAACTACAAACCTGTGTGTATGTCTATAATTTATGTGTATGTTGGTTTTCAAGCGCCATAATGCGGTTTAATGCAATCACAATTGAGTGTGTAACACTAATTCGTGACTACATGACCGTTTTATGAAGCTTAAATTACTTTCCCTAAGCTATAGTGTAATTGTTGCTAAAACACGGATTACATCACAACACACTGGACACAACACACTTCAACATTGAAACAACACAATTGACGCAGACAAATGACGAAAGTCGCGTTGGGCGGTAAAAAAAAATCCGCTGGTTGTATCACTCTCGTTCTGTATTTCATTCTCTCTTCTCTTTCACACATTTGTCACACTCCTCTTATTCTTCACTCACTTTTTAAAAGGAAAAAAAATATTATTAAAACCTTGTAGTGACACTATACAATTTTGGCTCAGTTTGAAAAGCTATTGAGCCTAATGACTGTGCTATTTTGTTGCACGGGTCATTTATGTACAAAAAATTTTTTTTTCATGGATGAAAGGATTGGTAGTTAACCATCCTGCAAGTAATGACATCTATAAATATCTACTCTAAGTTGGTGCACAGTACTAAACTACTGTAAATTGGTGCACAGTACTAAACTACTCTAAAGGGAAGTAACTTACTAAACTAAGTGAAAATAAGGTGAAATGAGTTAATTCCCTTTTTAGATGTTTATAAATTGGGTAATGTGAATTCTAAATGATGGGAAAAAATAAATAATGGTTTATTTAACTAACAGATTTCAAATGTATTTAACAACTAAATGAAGGAAATATGGGTGATGCTTTAATTATATGTTGTAAATGGAAATGGGTTTAAGTTTTTATCACTAAATGATGTGTTTAATTAGCTGATTATTAAGATAAATATGAAATGATGCCAATAAATGAAATGATTTAATAAGCACTTTTATCCTAAGCTGTAACTACTGTAATTAAACTATGAAATGTTGATGTTATGATTAGATGGAGTAAGTTGATGATTTGTCTAAACTAGCAAAATGTATGATATTAAATGGATTTATCCTACTCTATAATTATGTAACTAATCTAAACTATTATCTGCAACTGCAATAAAAAAAAATTTTTATAGTACATATCACAATAAATGACATTATATACAATGTTTATATCGACTACCTCGGGTATGTGGTTGGCGTATAGTCCTGAAATAAATCTCGTTAACACAATAGGAGATTAACCACGTATTTGCACTGGGTAATACTATTCAGTTCACAGTCATCTTCGTCTGATAACACTCTCACAATCTGTTGATGGCGTAGACAACTTCATCTGTGTCTGTCCTATAACACTGTTCTGACACTGTTCTGATCACATTAACACAAGGTGATTATTCAATATATGAGCACTGTCACTAGAATGCTGTTCATGACCACCTTGGACACATATGATTTAACGTGTCTTTACTTAGACGTCGTAGCCTCAGTTGTGTGCGAAATGTCAGGTATCTCAACACCAGATGGCCTAGAAAGAGTGTCAGCAAGCATATGTAGCTTACCCTTGATGTGCTCTATCGAAAACAAATAGTTCTGCAAAATAAGCGACCATCGATATACTCTGTTGTTCCGATGGACGCCTGACTGCATGACTGTGATCGGGGAGTTGTCAGTCTGGATGATGAAATGACTACCTGCCAAGAACCGGTGTAGCTTCCTTATGCAGTATATCACGCTAAGGGCCTCCAGTTCTGAGATGGAATATCTGGCTTCAGCAGGTGTTACCTTGCGGCTTACATAGCATATTGGGTGGAAAATGCTCTCGTAGAATTGGCCCAGCACTCCAGCGATGGAAATGGTGCTAGCGTCTGTCCTAAGATAATAAACGAGGCCTGGATTAGGCAAGCGCAAGATTGGTAAATCGCTAAACAAAAGTTTAAGTTTTGACAATGCGTTAATTAATAATGCATCTTTTACATCCAATTTTACAGACGCTTTTAAAACATTGGAAAACACACTTGTGATCTCAGCTAAATTTGGTATAAATTTGCTGTAATAATTAACTAATCCCAAAAGACTCCTAACCTGCTTTTTCGTTGTTGGCATGGTTAGGTTTAAAATTTTGGTGACAATCCTGTTGTCAGTTTTTAAGTTGGCCATTGGAAATTACATGACCAAGAAATTCAATTTCCTGTAGGCCTAGTTCAACTTTGGCTGGCTTCACTGTAAGGCCGAAGAGTCGTAATCTATCGAAGACATGTCGCAGTTTCTGTAAGTGTGTTGTCCAGTCCTCTGTGTGCACACATATGTCATCTATATAAGTCACTGTATTCGTCACTCCATGGAGCAAATCTCTAGTTAGACGAACGAAAGTGGCAGGAGCGTTTCGAAGACCAAAAGGAAGAAATCGCCACTCGTAAAGACCTAATGGTGTTGAGAATGCAGTGAGAGGAATGGATTGACTATGCATCGGGACTTGCCAGTATCCCTTCGTAAGGTCAAGTTTGGAAAAGATTTTGGAGGTAGACATGTCAAGAATGAGATCTTCGCAGGAAGGTATTGGTTCTGCGTCGACCTTCGTAACACTATTAAGCTTCCTATAGTCCACGCAAAGGTGGATCGTAGAGTCCTTCTTTTTCACCAGAACTATAGGAAAGGAGTATTCAGTAGTAGATTTTTGGATGATTCCACTAGCCTCTAAACTTAGAATTTCCTTATTGAGACTTTCCCTATAGCTGAGTGGAATGGAGTAAGGTCGGCATTTGATAGGTTTATTATCCGAAAGAAGGATGGAGTGTTTGATTCTGTCCGTCCTACCTGGAATGTCAGAAAATATGTCTTGGTACTCCGTCACTAGTTCTATTGTCTGTCGTCTCTGTTTGTCCGTTAGTTTCGGTTCTATCCGTATGCTATCTATCGTAGCTGTCTTGTCAACTGTCGGAACGGGTAGTTCCATGTCATCGTCGTCTACCTGATTCAGTAAAGTGGTGGTACTAAGTGCGTTTTCTGTTTGCTCACTAAGTGTATGCATATTGTCGTCGTAGTCTGTCTCGCTAACTAGTGTAGTTGCGTTATGTATGTCTGTCGTCTCATCAGCTGGTGTGGGTGCATTCTGTTCGTCTGTCATCAGTTCTTCCTGTAATGTGTCTTGGTGTTTGGTGGTATCTGCTGTGGTGACTGCATTTGATGTATTAATTTCTTCCCATGCAGCTATTTCTTCGTTCGTGCAATTTTTCAATTGGGGTAAGCATCCCAAAATCAAATCAGTACAAGGGTTATCTAAAATAGCACATGTAAAGGTACCAGAAAGAAACGGGGTGTTTATACGGGCTTTTGCCAGTGGGTAAATTTCAATATTACCAGAAAAAGTCCGGCATTTGACAGAGTCACCCGTATAATCCCTTGGGTCAACGAGTTCTTTTCTAAGACCGATAAGAGTGCTGCCACTGTCGAGCAAACATTGGCATGGTTTTTCATTGACCACTGCATTGTGGAACACAAGATTGCCTCTGGAGGCCAGTGCTGCATTTGCACTCTCATTGGAGAATGGTACATTATGTCCACATGTAAGTTTGCCGTCTGTATGAAATTGGTGACATTGTTTACAACTATCAAAGTTTAAAATATCTGTAACTGCACATACATTCTCACACTCGTTAGTTGGCAATTCATTCTCGACTTCACACTCAGTTTCACTACCACTGTCAGATGAGGTATTTATCAACACTGCATTACTAGCCCTCATTTTCTGACGTCCCAAACATTTGGACGAATAATGGCCATTACTCGCACACAAAAAAACATTTGACCGCACGCTTGTATGCCATTCTCTTACTCTCCTGCTTTTTGATCATCATTTCAAGATGTGCAGGATAGTTAGGGCTCTTGTCACACATCGAGTAAGATTCATGATAAAGATGACAGTACAGACATTTAGGCAATTTTTGATCTCTATTGTCCCTTCGCTGAAATGGTTTCTTATTACGATAAGTTTTAGGTTGATCTTTAGCAAAGGAGACAATCTCAGATTCGATGGTGGGTGTTTTGAACACGTCTCTGTTCGAAGAAATATATGCGGAACCTTTCTTTTCGAACTGTTCTAGTGTCTCAATGTCTGCCTGCTGCAGGAACTTTGTAAAGGGAGTTGGAACTGTAGATATGACTTTATCCATTATAATCAAGTTTTTCAGTTTCTCAACATCATTCCCTATTTTAGCTGCATTTAGCCACCGGTTGAATACACTTTGAACATTGGAAAGATAATCTATAAAAGTTTCATTTGGCTTTGGTTTAAGACTAGAAAATTGTACTTGATATCCAGGAGCATCTAGTAAAAAATGTTGCATTATTCTATCATGAATGTACTGATAGTTGGTTCTTAATTCTGCTGGAATTGACTCAATAACCTTCAAGGGCTCTCCACTTAAATTCTTCATGTAGATCATTGCCCAATGTTCCAAGGGAACCTCCTGGAATTTAAGTTGAAACTCGATATTCTCTGTCCAGGCAGATATTGAATCGCCTTGACAGAAGGGTTTGATGATGTTTTTATATTTATTGAATTTATTTTCTTCTTCCTGACTTTTTAATTTTGTGGAAGTGATCTGGATGTGTGAGTCTACTTCCATTTCTTTCATCTTTAACTGTGTCTCTGATTCAACCTGAATTTGTTTCTCCTTAACCCTAGCCATTTCCTCTATTTCCTTTTGCTTTAAATCTATTTCCTTTTGCTTTAAATCTATTTCCTTTTGTTTTAACTCCCTATCTTGTTCTAACTGTTTCTGTTTGGTGGCTTCTGATAATTCTAACATATCCTTCTGGTGTTGTCTTTCATGCATGCGCTCCTCCCTTTCTGCATCTTTCGCTAGTTTCTGCATATTGTTCCAACTTCTCTCCCGTATATCCTAACTCCTTTCCTGCCTGAATACATTCCCCTAAAGTCGACATGATGGAGTGTATTTACGAGTACTTTCTACTATTATGACTTTTAATTCAAGTTGGTAAATAAATATGTAGAAAAATTGTACAGGCTGAAAAAGGAAGATGCGTTATTATTAACAATGTTGCCAAAACATAGAAAATTGCTCATCTGATTTCCCGGAATAAATCAGCAGATGTCAGTGACACTCTATTGCCTGGCTAACAAGTTGATGTCAGTGACACTCTATTGCCTGGCACGCACAGACTGTTCTGCGCTGTACTTGTTGTATCTGGTTTATAGAGCAGTACCAATTCGCAACTTGCAAATATCAGAGGAAACCAGATAGTTGCAAAAAAAATATAATCCATTTGCAATACCCCCAACAAACAGATGTGGTATGGTTGATGTGAACGATTTGATGTGATATGATACCAAATGAATGAATGTTTCGTTAATCATCAGTCAATGTCCGTCTTTGTCGTAATATCTTCTACTTTCGTCACCTAACTACTTTCTAATCTATGATAATGACGTGTAGACTATGCTTTCTTATTTGCCTATTAGCTTCAGTGCCATCGTGAACAAATCTATTAAATCAATACAAAAAGAAAAATAAATGCTTCAAATGAACTGTCTAAAACATAATAACTTCGAAATAAATAAATATAAATGATCTATAATTCTTGTGAGGCTGAAATCTTATCGCAAACACTTGTAGTAATGTACACCAGCACAGTTGACGGCGCTGATCTGTAGTGCCTGTAACACACGCAGCTGTCAGGGTGTTCTACGTCACAGGCGCAATGCTATTTTTAGCTGACAAAAATCAATATCGCTCAGCGGCTCTGTTTACAATGTATCATTGCGCCATGTTTCATTTTTCACAGGAAATATATGCAAAGAAAACAAGAATACTTACAAAATCATTGAAATCATCTTCACAAAACACAATATAATTGTAATAGAATACACAAATGGCACTTATTCACGATCGGCACTTTTTACGGCACTAAATCTAGTCTACACTCGTCAATTTTCACTACGCTAAACTACACACTGTGAATCTCTGGCTTTTGAGCTGTGGGTGAGTTTAATATATTATTTAGCTTGAACAATAGTTCAAGCGGCCACTTCTGACACCACTTTTATCCTAGCTTGTCAACAACCGAGGTTGACAAGCATTACTGGATACTTCGCTTGCACCACACGACAAACTCGTAAGGCGTACAAGAGGATTAGTTACACATTTTAATTCAGCTTGGCGCTCACAAAATGTAGAGCCATCATTGATTCACACAGTATTTACAAGCATAATAATATACAATATTCACTCTATCAAAGTCAGTCCTAGGCACTAGCACTACTGATATCTACATAACAAAAACCACATCGCCTTGGCCGATGTGTTCATCTAAACAGTCAGTCCCCCGTCTGAAAAGACTCAGCAGTGGCATTTCACACCACGCGCGGTTGGCTCACGACGATCCCTAGGATTGCGTGCTTCACGTGGCCTATCCACGGGTAAACTCTCTTAAGAGTTCCTTACATCTCTTTGGGCGGGTGTACTTACAACCCGACCAGAGTTCTCACTTCTCAGGTTGACACTGGTGTGTCTGAGTGGAGACCTGTTCACCCACTCATTCCCGTTGTCTTTGCTATTCCCTGGGTAGGGCCTTGTTACCCCGTCTCCCAGTAGGGATTGTATCATGTATCCTCTTATATCCTGTTCCTCCACTTCTCATGCAGGTGGTATTCCCTAGGTCTTTGACACACACTCCCCCCTTCTGTGTTGCGTTACAACCCTTCAACCCCATGTGTAACGCAAGCAGTTAAAAAGAAAAATTAGTGTGTAATTTTTTGTCAAAGACCACTGGTAACTTGGTTCTGGTTACCCAATAGATCTTTACTAACCAATGTCACAATGTTGTACTCCTTCACTTGGCTACTGGTTATCGCCACCCACTTGTCTAGTTGGCGTGAGCCATCTCTCATCGCTATATTATATTTATTGGGGGTTTGTCTGAACCGGGCCATTGCCTTTTGGCCTGCCCTCAAATAGTAAATTAACTCACTACCCACACAAAGCTGATCTTGTTAGGATCAACACATGAATTGCTTCATGTCCTCCATATAATATTTAACAACTATTGTACAAGCTGTGTACGATAGGCTTTACCTATCTCGCTTCCGCGTGTAAAGAAATCTTTCATTGTTAAGTTAGTGTTTCAAGTTTCTATTGTGTCCCCTGTCCCTTAGTTATCTCTCTTTGATGTAACAGAAATGTATGCACTTTATATGTAAGTTTTTCTGATTGTTTGCGTGTTTATCAAGTGTAATTAAACTACAAACCTGTGTGTATGTCTATAATTTATGTGTATGTTGGTTTTCAAGCGCCATAATGCGGTTTAATGCAATCACAATTGAGTGTGTAACACTAATTCGTGACTACATGACCGTTTTATGAAGCTTAAATTACTTTCCCTAAGCTATAGTGTAATTGTTGCTAAAACACGGATTACATCACAACACACTGGACACAACACACTTCAACATTGAAACAACACAATTGACGCAGACAAATGACGAAAGTCGCGTTGGGCGGTAAAAAAAAATCCGCTGGTTGTATCACTCTCGTTCTGTATTTCATTCTCTCTTCTCTTTCACACATTTGTCACACTCCTCTTATTCTTCACTCACTTTTTAAAAGGAAAAAAAATATTATTAAAACCTTGTAGTGACACTATACAATTTTGGCTCAGTTTGAAAAGCTATTGAGCCTAATGACTGTGCTATTTTGTTGCACGGGTCATTTATGTACAAAAAATTTTTTTTTCATGGATGAAAGGATTGGTAGTTAACCATCCTGCAAGTAATGACATCTATAAATATCTACTCTAAGTTGGTGCACAGTACTAAACTACTGTAAATTGGTGCACAGTACTAAACTACTCTAAAGGGAAGTAACTTACTAAACTAAGTGAAAATAAGGTGAAATGAGTTAATTCCCTTTTTAGATGTTTATAAATTGGGTAATGTGAATTCTAAATGATGGGAAAAAATAAATAATGGTTTATTTAACTAACAGATTTCAAATGTATTTAACAACTAAATGAAGGAAATATGGGTGATGCTTTAATTATATGTTGTAAATGGAAATGGGTTTAAGTTTTTATCACTAAATGATGTGTTTAATTAGCTGATTATTAAGATAAATATGAAATGATGCCAATAAATGAAATGATTTAATAAGCACTTTTATCCTAAGCTGTAACTACTGTAATTAAACTATGAAATGTTGATGTTATGATTAGATGGAGTAAGTTGATGATTTGTCTAAACTAGCAAAATGTATGATATTAAATGGATTTATCCTACTCTATAATTATGTAACTAATCTAAACTATTATCTGCAACTGCAATAAAAAAAAATTTTTATAGTACATATCACAATAAATGACATTATATACAATGTTTATATCGACTACCTCGGGTATGTGGTTGGCGTATAGTCCTGAAATAAATCTCGTTAACACAATAGGAGATTAACCACGTATTTGCACTGGGTAATACTATTCAGTTCACAGTCATCTTCGTCTGATAACACTCTCACAATCTGTTGATGGCGTAGACAACTTCATCTGTGTCTGTCCTATAACACTGTTCTGACACTGTTCTGATCACATTAACACAAGGTGATTATTCAATATATGAGCACTGTCACTAGAATGCTGTTCATGACCACCTTGGACACATATGATTTAACGTGTCTTTACTTAGACGTCGTAGCCTCAGTTGTGTGCGAAATGTCAGGTATCTCAACACCAGATGGCCTAGAAAGAGTGTCAGCAAGCATATGTAGCTTACCCTTGATGTGCTCTATCGAAAACAAATAGTTCTGCAAAATAAGCGACCATCGATATACTCTGTTGTTCCGATGGACGCCTGACTGCATGACTGTGATCGGGGAGTTGTCAGTCTGGATGATGAAATGACTACCTGCCAAGAACCGGTGTAGCTTCCTTATGCAGTATATCACGCTAAGGGCCTCCAGTTCTGAGATGGAATATCTGGCTTCAGCAGGTGTTACCTTGCGGCTTACATAGCATATTGGGTGGAAAATGCTCTCGTAGAATTGGCCCAGCACTCCAGCGATGGAAATGGTGCTAGCGTCTGTCCTAAGATAATAAACGAGGCCTGGATTAGGCAAGCGCAAGATTGGTAAATCGCTAAACAAAAGTTTAAGTTTTGACAATGCGTTAATTAATAATGCATCTTTTACATCCAATTTTACAGACGCTTTTAAAACATTGGAAAACACACTTGTGATCTCAGCTAAATTTGGTATAAATTTGCTGTAATAATTAACTAATCCCAAAAGACTCCTAACCTGCTTTTTCGTTGTTGGCATGGTTAGGTTTAAAATTTTGGTGACAATCCTGTTGTCAGTTTTTAAGTTGGCCATTGGAAATTACATGACCAAGAAATTCAATTTCCTGTAGGCCTAGTTCAACTTTGGCTGGCTTCACTGTAAGGCCGAAGAGTCGTAATCTATCGAAGACATGTCGCAGTTTCTGTAAGTGTGTTGTCCAGTCCTCTGTGTGCACACATATGTCATCTATATAAGTCACTGTATTCGTCACTCCATGGAGCAAATCTCTAGTTAGACGAACGAAAGTGGCAGGAGCGTTTCGAAGACCAAAAGGAAGAAATCGCCACTCGTAAAGACCTAATGGTGTTGAGAATGCAGTGAGAGGAATGGATTGACTATGCATCGGGACTTGCCAGTATCCCTTCGTAAGGTCAAGTTTGGAAAAGATTTTGGAGGTAGACATGTCAAGAATGAGATCTTCGCAGGAAGGTATTGGTTCTGCGTCGACCTTCGTAACACTATTAAGCTTCCTATAGTCCACGCAAAGGTGGATCGTAGAGTCCTTCTTTTTCACCAGAACTATAGGAAAGGAGTATTCAGTAGTAGATTTTTGGATGATTCCACTAGCCTCTAAACTTAGAATTTCCTTATTGAGACTTTCCCTATAGCTGAGTGGAATGGAGTAAGGTCGGCATTTGATAGGTTTATTATCCGAAAGAAGGATGGAGTGTTTGATTCTGTCCGTCCTACCTGGAATGTCAGAAAATATGTCTTGGTACTCCGTCACTAGTTCTATTGTCTGTCGTCTCTGTTTGTCCGTTAGTTTCGGTTCTATCCGTATGCTATCTATCGTAGCTGTCTTGTCAACTGTCGGAACGGGTAGTTCCATGTCATCGTCGTCTACCTGATTCAGTAAAGTGGTGGTACTAAGTGCGTTTTCTGTTTGCTCACTAAGTGTATGCATATTGTCGTCGTAGTCTGTCTCGCTAACTAGTGTAGTTGCGTTATGTATGTCTGTCGTCTCATCAGCTGGTGTGGGTGCATTCTGTTCGTCTGTCATCAGTTCTTCCTGTAATGTGTCTTGGTGTTTGGTGGTATCTGCTGTGGTGACTGCATTTGATGTATTAATTTCTTCCCATGCAGCTATTTCTTCGTTCGTGCAATTTTTCAATTGGGGTAAGCATCCCAAAATCAAATCAGTACAAGGGTTATCTAAAATAGCACATGTAAAGGTACCAGAAAGAAACGGGGTGTTTATACGGGCTTTTGCCAGTGGGTAAATTTCAATATTACCAGAAAAAGTCCGGCATTTGACAGAGTCACCCGTATAATCCCTTGGGTCAACGAGTTCTTTTCTAAGACCGATAAGAGTGCTGCCACTGTCGAGCAAACATTGGCATGGTTTTTCATTGACCACTGCATTGTGGAACACAAGATTGCCTCTGGAGGCCAGTGCTGCATTTGCACTCTCATTGGAGAATGGTACATTATGTCCACATGTAAGTTTGCCGTCTGTATGAAATTGGTGACATTGTTTACAACTATCAAAGTTTAAAATATCTGTAACTGCACATACATTCTCACACTCGTTAGTTGGCAATTCATTCTCGACTTCACACTCAGTTTCACTACCACTGTCAGATGAGGTATTTATCAACACTGCATTACTAGCCCTCATTTTCTGACGTCCCAAACATTTGGACGAATAATGGCCATTACTCGCACACAAAAAAACATTTGACCGCACGCTTGTATGCCATTCTCTTACTCTCCTGCTTTTTGATCATCATTTCAAGATGTGCAGGATAGTTAGGGCTCTTGTCACACATCGAGTAAGATTCATGATAAAGATGACAGTACAGACATTTAGGCAATTTTTGATCTCTATTGTCCCTTCGCTGAAATGGTTTCTTATTACGATAAGTTTTAGGTTGATCTTTAGCAAAGGAGACAATCTCAGATTCGATGGTGGGTGTTTTGAACACGTCTCTGTTCGAAGAAATATATGCGGAACCTTTCTTTTCGAACTGTTCTAGTGTCTCAATGTCTGCCTGCTGCAGGAACTTTGTAAAGGGAGTTGGAACTGTAGATATGACTTTATCCATTATAATCAAGTTTTTCAGTTTCTCAACATCATTCCCTATTTTAGCTGCATTTAGCCACCGGTTGAATACACTTTGAACATTGGAAAGATAATCTATAAAAGTTTCATTTGGCTTTGGTTTAAGACTAGAAAATTGTACTTGATATCCAGGAGCATCTAGTAAAAAATGTTGCATTATTCTATCATGAATGTACTGATAGTTGGTTCTTAATTCTGCTGGAATTGACTCAATAACCTTCAAGGGCTCTCCACTTAAATTCTTCATGTAGATCATTGCCCAATGTTCCAAGGGAACCTCCTGGAATTTAAGTTGAAACTCGATATTCTCTGTCCAGGCAGATATTGAATCGCCTTGACAGAAGGGTTTGATGATGTTTTTATATTTATTGAATTTATTTTCTTCTTCCTGACTTTTTAATTTTGTGGAAGTGATCTGGATGTGTGAGTCTACTTCCATTTCTTTCATCTTTAACTGTGTCTCTGATTCAACCTGAATTTGTTTCTCCTTAACCCTAGCCATTTCCTCTATTTCCTTTTGCTTTAAATCTATTTCCTTTTGCTTTAAATCTATTTCCTTTTGTTTTAACTCCCTATCTTGTTCTAACTGTTTCTGTTTGGTGGCTTCTGATAATTCTAACATATCCTTCTGGTGTTGTCTTTCATGCATGCGCTCCTCCCTTTCTGCATCTTTCGCTAGTTTCTGCATATTGTTCCAACTTCTCTCCCGTATATCCTAACTCCTTTCCTGCCTGAATACATTCCCCTAAAGTCGACATGATGGAGTGTATTTACGAGTACTTTCTACTATTATGACTTTTAATTCAAGTTGGTAAATAAATATGTAGAAAAATTGTACAGGCTGAAAAAGGAAGATGCGTTATTATTAACAATGTTGCCAAAACATAGAAAATTGCTCATCTGATTTCCCGGAATAAATCAGCAGATGTCAGTGACACTCTATTGCCTGGCTAACAAGTTGATGTCAGTGACACTCTATTGCCTGGCACGCACAGACTGTTCTGCGCTGTACTTGTTGTATCTGGTTTATAGAGCAGTACCAATTCGCAACTTGCAAATATCAGAGGAAACCAGATAGTTGCAAAAAAAATATAATCCATTTGCAATACCCCCAACAAACAGATGTGGTATGGTTGATGTGAACGATTTGATGTGATATGATACCAAATGAATGAATGTTTCGTTAATCATCAGTCAATGTCCGTCTTTGTCGTAATATCTTCTACTTTCGTCACCTAACTACTTTCTAATCTATGATAATGACGTGTAGACTATGCTTTCTTATTTGCCTATTAGCTTCAGTGCCATCGTGAACAAATCTATTAAATCAATACAAAAAGAAAAATAAATGCTTCAAATGAACTGTCTAAAACATAATAACTTCGAAATAAATAAATATAAATGATCTATAATTCTTGTGAGGCTGAAATCTTATCGCAAACACTTGTAGTAATGTACACCAGCACAGTTGACGGCGCTGATCTGTAGTGCCTGTAACACACGCAGCTGTCAGGGTGTTCTACGTCACAGGCGCAATGCTATTTTTAGCTGACAAAAATCAATATCGCTCAGCGGCTCTGTTTACAATGTATCATTGCGCCATGTTTCATTTTTCACAGGAAATATATGCAAAGAAAACAAGAATACTTACAAAATCATTGAAATCATCTTCACAAAACACAATATAATTGTAATAGAATACACAAATGGCACTTATTCACGATCGGCACTTTTTACGGCACTAAATCTAGTCTACACTCGTCAATTTTCACTACGCTAAACTACACACTGTGAATCTCTGGCTTTTGAGCTGTGGGTGAGTTTAATATATTATTTAGCTTGAACAATAGTTCAAGCGGCCACTTCTGACACCACTTTTATCCTAGCTTGTCAACAACCGAGGTTGACAAGCATTACTGGATACTTCGCTTGCACCACACGACAAACTCGTAAGGCGTACAAGAGGATTAGTTACACATTTTAATTCAGCTTGGCGCTCACAAAATGTAGAGCCATCATTGATTCACACAGTATTTACAAGCATAATAATATACAATATTCACTCTATCAAAGTCAGTCCTAGGCACTAGCACTACTGATATCTACATAACAAAAACCACATCGCCTTGGCCGATGTGTTCATCTAAACAGTCAGTCCCCCGTCTGAAAAGACTCAGCAGTGGCATTTCAAACCACGCGCGGATGGCTCACGACGATCCCTAGGATTGCGTGCTTCACGTGGCCTATCCACGGGTAAACTCTCTTAAGAGTTCCTTACATCTCTTTGGGCGGGTGTACTTACAACCCGACCAGAGTTCTCACTTCTCAGGTTGACACTGGTGTGTCTGAGTGGAGACCTGTTCACCCACTCATTCCCGTTGTCTTTTCTATTCCCTGGGTAGGGCCTTGTTACCCCCACTCCCAGTAGGGATTGTATCATATATCCTCTTATATCCTTTTCCTCCACTTCTCATGCAGGTGGTATTCCCTAGGTCTTTGACAGATCGATGGGTCGAGCACTATTTAGAGCTTTACTCAAGTGAGACCAAGCTAGCGGATGATGCCCTCAACGCCATAAAGGCCCTGCCAACTCTTGACCACCTGGACACACTTCCCACTATAACAGAAGTTAAGTGTGCTATAAATGAGCTTGCATCTGGCAAGGCTCCAGGTAAGGATGGGATTCCAATAGAGGTGATCAGGAGTGGGCAAGACACACTCGCTCTACAGATCCACCAGCTAATAGAGCTATGCTGGCGAGAAGGACAAGTCCCACAGGATTTCAAAGATTCAAACATCATAATGCTGTACAAGACCAAGGGAGATCGGAGCGACTGTAACAACTATAGGGGTATCTCACTTCTTTGTATTGTTGGGAAAGTATTTGCCAGAATTGTCCTGCACAGACTTCAAGTCCTGGGAGATCAAGTCTACTCCGAATCACAGTACGGCTTCCGTCAGAACCGGTCTACCATTGATATGATATTCTCATTGCGACAGATGCAAGAAAAATGCTGGGAACAAAATCAGCCACTGTTTATTGCCTTCATCGACCCCACAAAGGCATTCGATTTGGTCAGTCGTGAGGATCTGTTCAAAGCACTAAAGAAGATCGGCTGCCCACCAACTCGTCTGTCCATTGTGGAATCGTTCCACACAGGCATGAAGAGTATAATCAAGTTTGATGGCTCAACTTCAGAAGAGTTTGAAATCAAGAGTGGAGTTAAGCAAGGTTGTGTACTAACCCCCACCCTCTTTGGGATATACTTTTCACTTCTACTGAAATATGCCTTTCGTGATCAGGATGACGGTATATACATTCACTCACGCTCAGATGGTGGCCTCTATAATGCTCAGAGATTGAAGGCCAAGACCAAAATTAGCAGGGTACTAATCAGAGAGTTGCTTTTTGCGGATGATGCTGCGATTACGACCCACTCTGAGGAAGAATTACAACATCTACTATCATCATTCTCCAATGCTTGTTCTGAATTTGGTTTAACAATTAACAAAAAGAAGACACAGATTATGTCACAAGGTGCACATGATGTACCATCAATCTTTATTGACGACGCCGAACTGGAGATAGTAGACCATTTTACATATCTAGGATCAGAGGTAGATAGCAAATTATCCCTCGATCAGGAAATCAACATCAGGATTGGCAAGGCAGCAACAACAATGAACATGTTAGCAAAAAGAGTCTGGGAGAACAGGAAGCTTACTGCCAAAACAAAAGTCTTCCTCTACCAAGCCTGTGTCCTTAGTACTCTTCTTTATGGCAGTGAAACCTGGACAACTTACTCACGCCAAGAGAAACGTTTAAACAGCTTTCATATGCGGTGTCTGCGAAGAATACTTGGTATTAAGTGGCAAGACAAAATCACAAATACTGAAGTATTGGAAAGATCAGGTTGTGTGACGGTATATTCCATGCTCAGTCTTCGTAGACTTAGATGGATAGGACACGTTAGGAGGATGGATGGTGGTAGAATACCAAAGGACATCTTTTTTGGTGAATTACAGACGGGTAGGAGATCTCAGGGTCGGCCTCTACTACGATACAAAGATGTGTGTAAGCGGGACATGATTGATACAGGCATTGATAATGCACATTGGGAGCACGTCGCCGCTGAACGTGATGCATGGAGGGCAACTATCAGAAATGGAATAAAGACAAAGGAGAAAATGATTGCAGATAAAGCACACACAGAGCGTGAGAGACGTAAGATGGTGCAAAATGGTGGAAGTGACCATGTTTTCACATGCACCTACTGTGGGCAAACATTTGCAGCAAGAATTGGCCTTACCAGCCACACTCGCCACCGCCATGGATCGTAGTTATTAAGCCTTTTTGAAGCACAATGTACCAAACTATCGTCTGTCAAGACGGAAAGGTGCCAATGGCAATGGAAACTGTACTAATGGTAACTGTACTAATGGTAATGGTACTAATGATCATTGTACTAGTGGTCATTGTACTAGTGGTCATTCTGGTAGTGGTAAATGTACTAGTGGAAATTGTACTAGTGGAAATTGTACTAGTGGTCATTGTACTAGTGGTCATTTTACTAGTCGTAATTACACTAGTGGTCATTGTACTAGTGGTATTAGTTACCATGTGGTGATGTTTTTGTGGTAGTACTTGAAATATAATATAATATTGTGGTACTCATTGCTGGGGGTCCTGTTGTGATAGTGATAGTTGTTGACGCAGTGGCTGTTGTTGTGAGAGTTGTGGTTGTTGTTGTGAGAGTGATTGTTGTTGTGATAATGGTTGTTGTTGTGACAGTGGTTATTGTTGTGACGGTGGTTGTTGTTGTGATAGTGGTTGTTGTTGTGAGAGCTGGTGTTGTTGTGAGAGTGGTTGTTGTTGTGAGAGTGGTTGTTGTTGTGACGGTTGTTGTTGTGAGAGTGGTTGTTGTTGTGACGGTTGTTGTTGTGAGAGTGGTTGTTGTTGTGAGAGTGGTTGTTGTTGTGAGAGTGGTTGTTGTTGTGAGAGTGGTTGTTGTTGTGAGAGTGGTTGTTGTTGTGATAGTGGTTTTTGTTGTGACAGTCCTTGTTGTTGTGATAGTGGTTGTTATTGTGATAGTGGTTGTTGTTGTGATAGTGGTTGTTGTTGTGACGGTGGTTGTTGTTGTGATAGTGGTTGTTTTTGTGATAGTGGTTGTTGTTGTGAGAGTGGTTGTTGTTGTGACGGTGGTTGTTGTTGTGACGGTTGTTGTTGTGAGAGTGGTGGTTGTTGTGAGAGTGGTTGTTGTTGTGAGAGTGGTTGTTGTGAGAGTGGTTGTTGTTGTGAGAGTGGTTGTTGTTGTGAGAGTGGTGGTTGTTGTGAGAGTGGTTGTTGTTGTGAGAGTGGTTGTTGTTGTGAGAGTGGTTGTTGTTGTGAGAGTGGTGGTTGTTGTGAGAGTGGTGGTTGTTGTGAGAGTGGTTGTTGTTGTGAGAGTGGTTATTGTTGTGACGGTGGTTGTTGTTGTGAGAGTGATTGTTGTTGTGATAATGGTTGTTGTTGTGACAGTGGTTATTGTTGTGACGGTGGTTGTTGTTGTGACAGTGGTTATTGTTGTGACGGTGGTTGTTGTTGTGATAGTGGTTGTTGTTGTGACGGTGGTTGTTGTTGTGATAGTGGTTGTTGTTGTGACGGTGGTTGTTGTTGTGAGAGTTGGTGTTGTTGTGATAGTGGTTGTTGTTGTGAGAGCTGGTGTTGTTGTGACGGTGGTTGTTGTTGTGAGAGTGGTTGTTGTTGTGAGAGTGGTGGTTGTTGTGAGAGTGGTTTTGTTGTGAGAGTGGTTGTTGTTGTGAGAGTGGTTGTTGTTGTGATAGTGGTGGTTGTTGTGAGAGTGGTGGTTGTTGTGAGAGTGGTTGTTGTTGTGAGAGTGGTTATTGTTGTGACGGTGGTTGTTGTTGTGAGAGTGATTGTTGTTGTGATAATGGTTGTTGTTGTGACAGTGGTTATTGTTGTGACGGTGGTTGTTGTTGTGACAGTGGTTATTGTTGTGACGGTGGTTGTTGTTGTGATGGTGGTTGTTGTTGTGACGTTGGTTGTTGTTGTGATAGTGGTTGTTGTTGTGACGGTGGTTGTTGTTGTGAGAGTTGGTGTTGTTGTGATAGTGGTTGTTGTTGTGAGAGCTGGTGTTGTTGTGACGGTGGTTGTTGTTGTGACGGTGGTTGTTGTTGTGACGGTGGTTGTTGTTGTGACGGTTGTTGTTGTGATAGTGGTGGTTGTTGTGAGAGTGGTGGTTGTTGTGAGAGTGGTTGTTGTTGTGAGAGTGGTTGTTGTTGTGAGAGTGGTTGTTGTTGTGATAGTGGTTTTTGTTGTGACAGTCCTTGTTGTTGTGATAGTGGTTGTTGTTGTGATAGTGGTTGTTGTTGTGATAGTGGTTGTTGTTGTGAGAGCTGGTGTTGTTGTGACAGTGGTTGTTGTTGTGGTTGTTGTTGTGAGAGCTGGTGTTGTTGTGACAGTGGTTGTTGTTGTGATAATGGTTGTTGTTGTGAGAGCTGGTGTTGTTGTGACAGTGGTTGTTGTTGTGATAGTGGTTGTTGTTGTAAGAGTGGTTGTGACAGTGGCTGTTGTTGTGACGGTGGTTGTTGTTGTGAGAGTGGTTGTGATAGTGGTTGTTGTTGTGAGAGTGGTTGTGACCGTGGTTGTCGTGAAAGTGGTTGTTGTTGTGAAAGTGGCTGTTGCTGTGACAGTGGTTATTGTTGGACAGTGGTTGTTGTTGTGAGAGCTGGTGTTGTTGTGAGAGTAGTTGTGACAGTTGTTGTTGTTGTTGTGACAGTGGTTGTTGTGATAATGGTTGTTGTTGTGACAATAGTTGTTGTTCTGATAGTGGTTGATGTTGTGACAGTGATTGTTGTTGTGACTGTGGTTATTGTTGGACAGTGGTTGTTGTGACAGTTAATGAGGAAAAATTGGAGGTGGTGAAAAATTTTGAATATCTTAGGTCATTGATTACCAACAACGGTGACACAATGAAAAAAATTAAACGACGACTGTCATTTGCTCTTCAAAGACTAAAACAACTGAATAAATTATGGAGTGGGACAGATAGAACTACAAAAATTAGATTTTTTAGGAGCATGCATCTTTCCCAAAACAAATTCAACATAGAAGTACAGAACAGATTTGATGTATTGTCTGATCTAGAGATATTATTCCAGGATGTGAATGATCAATGGGAAATGTTAAAGAATTCAATCAGATTGGCTGCAGACACAACTATTCCAAAATTAAAGAAGGTGGGTCGTAAGAAATGGATGACTGAAGAAATTTTACACCTAATGGAAACAAGACTCAACAAAAATAATCCTGCCAAATGTGAAGAAATTCATAGACAAGTCAGAATATTATCTAGGAAGGCAAAAGAATCATGGCTTGAGAAAAAGTGCTTAGAAATTGAAAAACAACACAACAGTCAAAATACCAAATTAGTGCACAAAAAAATTCAGGATCTTACTAATAAAAGAACAAGTACATCAACAGACTGTCTAAAAACTAAAGATGACAAAATCATAATAGAAAAAGATCAGATTCTACATGTATGGACAGATTATGTGAAAAACCTTTATGAGGATAACAGAGAGGAACAGTATGATATTGGATTTAATAATGAAGGATCGCCAATTTTGAAGATGGAGGTTCGAAATGTTCTTAAGCTATGAAAGCCGGCAAAGCCCCCGGTGAAAATAACATCACAACAGAAATGATTAAAGCTTTAGAAGAATATGGACCAGATCAAGTCACCAGACTGCTGAACACATTATATGATACTGGAGATATACCTTCTGAATTATGTAACTCTGTATTTATTGCAATCCCAAAGAAATCAGGAGCCTTGGAATGTGATCAACATAGAACAATTAGTATAATGAGTCACATCACAAAGATTTTGCTACGAATTATCATGCAAAGAGTGCGGAAGAAATTACAATCTGAAATAGGGGAAGAACAACGTGGGTTTGTGGAAGGAAAGGGTACAGTAAATGTTGTGTATATGCTGCGAACAGTTATTGAACGTGCTATAGAAGTAAACAAGGATATACACCTTTGCTTTATTGACTACACAAAGGCTTTTGTTAGTTAGACATGTCAACATGGTAGATATGCTTGCAGATCTACAAATTGATAGGAAAGACATTATACTTATCAAAAACATATATTGGAAACAACAAGCTGCCATAAGGATTGATAATGAAGTGGGACAATATTAGCCAATTAAGAGAGGTGTTAGGCAGGGATGTATAATGTCTCCAGATCTTTTCTCCCTGTACAGTGAAATATTTTCAGAAATGTAGATGATATAAATGGAGTCAGCATTGGAAGACGATACATCAATAACATTAGATATGCAGATGATACAGTAATGATTGCAGACAATGCGCTGGATCTGCAACAATTAGTAGACGCAGTTGTTGTACACAGTGAGCAACTGGGGTTAGAATTAAATTTTAAAAAGACACAGGTTATGGTCGTCACTAGGAAGAACGAAGTACCACAATGTAATATACAAGTAAATGGGAATATTCTTCAACAAGTGAATCAGTAAAATTATCTCGGAACAGTCATAACATCTGATGGGAGATGCCTTGAAGAGATTAGAACAAGAATCGCCATGGCGAAAGTAGCCTTTAGCAAGATGAAAAACATTCTGACCAATAAAAAGATGTCAATTGAAACGAGAAAAAGAGTGTTGAGGGGATACATAGAGCCTGTTCTTTTGTATGGATGTGAAACTTGGACAATGTGCAGTCAAGCTGAAAAACATCTGATGGCTGCAGAAATGTGGTTTCTGAGGAAAATGCAAAGAATACTCTAGACAGACAGAAAAACCAATGACCAAGTACTACAGGAGACAAATGACAATCGCAAATTGATTACAGAAATTAGACGTAGACAGTCAAAATTTTTTGGGCATGTTATGAGAAGAAATGGATTGGAGAACTTAGTGACAACTGGCAAGATCGAAGGGAACAGACCAAGAGGAAGACCGAGAGGAAAATACCTGGATGGCTTGGCCACATGGCATGGACGAGACAGGAACACTGAGCTGATCCACGACTCTGGTGACCGAGTGAAATGGCAAGTAATGACCGCCCACGCTTTCCGGCATGGCATATAATTGATTGATTGATATTTCCAGTATCATATAATGTGTTCAGCAGTCTGGTTATATGTAATTAAAGCCTGTTAAAGGCCTGTCAAAAATTATGATTAATAAGGAAGAGACCCGAGCCGTTATTTATCAGGAATACACTGTTAGAAATTAAAAATAA
Organism: Cepaea hortensis; assembly: GCA_963921405.1. Lineage (NCBI taxonomy): Eukaryota > Metazoa > Mollusca > Gastropoda > Stylommatophora > Helicidae > Cepaea > Cepaea hortensis. Next base: position 2,128,117 of record OY992882.1, on the reverse strand, counting down.
ATGTAGAACGACAAAAATCGATTACAAAATGAAAGTAAGTGAAAATTAAGCAAAATTTCTTTAAGTATACTGACACTATTTTTCTTGAGATTATAATATCTGACTGCTGTATTCAGTATGTTATTTCTAAAAGAATAATAAATAGATTTGTAAGTTACTTAATGATATTATAGCTAGGTATACACTTTCGTCTTTTAAATCCTAGTAATCTCCCTTGTAAAAATATTAGATGTTTATGTCCTCTACTCATTGGTTATTTAGGTGTTTTCTTTAAGATATCCAGTAATTCCGTAGAATGCTTGGACATACGTATTAATAAGTGTAGTGATCAACTCATTCAAATAAAAAGATGTCAATTGAAACGAGAAAAAGAGCGTTGAGGGGATACATAGAGCCTGTTCTTTTGTATGGATGTGAAACTTGGACACTGAGCAGTCAAGCTGAAAAACATCTGATGGCTGCAGAAATGTGGTTTCTGAGGAAAATGCAAAGAATACCATGGACAGATAGAAAAACCAATGACCAAGTACTACAGGAGACAAATGAAAATCGTAAACTGATTAGAGAAATTAGACGTAGACAGTCAAATTTTTTTTTGGGCATGTTATGAGAAGAAATGGATTGGAGAACTTAGTGACAACTGGCAAGATCGAAGGGAACAGACCAAGGGGAAGACCGAGAGGAAAATACCTGGATGGCTTGGCCACATGGCATGGACGAGACAGGAACACTGAGCTGATCCACGACTCTGGTGATCGAGTGAAATGGCGAGTCATGACAGCCTACGCTTTCCGGCATGGCACATGATTGATTGATTGATCTTTCCCATTGCAACATACGCCTGTGAGACCTGGACACTTACTAAACAAGCTGAGCAGCGCATAAATGCCTTTGAATATAAATGTTATAGACAAGTTCTGAGAATATGATGGGTAAAGAAAAGAACAAATGCATCAATACTTCAAGACTGAATATTGAAGAAGGTTGGCTATTAAAGAAGATAAAAACAAAGAAAATTTACATATTTTGGTCACTTGAAACGTCATGAAAGTTTGCAGAGAACAATAATGGAGGGGTATATGCCTGAGAACTTTCTCCGTAATCCCGTTTATCACGCAGAGTCTCGTAGCAGGGCGAGAGCTGGGAGCGGTTCGACCCCCGCTGGTGACTTGCGGGATAACTGAGCCGGCCGCTCAGAAAGCAATGGCAAACTACTGAGCGTAATCTTGCCAAGAAATCAACATACAGCTGAAAGATGCTGATGTTGACAGCGATGGCCTGTAAAGGATATGCAAAACATTTTTTATATGCCTGAGAAGAGAGGAAGAGACAGGCGAAAGAGAAGATGGGTGCAGGATGTGGCGAGAGATCTCCAGATGGGTGTATCGGATGCGGGATATCTTGCTTATGATCGAGAGGTTTTCTGGAAGGTTGTTATGGGAGCGAGGTTCTGCAAAGGACATGCTACTGAATGAATCCATAAAGAGCGCTGCAGATACAGACAATCTGTCCGAATGCTCGTTTCTCACCACACCAGCATGTCCCGGAGAAAATATCCAACAGATGCTCACAATTTTTTACTTTTGATTTGCCGACTGCCTTCGTTGTTCCCTTAAAGTGAGCGAAAGACTGATCGCCTATTCCCCCAGCAATTAGACCTATAAATAAATAGACACGTGTTGTTTGGCGCTAATAGAAGTAGGGGTGAGAATTAGAGACTAGAGGACGCACTAGACAACATACAAAGTGAAAGCTATAGTTACCGACCGGGATTCGAACCTATCACCTCCGAGTGACGACAGCGCCTAGCTGCAAGAACACGTGTGCTTCGACAATGCGCGTGAATTTATTTACTAACTGTCTTGAAGGCCTTAAAGGGTTCCCCAATTGATAGTTATGTGTAATACGTGTAGATACATATAAAGCGTGATAGTCTGAGCATATCACAGACTTATAGCAGGCTCCTAACTTCATGCATTCACTGTCTTCGTTTCTGCTGCTCATTCGTCTTCATCTTCTCTTCCTCCATTTAATCTAGTGAAGTGTTTGGGGGAGGGGGGTATGTAAAGTATATCCATATCTAAGGTCTAAGACATGATATTGACCGATGATAGTGATGAATTACCTAAGTATACTTATATGCCAAAGTTGAGATGATTGTCGAACTCCGCTTGCTTGAAGTATACTTTTCTACGACAGGATTACAATATAAAACAGCACAAAGTAACGCAGCTTTACAGAACAGAATTACGAAACATACAGGACGTTGCGGTGACTAGCCTTCATCAGCAAACAGATACATACACAAAACATAACATATAATCACGGAGATGACCCTCCAGTCACTACATAGGCATAAGAAAGGGATGAGAAGAATGAAAAGATGAAACAGATGAGAACAGTGAAGACAAAATTAAAATTTTAAAAAGAATGTTTTTGCTACTTATCTCAAAATCTCAGGCTGTGATACTAACATGAGTTTCGCCTTGATACTCTTATATAGACAGCCGAGGGAGACTTTTGGGTCATGAGGACCAGGGTAGGAAATGGTAACGGTTCAGTGAAGATCCCAGGTAAAAGAATGGGAGTGGTACATGAAAAATGGGGCAGGAAGATAAGGAGGGAAGCTGGAAGCTATGGAGATGTGATGGTGATCCGAGAGTGAAAACTAAGGAAAGACCCGGTGAATGTCCGTATAATGCATGAGTGGGTACAATGAATGAGTGGGTACAATGCATGAGTGGGTACAATGCATGAGTGGGTACAATGCATGAGTGGGTACAATGCATGAGTGGGTACAATGCATGAGTGGGTACAATGCATGAGTGGGTACAATGCATGAGTGGGTACAATGCATGAGTGGGTACAATGCATGAGTGGGTACAATGCATGAGTGGGTACAATGCATGAGAGGCGCTATTTTCACAAGCAGAAAAGAAACACAATATGCGCCCTAATTATTACTAACCGAATGATCCACAGACGAACAGGGCCTGAACACATTTTCTCCAAAAGCGAGCGAGCGATTAGATAGGTATTAGTTAGTTAGTTAATCGCGGTTCCAACTTCACTGCAAAGGGTCACCCCATTATGCTCCGTTCCTGTGCCAGTCAATATCACACATCATGCTCGTCACTGTTCCAAATTGCTGTTATGTAGCCGGGGCGCAGAGTTGGGGTGAGCGCCCAACCTAGCAAAATACCCCATGGCTCGTGCATTCATCACCTCTGGCAGCAAAAGTCCATCTCCTGGCTTTCACCTTGCAGAACTGTTTCAGCTAACATGAGAAGAGACGGAGGCGAGTCCTCGGTGCCGTGAAAAAAAAACAAAAAAAAAACCCAGAATGCTCTAGATATGTATGCACGTACATACATGCGCGGACACGTGTGTACATGCATACACATCTAAACTCGAGTAAGACCAGTCTACTCTAGTAAAGGAAAGGTGCTGAAGACGGAGGCAACTAGCCAGGAGTCGCACCACAGAAATCAGGATGCCATGCAATTACCCCATGAAATATGTTAGTACTTGTTTTAACCCATAGTCTGTATGAACAATTCTGTCATAACGCCTGCGGCTGTTCTAGTGAAACAGTGTTCCACATTTTGTTCCCTAGAGTTGACCATACAGTTGTCCCTAGAGGTGACCATACAGTTGACCCTACAGCTGTCCTTAAACTTGACCTGACAGTTGTCCCTAGAATTGACCCTACAGCTGTCCTTAAACTTGACCTGACAGTTGTCCCTAGAGTTGACCCTACAATTGTCCCTAGAGGTGACCATACATTTGTCCCTAGAGTTGACCCTACAGCTGTCCCTAGACATGACCCTACAATTGTCCCTAGACTTTAACTGACAATTGTCCCTAAAGTTGACCATATGGCTGTCCCTAGTCTTGACCCTGTGGTTGTTTCTAGACTTGGCCCTATGGTTGTCCTTAGACTTGACCCCATGGTTGTCCCTAGAGTTGACTCTATGGTTGTCCCTAGACTTGGCCCTGCAGGTGTCCTTAAAACTGACCCTACAGTTAGATATCCCTAGACTTGACCCTACCGTTGACCCAATGGTTGTCCCCAGAGTTGTCCCTAGCGTTGATCTTATGGTTGTCCCTGGCGTTACTCTACGTTTGTCACTAGAGTTGACTCTATAGTTGTCACTAGACTTGACCCTATGGTTGTCCCTAGACTTGACCCTACAGTTGTCCTTAGACTTAACCCTACGGTTGTCCCTATCATTGACCCTAGAGGTGATCCTACTGCAGTCCCTAGACTTGACCCTACAGTTGTTCCTAGCATTGACCCTACAGTTGTCCCTAGACTTGACTCTACAAATGACCCTAGACTTGACCCTATGGTTGTCCCTAGACTTGACCCTACAGTTGTTCCTAGCATTGACCCTACAGTTGTCCCTAGACTTGACTCTACAAATGACCCTAGACTTGACCCTACAGTTGTTCCTAGCATTGACCCTACAGTTGTCCCTAGACTTGACTCTACAAATGACCCTAGACTTGACCCTATGGTTGTCCCTAGACTTGACCCTACAGTTGTTCCTAGCATTGACCCTACAGTTGTCCCTAGACTTGACTCTACAAATGATCCTAGACTTGACCCTACGGTTGTCCCTCGACTTGACCTTATGGCTGTCCCTAGACTTGAACCTAAGATTTCCCTAGAGCACTAACCGCTTGGACAGCACAGTTCCCAGCATTATATCAGGCAACAAGGAGACATCCTTGTCTCAATGTGCCTGTCCGCTAAACGCAACTGGAGCAAACACAAAAAGCATCATCGAAAAATCGGAACTTGATAACAGAACGATTCAGAACAGCATACTCAAGTGAAGCGAACGATTTTCCAGACGTTTATTTCCGCCACCGGTACAAGGATTAAAACTCTGGCAGAAAAGCAGGCTGATCCCTAACCACAGGATCGGCGCCTACTCAAATAACATCCACCCCTGAGCTCCCAGTCCAGCTCGTCGCCCTTGAAGCCTTCCTATCCATTCTTCAGCTCAATTTCTTGGATACTAAGATTTAGTCTAGGTGGATTTCCATTCCCGATCCATTCACCGTTGTCGCCTCAATAAATTCCTCTCCGGAGTCCCAGCTGTTTCATCCTGAAATCACGGCCTCCAGGTGTCACCTTCACAGCGAGCCTTCAGAAACACATCTTGTCCGTGTCACCAAGTCCCAGCGTCTCCCCCGTTGCTGTCCAATTACGTTCTCCACATTCTCCTTGGATTTCTTTGTTGACGTCCACTTTCATGTCCGAGTGGATTTTCCCTATATGATTTTCTACCGCCCATTCCGATGACGTCATTCTGTCTAAACGCCATGTGGCAATCCTCCACAATGTTTCACATAATAACACACCACTTTTCTCGCCAATCATACTCCACAATGTTTCACATAATAACACACCACTTTTCTCGCCAATCATACTCCACAATGTTTCACATAATAACACACTACTTTTCTTGCCAATACTTCACAACATGACCAAAGTGCATATGTATGCAAATCTGTAACCAAATATGGAATGGTATATTTTATTGGCAAAGTTTACAAACTTGATGATTGAAAGTCATAAATAAAAACAACATGATGATTGAAAGTCATAAATAAAGATATGACTTAAAGTTATAAATAAAAACAAACATGTTTATTCTGCAAACCAGGGATGATTGTTTTCTTAAGTAACTTCAGACTATCAGGCCCACATACACACCATCAAGGTTTGATTGATTGATTGATTGATTGATTGATTGATTTAGGAACCGACATCACAGCATTCGGGGCATTCCCATAAGCGCTCCGTCCCCATCCTCAGAAGCCAGCGAAGAGTTCCAACCCCAATAGTACCAGTAGCAATCTGATTATATGTGCGTCTCGCCTTTCTTCTGAGCGTCGAGTATCGGCCAGATCCCATCGTCACTCTACGCTGTCGCATTCTTGCCAGACCATGTTGATCCATTTGCTCCTCCGAGGTGTGCACGTGCTCCCACAAGGCCGCAAGCACGTCTCTCTTATCTTGCATCAATACTCCACCAAGTTTTGCAGAGCCAGCCAATCTGTCTGCCTGTTCATTCCCCAACACACCAGCATGCCCCGGAGAAAATATCCAGACGATGCTTGCCACCCGTGACTTCCGAAGTGAAGCAGGCCACTCGGCACGAAGCTTGCCAGTCCTCACCCTACTCAGCATGCTTTCTGAGTCAGTTACAATCACGATGTGTGTGTGTATCGTATTCTCCATCCAGCGGAAAGCTGCACTGACTGCCTCCACCTCCATTCTTAAGCTAGATGTTGTGGTATCATATGCCAGGCTCTCCTGCACCAAACGTCGACCATTAGCCTTTGCCAAGAAACCTCAGCACTTCTACTACCTCTCAACACAAAACCATCTGTGTAGATAATCACATCACCAGGGCGAGCATTATCCTGAATTAGTTGCTGGATTTCCACTTCTGTGGCCCCTGCTGGCCACTCCCATCAAGGTAAGCTAGAGATCCATGCTTAGTAGGCCCACATACGCACCATCAAGGTAAGCTAGAGATCCATGCTTCTGTGTTCAAATTCTCTCAGGAAATACATTGTTTTAAATCACCGGGATTTGTTTCATGGGGCACTTGCACAACTGAGGATCATAGCCCGGGTAGTCTTTGTTGTGTGTGTGTGTGTGCATGTGTTAACTGGTGACTGCTTCTGTTGTGTGTGTGTGTGTGTGTGTGCATGAGTTAACTGGTGACTGCTTCTGTTTTGTCTGTAAACTGCGCACGTTGAAATCAAATCACATAGTGATGTTCATGATCTTGTTAGCGGGCCCATTGGTGTAGTTGACAGGGAGCTGCTCTGACAACACCATGAGTGGTTGGACTAGAGTGGTTGGACTAGAGTTCAAAGCCTGAATTTGTCATTTTGCCACGTGACAGAAAGACCAGCCTTCTGTTGCTCCATGCATTCAGGCCTGCAACATGTGGCAGCCCTATCACATCTATGACGGCCCTATCACATCTGTGATGGCTCTATCACATCTGTGACCACCCTATTACATTTGTGACGGCTTATCACATCTGTGACAGCCCAATCACATCTGTGATGGCTTATCACATGTGACAGCCGTGTCACATCTATGACGGCCCTGTCATGGCCCTGTCATATCTGTGATGGCCCTATGATATCTGTGATGGCCCTATGATATCTGTGATGGCCCTATGATATCTGTGATGGCCCTATATCACATCACAGACATATGAAGAAAACTACTCTAGGACATTATTTATGATCTTGTAAATAGACAGACAAGGCAAGTGTGTAAATAGACAGGCATGGCAAGTGTGTAAATAGGCAGACATGGCAAGTGTGTAAATAGACAGACAAGGCAAATATGTAAATAGACATACAAGGCAAATATGTAAATAGACAGACAAGGCAAGTGTGTAAATAGACAAGGTAAATGTGTAAATAGACAGACCCGGCAAGTACGTCATTGGACAGACAGGGCAAATATCTAAATAGACAGACATGGCAAGAATGCCAACAAACAGACACGGCAAGTGTGTCAATGGACAGACTTGCCAAGTACATGAACAGAGATCATTTGCCAGTTATGTTCTTGTGTGTGGAATTATATGTTTTGTGAGAATTGTTGTGAATTAAATTAGTGCAGCTGTGGTAAAACTGTGGAAATATAAACAATATACAATAACACAAAGTAATACTGTAGTATCACAGCTTGGGGTTCTGAGATAAGTAGCGCATTCTTTTCATTTTCTCTTCATTGTTTTCATTTCTTCATTCTTCTCATCCCGTTCTTATGCCTTAAGGTAGTCACTGGGGTGTCTTATCTGTGATTATATGTTGTGTTTTGTGTATGTATTTGTGTGCTGTTGAAGGTTAGTCTCTGCAACGTCGTGTGTTTTCTGTAATTGTGTTCCGTAAAGCTGCATTACTTTGTGTTATTTTATAGTTAGAATTGTTATGATCACTATTGTTATGTATGCGAATGAATGTGTTATCACAATCTTTATATTATAAGATGGGTCTGCGTGCCCAATTTGTAACCCTTTTAAAATAAAGTTGAATTGAATTTAATTGAATTGTATTATGAAAAAGATTGTATTATGACAACAATTCTGTTATGAAAATAGTTGTTTTGTGAGAATCACTATATTATGAAAATGATTGTGTTGGGAAAATGACTGCACCATGTGCATGACTGATTGCATGATACATCATATTTCTAGCCAACATTCTCTTAAGTACACACATGTTGAAAGTCATTTTCATTTTCATGCTGCATTGTGACAAGGTTTCTGCATCATGGTGTAAGAGAACTGTCTGCCTCACACAGTAGACAGGTCTCCATGTTAGCCCTGTGCATCTTTTGTGAGTCTGTCTGTCCCTTTCACCTTGCGACTTTTGTACTTCCAGACATCCTGAGAAAAACAAGAGGTTATAATCTTAAACATTCTGACTGAGACCTCTCCTCCAGTGTAAAACAATGGTCAGTTTACAAACTGTGCTATACAGGAAACACGGTCTCAAACCCATATGTTCTTGACCAACCAGGGGGTCTCTGGGGCAGTGTGGCCAGGTTGCCTGTCTCGTATTTCCAAAGTCGTGGGTGCGTTTTTTTACTTCACAATTCAGTTCACGGGTGCAAATGTTTGCAGAGACCCCTAGCAGCCATTGCTGGTGCTGGAGTTTGTGCCCGGGGCAACACTTTCGGGTCTGTGGGAAGAGACTGAGCCTGGTGGAATAAAGCCTGGTGCAAAATGAGGTTGATCCTGCAGCTTTAAATCCTTTAAGCCTTATTGACCAAACATCACTGGCTGGCTGATGTGGTCTGTCTCACTGCAACTGGTTTAGCTCACAGAATGTTTTCTGGTGTGCATTTCTAAGAGACTGGTTTCACCTTCAGGTCACATAAAAATGTCACTTCAAGCAGAAGAGTGTGTACAGAAAATATGTATAAAAGAGTATGTACAGAAAATGTATGTAGTGGCAAAAGATAACTGTGACCAACTTTAGTTAGTGAGGAATGACTTCAGTTCTCTTCAACTGTTGTTCAACCACCACCTCCTGTCTGAAGTCAGTTCAGGGTGACATGAATGTGTCAACAGAATCCTTGTTCAGGGTGACATGAACATGTCAACAGAATCATTGCTCAGGGTGACATAAATGTGTCAACAGAATCATTGCTCAGGGTGACATGAATGTGTCAACAGAATCATGGCTCACAGTGTCATGAAAGTGTCAACAGAATCATTGCTCAGGGTGACAAGTCAACAGAATCATTGTTCAGGGTGACATGAATGTGTCAACAGAATCATTGCTCACAATGTCATGAAAGTGTCAACAGAATCATTGCTCACAATGTCATGAAAGTGTCAATAGAATCATTGCTCAGGGTGACATGAAAGTGTCAATAGAATCATTGCTCAGGGTGACATGAAAGTGTCAATAGAATCATTGTTCAGGGTGATATGAAAGTATCACCAGAATCATTGGTTGGGGTGACATGAATGTATCAATAGAATAATTGTTCAGGGTGACATGAACATGTCAATAGAATCATTGCTCGGGGTGACATGAACATGTCAAAAATAACATTGCTCAGGGTGACATGAATGTGTCAACAGAATCACTGAAAGACTGGCTGTCAATTACCTGAAACTGAACTTGTGTGTCAGGACCGAGCTTCTTCTTGACAATCTCTATCACCTCATCGGCAATAAACTGCTGCTCGGTGTCGGTGACGTCAACGTAGAATGCTGTCCCACTTGCGAAATGACAAGAAATTGACTGAAACATAAGTAGATGACATATTTCAGCGGTCCAGTTCTCAGAGCTATATACATGGAAACCATAGGTATCCATCATCATCATGTGCCATGCCGATAAGCATGAGCAGTCATGTTAAGCTTTCACACTTGATCACCAGAGACATGGATCAGCTCTGTGTTCTTGTCTCGACCATGCCACGAGGCCAAGCCATCCAGAAATTTACTTATCTGCCTTCCCCCTTTTTTTTTCCCCCCAGTCTTGCCAGTTGTCACCAAGTTCTCCAATTTAGTTCTTCTCATAACATGTCCAAACAATTGTGACTGTCTACGTCTAATTTCTCTAAGCAGTTTACAGTTTTCATCTGTTGCTTGTAGGAATTGGTCATTAGTTTTTCTGTCTGTCCATGGTATTCTTTACATTTTTCTTAGAAACCACATTTCCACAGCCATCAGATGTTTTTCACCTTGTCTGCTCATTGTCCACACTTCACATCCATATAAAAGCACAGGTTCTATGTAGCACTTCAGTACTCTTTTTCTCATTGCACATGATATCTTTTTATTGGTCAGTATGCTTTTCCATCTTGCAAAAGGCTACCTTCGCCGTGACAATTCTTGTTCTATTCTCTTCAAGGCATCTCCCACCAGATGTAATGACTGTTCTGAGATAACTGTACCGATTCACTTCTTTACGAATATTTCCAACTACATGTATATTACATTGTGGTACTTCCTTCTTCCTAGTGACGACCATAATCTGTGTCTTTTTACAATTTAATTCCAACCCCAGTTGTTCACTGTGTACAACAACCACATCTACTAGATGTTGCAGATCCTGCTCATTGTCTACAATCAATACTGTATCATCCATAGATATTACATCTGTATTTAATACTGTCAAGACAGGAAGTAAACTGCAAAGGTACACATAACAATATGTAAGCTGTCTTATATATGTCATGAGTGACAGGACACACTCTACAACAGGAGTCACAGTGTCACACAATTCATCTTGCTTGTTGTCTAGGCAACATGCAGTTGTCAGTGGTTGTGTGAGGGTTGTACTGACAGAGGGCATTATACAGATGTGCAAGCCAGACTGCAGCGGGACAGTCCTAGGTTTGGTGTTTTATAAAGATGTACAGGCCAGACACAGCTGACCGCCTTGCGTTTGTTTTAATAGAATGGTATAAGCTCTGGTCACTCAGAAAGCAATGGCAAACTACTGAACGTAAAACTGCCAAGAAATCACAAAAACAAACGACAAAAAAAAAGGCCACACAGCAGTTAGACTGACAATGAGCCTATTTAAGTTGACAATGTGCCTAGTCATGCTGACAATGTGCCTAGTTATGCTGACAATGTGCCTAGCTAGGCTGACAATGAGCCTGTATAGGCTGATGTAACAGAGCTCCATCTCTGTTAGAGATAGTTAGTGGGAAATAGAGAAGGATTTGGGAAATGTCGCACCCGTGAGCACTATTGAAAGGGGAGTTGTTAGGGAAGCTCACGGGTGACATCAAGGATAAACAGTTACAGCTAAGGTCCGGAGAAGGGAACATCGTACCATGTATATTGTGTACTATTCGTCGGCTTATTATTATTCAATAAAACCTTTTTGAAAATACCATCGGGACTCGTCTTATAATCGTCCCTGTACCTGTACTATAACAGTACACATTTGGCGCTGCACACCAGGATTGCGATTCTGAACATGGATGTCGCGGACACATAACGAGAAGTACTCAGAAAACAAAATAGCCCAGCAGAGAACTTTCATGGGAAATTTTTATCAGCTTGCTGCGACAAGAAGGTATGAATAAATAAACTTTTACAAAATTTTTGAATCGAAAGATCAAGACCGGACCACTTTTCTTGAAAGTTTCAATTTAAAATAGAATCGACATGAAGCATTATTTGGGCTGGTTGATTTGAAGCCATACGTATCAAGTAACCATCATAGTAACCAGGATGTCAGTATACTAGGCTGTTTCTCATCATAACCACCTGAAGCAACCTGATTGTCATCAAGTGCTGTGAATGTTAACCTGCCGTTATTACAGCCGTTCATTGACCTTGCTTGTTTGAAGGTCGCTTGCTTACTAGAACTGCCCAAGATCAAAGAAATTTTTTTCAACTCTCAAAATTAAAACAGCCATAACCAACTTGAAATTACATCGAGATGTCAGGAAGAATGTGATTTACTTGCTATGGTTCCTTCGGAAGTGGTTGGGCAAACTGGGTTGCCGACCTGCTGAAGAGGGGACCTAATTAAGTCGCTTCATCCCGCTACAGCCGTTTTCAAGTCGTCCAGAAGGGCCCTGTTTAGGGTGAAAAGAAGGCGCAAGTCTGGTGGGGCCCGACTATGGGTGAAAGTGGAAGAATTCCTCGCGCTAGAGCTGTCTGAGATGTCCGAGGAATGATGTAACTACCAGAGATTGCTTTCCGGGAATCCAAAAACCGACAACTAGAAGATAACGTCGTCGTTTGGAGAAATATAAGAAATTGCAGCTTCAAGTATCCTTATATTGATTGTTAGGACAATTATTATAATTGTGTAAAATTTTTGGTTATTAAGTAAAGCGACTTTATTAGATTTTGGCAAGGACGATATCAGGCTAATACAAGATAACACAGAGTCCAGAGTTGTCCTCTTGCTGATGGAGTAGAAGAATATGAGACGCTTGCTTTTTACGTGAAGTCTACACTTGGCAACCATAGTTCTCAGCTGACGTACATGTATTTACTTTCTTGTTGGATCAAGGGACGATATATCTAACGGTAATTAATTATAGTTTAATTTAATTTAGATACAATTGATTGATTAATTCAAACATTCAATATTTACAAGAGGAAAAAACAGTTGCTTACGTTTTTTGTGTAATTTAAATACGATCATATATCTGGTGATATTTATTAACTAAATTGTTATAACTGTGAGTTTGCTTATATGAAGTGATATTTCAGCACATTTCAATATGGCAGAAGAACAGGGTTCATTAGCACAAGTTTTGACTGGAGTGGGCACGGCAACAGGCAGAGCTCAAGACGAGGTTTTGTTATAGGTACCAAGAAATATATAGAAGAAGAAGTAGGTATATTGTTTTGGCTCGAGATAAATTACAGAGAAATTAGTATGAACTACCTACATCCAGAATTAAAACGTATCAGTGCATGGTTGGGAGAGTTAAAAGTGGCAGTTAGTGAAGTAGAGAATTTTGTGGAAACGTTACAGAGAAGAACGACTAGACAAGAGCCTTATAGATGTAAGGTAGAGTGCAATGAAATAGTAAAGAATAATAGGAGACAGACAGTATCTAATGAAAACAGAAGACAACATAACGTGGTATATAGAGACAGTTATGTTGAGCCAGATGTGACTAAGTCCAGAAGCAGTTATAATAGACGAAGATACAGAGAGGGGCCTGAGAGAGACCTTTCCAGTAAACAACAGAGTTGGCCTTCTTATAGTGGGACTGCTAGAAAAAGACGGGACGATTGGTTTGAGCAAAGACAAAGACAGTATTTGAAGTCAGGGTCGATAAACAAAGTAGAACACATAAGTAGAAATTCAACTGCCCCTAAGGTGGTAGCGAATGAGACCGTTAGACAGGTATTAGTAAAGAAAATAGACCAAGGGACTCAGACGCAGGTGATTGAGGTGGTAGAACGGAACACACAGACACAGGTTGATACAGTAGAAAAGAAAGTCCAGAAACAACCAGCCAACAAGATAACAAAAGCAAGTCAAACTGAGTTGGTAAAAATTATAAAAACTCCTCATGAAAAAGGAGACACACTTGAAATTAGGGAAGACAAGCAGACAAGAACCAAAGACGTCAAAAGACAGGTGAGGAAAAATATTAGAGAAAGAAATACAAGTAGTATATAGTAAATAGAGGTACGACGACTGGTATGTCAAGTTCCCCAGGTATAGACATTAAATTAATCCCTAAATGGTGTAGAAATGTTAGATGTGGAGGTTTAGGTTATGGAGAGGATATTTCCACCTCTACCGCATATTATAGTAAATACTGCGATGCTGAAACAACTACAGATACTGATGATTCAGGAAACGAGAGGATTGCACTACGAACAGATCCTGACTCGAAGCGTGATGTTTCCTCATACGGTGTGGTTGCTAGTAGACAGACAGACAGAATTTTAGTTGGTGACTCTTTAGAACAAGATACCAGTATATATGACAGAAAAGTAGTGAAGGCTAGGAGACGAATACCAAGAGAGAGAGAGAAAGATACTTCCAAAAAGAAAGATGTTGGCCTAGTAGAAAGTAAAACACAAAAACAACAAAAAGCCGAAGCGTCGCTGGACAAAGCTAGAAGTATCATGAAATCGATAAGACCATGGTTATATTTAAATAACCGATACAAGCAGATTTGAGTATTTTGTAACTGAGCTTGGGGTAATTCAGGTTTGATGAGGAGTAAAGTGGAAAATGGTGGAGAATCACTGCAAGTGATGTGTGTTGTTGAGGACTAATGTAGTATTGTCTTGTATTGCATAGGTAGTTTTGAGGTATAAAGGAGTCATAAAATAGTAACTGATTGAGGGGTGCAGCTGTTATAGCCTGAGAAGAGCGCGAAGAAATAGATCCTTGTTATAGGAGATTGATGAGTGAGTAGTCGAGTGTCGGAGTGAATTGGTTACTTATATGTTGTCCTTGCGTGCGTAGGCGTGTGGACAGACATGTATTCGTCGCGCTGATTAGAGAATGAGGAGGTCTGCTTGGAAATTGGAAATGTATGGATGTCAAGTTTTCAGCGAGATATACTTCATAAAAGTGTGAAGTGTGAAATTATATACTGTCTAAACGAACATGGTATGCGCGTGTTGAAGGCAGAGGTTGACGGTGTGACGCGTCGAGTGTGTCTGATTGTGTTTTTAGAGGTGGTGAGGTGTTGAGTGAGGTGTGATAGAACGGTTGACATAACGTAAAACTGACATGGAGAGATATAGGCTGGTTAGAAATGTTCATTGTTAGAGCTAAAGTGTTGTTTGAATAGAATAGGTTCTAAGTTGTTGAAAAGGAGTGAATGAGTGAGAAAAGTTGAAATGAGGAAGTAGTTATATTGTGAAAGTCTTGTGGCAGATATTAAATGAAAGGTCCGGTTGTCCTTGTAAGAAACAGATCTAGTGTCAGTTGGCAGAATTAAGTTGGAATGAGATTGCGTGATGCAGAGAAATGAGAGAATATAGCGAAGATGTGATCAGTATGTCTCGTTGGAGTGAGAGTTGTGAGAAGAGCTGTGTATTTGTAAAAGAGATAGACAATACGGTGTTAGATTGTCTAGGTAGAGATCGACGTTAGCTTTACGCGCTTGCTGTTTCTGAGAGAGCCCAATAAATGTGAGTGGCGTGATTACCGTCACAGTGTGTGTGAGTTAGAAGAGAGTTGAGGATAGTTTAGAGTTGTTGTGGAGAGATGTTAGAAAGTACTGATATGGGAGATTGAAATGTTAGTTGTGTCGGCTGGACGAGAGACTTAAAAGTAGAATTAGTTGTCGACAAATCTAGTAGCTAGATGTGGTGCTGAAGTCTATAGTAGATTGACATTCTTTGGTGGTAGTAGCATTGTGGAGATACCGTAGTAAACGGTAATGTTAAGAAGTTATAATAATTCTTGGTACAAATCCAAGAGAAACAATTAGTGTGCCGAGTCACGGTTCCTCTTAGTAGATAGATGAGTTGTAGTATGCTGGGATAGCCGCCACACTAGTAGTAGATGAAGTGATTTGAGCTGTAGTTTACAGCGGTTGTTTAGGTTTATATTTCAAATATTGTGATGTGTTAGGAGTTTGTAAAAGATATAAGGTTGCGAAGGGAGATAATCAATGGTTGACTTCCAGAAAAAGTATGGTTATTTGTTGATTAATGACTTTTGGTTGACAAGAACAAATATTGTTCTGCGTTATGATAAGAATATAGTCTGTAGGTAACAGATATATATATAAATATATATATATATTTTTTGGGGTTAATGCCTAGCATTGAGTTGTTTTTTTTTTCTGTTATAAGAATAACGGAATAGGCATGACTTGTGTTCATTGTGTGAATAGATATGTATTTCATTGGTTAGTATAAGAGACCAATGTTGTTGGAGTAATATAAGCAGTTGGGTTTAATAGAATATGTATGATATGTTATATTATTTTTCTTTACTTGATTTGGTTCTGTAAAATGATTGCCATTTGATTTTAAGATAGGATTGTTGTGTTTTCAGTCTTTTACGTACAAACTATTGGTCCGTAAAAGAGACCAGTAGTGTTAGATAACACTAGATATTTTCTTTTAATTTAAATTGATGCTTGTTTTATGTGGGGATAAACGTTTGAAAACCGGGGAGGGGTGATATTGTTCTATTTTGATTTGTCTTGACTCCAGTTATTCAATTGTGAGTTTATTTAGCTTCCTTTGGTTAAATATTAGCATATTACTTTATTTATAAATTTTCATTTGCAAAAGTTATTAATGATGTTAATTATTGAGTTGCCCTGACTATGTTTAAATTAGTTTTCGTTGGACGTTCAGTTGTGGGGAATTAGAAAATTAAACAGGTTCATATTAAAGAGAGAAACATAGTAAGGGGTCCTTGGGAGTTTAGGAGACAGGGTTACGTTCAGAAGATGATCTCCATGGGGTCGAAAGTGAACATGGATTTAGTACCATGATGTAATGGGAATTTCATAAACGACACGAGATTGCTAAGTTGTAGAAAAAGTAGATAGGGGTAATGTGTATAATAAGTGCTGCGCCAGACAGCGTGAAGACAAATAGTAAAACATGAATTGAATGCCATGTTTTACTCCGAAGAATAATTATATACTGTAGATGTCAGTACAATAGTAAAGGGGGGTAAGTATGTTAGTGAGAAATGAACATTGTCAGTATCGAGTGCTGTGGTCACAGCGAACATAGATAAAATGACATGAGGTTTTGGGGGTCCGTGATATATGGACTGATACAAAATTAAGTGATTGCAAGGAGTGATGGGGTAGATAGGTTAGAAGGTGTTGCTGTTGATAACGGTATAAATTAACAAGTAGAGGTTTTAGGAGGTAATGCCCATAAGAAATGGACATTGATAATATTGTTGGCTTGCTGAGATTTTGGGTGGTCATGATTAAGTAAATGGATGGTGTATGTAATGATCAGAGATTAGATTACGTGAATATTTATGATGTTTATAATGTTGAGTTTTATGGTTGACATTTCGAAGTTGCTGGTGTCTGTAATAAATAGATGTTTAGGGGAGGTTGCAGAGTTGTTAGATTGCTGTGGATAACGGCATTAGAGAGAGATAGTTTAGAGCCATGATGAGCTAGACATCGATGATAGTTTTAGTCAAAGATTAAATTAAGTGAGTTTCGGAGATATGAGAAGAAAGTTGGTAAAAGTAGTAGGTTGCATTTGTTTTAGACTTTATTACATAAAGTCTCAGATAACATAGGGGGGTAAGTATGAGTGTGGTTTTTTGTGAGGAAGAGTTCTGGTTCTTCTTTCTTCTCCGGTGGCCACTGATTCTATTTCTGTCTGTCGTGTGTAAGTGTGAGTGGTTTCATGATTAGTTGAATTGCAATGCTGCAATATTGTTGGTGAAAATAAGATGAAGAAGGAGTATAAATGCACAGTAATTGATAGAGGTTGTGAGGTCTAGGCTATAAGAAACCTGAGTAGTTGAGTAGGTTATATTTGAAGAGAAATCGTAGCGACTTACTAAAAGTCGATTCAAGTTGGAGATTTTTGAGTTGAGGATTTAGGCAGATTGCTTGTAGTGATAGGGCAGATAGTTATAAGACCGACCCATGAGTGGTTGAGTAAAGTTGAGTCCTGTTTGGTGGTAGCAGATGGCTATGGATCTCAGTAGAAGTTAAGCAATGATAGGGTAGCAATTTATGAAACTTATGAAGATAGTAAGAGTCAGGAAGACTCTGGTGATGAGAAATTGTAGGGGCTTATTAAAAGTCCCAGGGCTTGTTTCCTTAGCGACTCAATGAACATGATCAAGAGGATAGAGGAGGGGTCGATCCGAAGAGAATGGTTGCTGCCTCTGAAGCGGTCTCGGCTGGCAAAGATTAGTTTCATCTTCGTGCCAGGGCATGCGGGAGTACAAGGAAATGAGCGGGCTGACAAGCTCGCAGGTGAGGCTACTGTTGAGGGCGGACGCGCCATGGACCAGGCTGACATTCTGAATGCTCTACGAGAAGTGAGACTTTTGCAAGAACCAAGTGATGACTGTGAATCTACAACAATGGCCAGACTGCGAGAGCAGCAAATTAAAAGAGGGGTGGCCAAACAAGAAAACTACGCAGGAAGCCAAAGAAGATTGATAAACCAACACAGAACTGGCGTCGTTAGCCGCTACACGCTGCGGGATTTGCTGAGGAGGGGATCCGAGCACTTATGGACTGAATGGTCCGATGTGCAACGAGGATGATCTGTCGACTAACTAACTAACTAACTAACTAAAAGTCCCAGGTTATGTGTTACTTGGATTTTTTTGCCCGTGAATTTAGAGGTTATGGGTTAAGTATGTTGGTTATGTGAATTTATATGTGTGATACTTATGTGGATATTTTATGAACTGTGTTTTTTTAAATGAAACCTGGTGTACTCAGAAACGAAGAAGAAGTAACAACGAAAGTAGCAGTTAGGTATAAGAGAGTATTGTAAGAGAGTATTATAAGAGTATTATAGGAGAGTATTATAAGAGAGTATTATAAGAGACAAGTGGAGAATTTGACTCGAAGGAGTAGAGATAAAGTTCAGAGGGGGTTAGTTTGTTAGTTTAAGATGAGTTGGAGAAATAATATTGGGTTAAGGTTTTAGTGAGGGAAAGCTAAATGGGAATATGTAATATGTAGGTTAGGGAGGTAAGACTTTTGAGAAAAGTCTTTTTAAAGAAAAGGAGGAATGTAACAGAGCTCCATCTCTGTTAGAGATAGTTAGTGGGAAACAGAGAAGGGTTTGGGAAATGTCGCACCCGTGAGCACTATTGAAAGGGGAGTTGTTAGGGAAGCTCACGGGTGACGTCAAGGATAAACAGTTACAGCTAAGGTCCGGAGAAGGGAACATTGTACCATGTAATTTGTGTACTATTCGTCGGCTTATTATTATTCAATAAAACCTTTTTGAAAATACCATCGGGACTCGTCTTATAATCGTCCCTGTACCTGTACTATAACACTGACAATAAAGACAGACTGACCTTCCGGAAGCCCCTGGACCTGTTGGCCCCAGAGCCGTGGATCAAGAGTGGGTGGAAGAACACTGTATCCCCTTCCTCCATCTCCAGGTGAACCCTGTGCTGGCTGGGGTCATAGTTCTGTATCCCATGGTACATCTTGTTGACCCCTCCCTGAAACAGAATGAACTCTCCCTCAATGATCATATCAACATGAGCTAAAGAATCAACACCATTCATCTCTTGGGACATTCCCACACATGCTGTGTCCCCTGTTACATCGCCTGAGGAAGAGCTCTCAAGCTGATGATACCATTGGCTGTCTGATTGGACTGAGTTGTCCCCAACATGTTGAGTGTCACAGACCCCCTACTCACCACCCACTGAACCAGTCTCTCCACATGTGGGTGCCTTCAACGATTCTGTTGCTGATGTATCATTGTCATGCTTCCTGTAAGTAAGATCTGGACAGATGTGTGGAATGATGTGTGGAAAGATGTGCAGACAGATGTGTGGAAAGATGTGCAGACAGATGTGCGGACAGATGACTGGAGAGATGTGTGGACAGGTGTGTGGACAGATGTGTGGACAGGTGTGTGGAAAGAGTTGAGTTGAGTCAAGAACTGACATCACAGCACTAGGGACATTCCCAAAGGGGCACCCCCCTCATCTGCAGCAACCAACAGATCACACATGGTCCGTGGCTGGAACAGGAAGGATCACACGGCAAACTGTGTGATGGATCGATGGTTGCTCCCTGATGTCTGTAAAGGAGGATTCTGGTCTCCTCGGTCACAATGAATTCAACCAAATCTCAGCTATATGTGACTGTATGCCACTGCAATGAAAGAGGCCAACATTCTACAGACAATGGGAGTCTGATTCTGATGATCAAGAGTCTCCTGGTGCACACACTCAACTACAGCTACAGTGTTTTGCCCTCGCAAGCTTGCCATCCTCCTTCCAAGATTGCGTACACTGACTCTGGACATTCATTCATCCTCCTTCCATGATTGTGTACACTGACTCCAGACATTCATTCATCCTCCTTCCAAGGTTGTGTACACTGACTCGGGACATTCATTCATCCTCCTTCCATGATTGTGTACACTGACTCGGGACATTCATTCATCCTCCTTCCAAGGTTGTGTACACTGACTCCAGACATTCATTCATCCTCCTTCCATGATTGTGTACACTGACTCCAGATATTCATTCAGCCTCCTTCCAAGGTTGCGTACACTGACTCTGGACATTCATTCATCCTCCTTCCATGATTGTGTACACTGACTCCAGATATTCATTCATCCTCCTTCCATGATTGTGTACACTGACTCGGGACATTCATTCATCCTCCTTCCATGATTGTGTACACTGACTCGGGACATTCATTCATCCTCCTTCCATGATTGCGTACACTAACTTGGGACATTCATTCATCCTCCTTCCAAGATTGCATACACTGACTCGGGACATTCATTCGATCAAGTTGAAACATGTCACTGGCTACTTCACCCAAGTCTGCAGGAGAACAGACGGTAAGATCTGAAAAATGCCTGACACAGTCTAAACACTCCAGAGACGTTAAATGTTTGCATGGCTATACAATTACAAGGCATCACCAAGAGCCAGAAGGGAGAAAGCCATCCTGAGAAAACTCAGTGACTACATAGGGAGTCAATGGGAAAATACTGAGCACAGTTTATTAATAAAGCATACGACCCACAAGACACCAGCGTAAGGTCACCATACAGTGGATACTGTCTCAGTCTCAGGTGGGGTGCCTGGAGATGAGAGGGCTGATCAACCAGTTTAAGGTCACCATACAGTGGATACTGTCTCAGTGTGGGGTGCCTGGAGATGAGAGGGCTGATCAACCAGTTTAAGGTCACCATACAGTGGATACTGTCTCAGTGTGGGGTGCCTGAAGATGAGAGGGCTGATCAACCAGTTTAAGGTCACCATACAGTGGATACTGTCTCAGCGTGGGGTGCCTGGAGATGAGAGGGCTGATCAACCAGCGTAAGGTCACCATACAGTGGATACTGTCTCAGCGTGGGGTGCCTGGAGATGAGAGGGCTGATCAACCAGTTTAAGGTCACCATACAGTGGATACTGTCTCAGCGTGGGGTGCCTGGAGATGAGAGGGCTGATCAACCAGTTTAAGGTCACCATACAGTGGATACTGTCTCAGCGTGGGGTGCCTGGAGATGAGAGGGCTGATCAACCAGTTTAAGGTCACCATACAGTGGATACTGTCTCAGCGTGGGGTGCCTGGAGATGAGAGGGCTGATCAACCAGTTTAAGGTCACCATACAGTGGATACTGTCTCAGCGTGGGGTGCCTGGAGATGAGAGGGCTGATCAACCAGTTTAAGGTCACCATACAGTGGATACTGTCTCAGCGTGGGGTGCCTGGAGATGAGAGGGCTGATCAACCAGTTTAAGGTCACCATACAGTGGATACTGTCTCAGCGTGGGGTGCCTGGAGATGAGAGGGCTGATCAACCAGTTTAAGGTCACCATACAGTGGATACTGTCTCAGCGTGGGGTGCCTGGAGATGAGAGGGCTGATCAACCAGTTTAAGGTCACCATACAGTGGATACTGTCTCAGCGTGGGGTGCCTGGAGATGAGAGGGCTGATCAACCAGTTTAAGGTCACCATACAGTGGATACTGTCTCAGCGTGGGGTGCCTGGAGATGAGAGGGCTGATCAACCAGTTTAAGGTCTCCATACAGTGGATACTGTCTCAGCGTGGGGTGCCTGGAGATGAGAGGGCTGATCAACCAGTTTAAGGTCACCATACAGTGGATACTGTCTCAGCGTGGGGTGCCTGGAGATGAGAGGGCTGATCAACCAGTTTAAGGTCACCATACAGTGGATACTGTCTCAGCGTGGGGTGCCTGGAGATGAGAGGGCTGATCAACCAGTTTAAGGTCACCATACAGTGGATACTGTCTCAGCGTGGGGTGCCTGGAGATGAGAGGGCTGATCAACCAGTTTAAGGTCACCATACAGTGGATACTGTCTCAGCGTGGGGTGCCTGGAGATGAGAGGGCTGATCAACCAGTTTAAGGTCACCATACAGTGGATACTGTCTCAGCGTGGGGTGCCTGGAGATGAGAGGGCTGATCAACCAGTTTAAGGTCTCCATACAGTGGATACTGTCTCAGCGTGGGGTGCCTGGAGATGAGAGGGCTGATCAACCAGTTTAAGGTCACCATACAGTGGATACTGTCTCAGCGTGGGGTGCCTGGAGATGAGAGGGCTGATCAACCAGTTTAAGGTCACCATACAGTGGATACTGTCTCAGCGTGGGGTGCCTGGAGATGAGAGGGCTGATCAACCAGTTTAAGGTCACCATACAGTGGATACTGTCTCAGCGTGGGGTGCCTGGAGATGAGAGGGCTGATCAACCAGTTTAAGGTCACCATACAGTGGATACTGTCTCAGCGTGGGGTGCCTGGAGATGAGAGGGCTCATCAACTAGCTCATAAAGGTGCAACAGAAGAGCAACCTCAAATATCAGCCACACACAACAACAACAACAAAACAGAATCATAAAATCAGTCAGAAAGCCACCAACACCAGCACAAGAGATTACCACTTTATGGACATCAAGAACAAATCATTATTCTGCGCCTCAAAAGAGAATAGTCAATTTTAAGCAACCACATGTATACAAAATTTAAGATTGGCGAATAAGTCGTGTGCAGTACCTGCTGTGTCATACATGTCTGAAATTATTGGCCAGATTTCTGCAGATACACAGTTTATCTACAAAGTGTGAATGTGCTTCATGCTGATCTTTCCCCTACCTCCCATTTTGGGTACCCGTGCACCAGCAGCTCCCCCTGGTGGCTGCCAGGAACAACAACCAGGCAACCATTTTCTCTGTTGATAGTTTGCATGGCTGTCCAGGAGCAGACGATTCGGTCGGCAGGCCTGAATGGGAAGTAATGCAAGTCTTGATGCATGGGGTGTCTGGACGTCAGCTTGCCTGCGGGGACACAAGTGATGAACATACTGAACAAGTGTTTACAAGAACATGTGTACACAAGTGATGAATATACTGAACAAGTGTTTACAAGAACATCTGTACACAAGTGATGAACATACTGAACAAGTGTTTACAAGAACATCTGTACACAAGTGATGACAATATTGAACAAGTGTTTTACAAGAACATCTGTAGACAAGTGATGAACAGTGAAGAAGTGTTACAAGAACATCTGTATACAAGTTATTAACATACTGAACAAATGATGAACATACTGAACAAGTGTTTACAAGAACATCTGTACACAAGTGATGAACATACTGAACAAGTGTTTACAAGAACATCTGTACACACATGATGAACATACTGAACAAGTGTTTACATGAACATTTGTACACACATGATGAACATACTGAACAGCTTTCTGCTGGATGGAGAATATGATACACACACACACATCGTGATTGTAACTGACTCAGAAAGCATGCTGAGGAAGGTGAGGACAGGCAAGCTTCGTGCAGAGTGGCTTGCTTCGCTTCGGAGGTCACGGGTAGCAAGCATCGACTGGATCTTTTCTCTGGGGCATGCCAGTGTGCTGGCGAATGAATAGGCGGACAGATTGGCTGGCTCTGCAAAACTTGGTGGAGTATTGATGCATGACAAGGCAGACATGGTTGCGGCCTTGTGGGAGCACGTGTACACCTCAGAGCAAATGGATCATCATGGTCTGGCAAGAATGAGACAGCGAGGAGTGACAAGGGGATCTGGTCGACGCTCGATGAACTCTTCACTAGCTGCTGAGTATGGGGACAGAGCGCTTATGGGAATGCCCAGAATGCTGTGATGTCGGTTCCTAAATCAATCAATTAATCAGTCTTACTGAACAAGTGTTTACAAGAACATCTGTACACATGTGATGAACATACTGAACAAGAACATCTGTACACACATGATGAACATACTGAACAATTGATTTCAAGAACATCTGTACACACATGATGAACATACTGAACAATTGATTTCAAGAATATATGTACACAAGTGATATACATACTGAACAACTGATTTCAAGAATATATGTACGCAAGTGATAAACATACTGAACAATTGATTTCAAGAATATATGTACACAAGTGATGAACATACTGAACAAGTGCTTACAAGAATATATGTACACAAGTGATGAACATACTGAAAACGTGTTTATAAGAACATCTGTACACAAGTGATAAACATACTGAACAATTGATTTCAAGAATATATGTACACAAGTGATGAACATACTGAACAAGTGCTTACAAGAATATATGTACACAAGTGATGAACATACTGAAAACGTGTTTATAAGAACATCTGTACACAAGTGATGAACATATTGAACAAGAAAATCTGTACACACTTAACGAACATTCTGAACAACTGTTACAAGAACATATGTACACAAATGATGAACATACAGAAGAAGTGTTTACAAGAACATGTGTACACAAGTGATGAACATACTGAACAAGTGTTTACAAGAACATCTGTACACAAGTGATGAATATACTGAACAAGTGTTTACAAGAACATCTGTACACACGTGATGAGCATACTGAACAAATGTTTACAAGAATATCTGTACACAAGTTATGAACATACTGAACAAATGATGAACGTACTGAACAAGTGTTTACAAGAACATCTGTACACAAGTGATGAACATACTGAACAAGTGTTTATAAGAACATCTGTACACAAGTGATCAACATACTGAACAAGTGTTTACATGAACATCTGTACACAGCAACGATATTTCTTCTGCTGCTTAAAAACTTACATGTTTTTATAATCCTGTTTGCAATGTTTGTATTTTCAAAGTAATGTTCTTACAATGGATTAATGATTTATAGTTCCTTGTGTAACTCGGTTACAATAGCAACAAAATCAGTTACTGGTTTGGAATAATTCAGAAATGTTTACAAAATATCTATAAAGTTTTGGAACAAATGAGAAGGTCACATGATCACAATGTTGATAGGGTATTTTTTTGGTTGTTATTTGTTTGTTGTTTTCCTCTGGAAAAATTAATTTTAAAAATTAGCCAATTAAAACAATTTATAACGGAGTGAAAGGAAAAGAATAACAGCGGTGTTAACTTCAAGGTAAATAAGTTATACTGTGGTAACAAGCATGTTCAGCTGTACATGTGTGTGATGTGCCCTCCTGAAGGTGATAAACGAGATTAGTTTTCATATCGTGAGAGATATTCATATATGACAAATAAAGGACCCTGTTTCCATAGCATCCTGGCACTTTGGGAATACAGTGTTGGACTCATGTTTTCTTGACCAGGCAGCACTTGCTGGCTGATGTGGCCTGTGTCACGATGCACACCATAGTTTCCAGAACTGAGCTTTCATATTACCACATTTTGTCTTCTTGAATGTAAAATCATACAATATAACTGATGTCAGAAAGATGAATGGTTAGCAGGGCCGATTGTTAGACAGGCCTGCATGCCCTTTGAAAATAGTTTATTTGCTCATTCATTTATTTTAACATTTCTGATGGTTGATGTGACCTGTGCCATTACACACCGCTGACCTCAGAACATTTCTGATGGTTGATGTGATCTGTGCCATTACACACCACTGACTTCAGAACATTTCTGATGGTTGATGTGATCTGTGCCATTACACACCACTGACCTCAGAACATTTCTGATGGTTGATGTGATCTGTGCCATTACACACCACTGACCTCAGAACATGAGGGTGTGCTGGCTCTTGACCCCCACAATCTACCTGACTGAGAGTCTGCTGACACTTGACCCCACAATCTAAAACAACGGAATTGCTTCTGTGTGTACCTGAGTCCGGGGGTTTGTTGATCAGCATCGTGTGCATGGCCACCACGTCAGGTCCAGTAAAACATTCCACGTAGTCCACAACCTGAAAGCCACATACACAAGAATCTCTTCAGTTTGTTTTAAATACCACCGTTTCCTTTAAATACAATCAGTTGTCTTGAACATAAATTCAAGGGACAACTAGCCTCAAACTTATTGTGGCAACAATGAATCAAACAGCAAGCTCAAGCTTATTTATGTAACAAAAGAGAAAACAAGAAGTCTGACGCCGCTAATGTAACAACCAATGAAACACGACATCTGACATTGCTAATGTAACAACCAATGAAATAAGACATCTGACATTTTACATTGCTAATGTAACAACCAACGAAATAAGATGTCTGACATTTGACATTGCTACAGACATCTTAGGCAGAAATCTAATCTTCTTACCCCTCCCTGTATCCTTACAGACATCTTGGACATCAAATAATCTTCTCCTCCCTGTATCCTTACAGACATCTTGTGCATGAAATAATCTTCTCCTCCCTGTATCCTTACAGACATCTTGGGCATCAAATAATCTCCTCCCTGTATCCTTACAGACATCTTGGGCATCAAATAATCTTCTCCTCTCTGTATCCTTACAGACATCTTGGGCATCAAATAATCTTCTCCTCTCTGTATCCTTACAGACATCTTGGGCATCAAATAATCTCCTCCCTGTATCCTTACAGACATCTTGGGCATCAAATAATCTCCTCCCTGTATCCTTACAGACATCTTGGGCATCAAATAATCTTCTCCCCTCTCTGTATCCTTACAAACATCTTGGGCATCAAATAATCTTCTCCTCTCTGTATCCTTACAGACATCTTGGGCATCAAATAATCTTCTCCTCTCTGTATCCTTACAGACATCTAGGGCATCAAATAATCTCCTCCCTGAATCCTTACAGACATCTAGGGCATCAAATAATCTCCTCCCTGTATCCTTACAGACATCTTGGGCATCAAATAATCTCCTCCCTGTATCCTTACAGACATCTTGGGCATCAAATAATCTCCTCCCTGTATCCTTACAGACATCTTGGGCATCAAATAATCTTCTCCCTGTATCCTTACAGACATCTTGGGCATCAAATAATCTCCTCCCTGTATCCTTACAGACATCTTGGGCATCAAATAATCTCCTCCCTGTATCCTTACAGACATCTTGGGCATCAAATAATCTCCTCCCTGTATCCTTACAGACATCTTGGGCATCAAATAATCTTCTCCCCTCCCTGTATCCTTACAGACATCTTGGGCATCAAATAATCTCCTCCCTGTATCCTTACAGACATATTGGGCATCAAATAATCTTCTCCTCTCTGTATCCTTACAGACATCTTGGGCATCAAATAATCTTCTCCCTGTATCCTTACAGACATATTGGGCATCAAATAATCTTCTCCTCTCTGTATCCTTACAGACATCTTGGGCATCAAATAATATTCTCCTCTCTGTATCCTTACAGACATCTTGGGCATCAAATAATCTCCTCCCTGTATCCTTACAGACATCTTGGGCATCAAATAATCTCCTCCCTGTATCCTTGCAGACATCTTGGGCATCAAATAATCTCCTCCCTGTATCCTTACAGACATCTTGGGCATCAAATAATCTCCTCCCTGTATCCTTACAGACATATTGGGCATCAAATAATCTTCTCCTCTCTGTATCCTTACAGACATCTTGGGCATCAAATAATCTCCTCCCTGTATCCTTACAGACATCTTGGGCATCAAATAATCTCCTCCCTGTATCCTTACAGACATCTTGGGCATCAAATAATCTCCTCCCTGTATCCTTACAGACATATTGGGCATCAAATAATCTTCTCCTCTCTGTATCCTTACAGACATCTTGGGCATCAAATAATCTCCTCCCTGTATCCTTACAGACATCTTGGGCATCAAATAATCTCCTCCCTGTATCCTTACAGACATCTTGGGCATCAAATAATCTTCTCCCTGTATCCTTACAGACATATTGGGCATCAAATAATCTTCTCCTCTCTGTATCCTTACAGACATCTTGAGCATCAAATAATCTTCTCCTCCCTGTATCCTTACAGACATCTTGAGCATCAAATAATCTTCTCCTCCCTGTATCCTTACAGACATATTGGGCATCAAATAATCTTCTCCTCTCTGTATCCTTACAGACATCTTGGGCATCAAATAATCTTCTCCTCTCTGTATCCTTACAGACATCTTGGGCATCAAATAATCTCCTCCCTGTATCCTTACAGACATCTTGGGCATCAAATAATCTTCTCCTCTCTGTATCCTTACAGACATCTTGGGCATCAAATAATCTCCTCCCTGTATCCTTACAGACATCTTGGGCATCAAATAATCTCCTCCCTGTATCCTTACAGACATCTTGGGCATCAAATAATCTCCTCCCTGTATCCTTACAGACATATTGGGCATCAAATAATCTTCTCCTCTCTGTATCCTTACAGACATCTTGGGCATCAAATAATCTTCTCCCTGTATCCTTACAGACATATTGGGCATCAAATAATCTTCTCCTCTCTGTATCCTTACAGACATCTTGGGCATCAAATAATATTCTCCTCTCTGTATCCTTACAGACATCTTGGGCATCAAATAATCTCCTCCCTGTATCCTTACAGACATCTTGGGCATCAAATAATCTCCTCCCTGTATCCTTACAGACATCTTGGGCATCAAATAATCTCCTCCCTGTATCCTTACAGACATCTTGGGCATCAAATAATCTCCTCCCTGTATCCTTACAGACATATTGGGCATCAAATAATCTTCTCCTCTCTGTATCCTTACAGACATCTTGGGCATCAAATAATCTCCTCCCTGTATCCTTACAGACATCTTGGGCATCAAATAATCTCCTCCCTGTATCCTTACAGACATCTTGGGCATCAAATAATCTCCTCCCTGTATCCTTACAGACATATTGGGCATCAAATAATCTTCTCCTCTCTGTATCCTTACAGACATCTTGGGCATCAAATAATCTCCTCCCTGTATCCTTACAGACATCTTGGGCATCAAATAATCTTCTCCCTGTATCCTTACAGACATATTGGGCATCAAATAATCTTCTCCTCTCTGTATCCTTACAGACATCTTGAGCATCAAATAATCTTCTCCTCCCTGTATCCTTACAGACATCTTGAGCATCAAATAATCTTCTCCTCCCTGTATCCTTACAGACATATTGGGCATCAAATAATCTTCTCCTCTCTGTATCCTTACAGACATCTTGGGCATCAAATAATCTTCTCCTCTCTGTATCCTTACAGACATCTTGGGCATCAAATAATCTTCTCCTCTCTGTATCCTTACAGACATCTTGGGCATCAAATAATCTTCTCCCCTCCCTTTATCCTTACAGACATCTTGAGCATCAAATAATCTTCTCCTCTCTGTATCCTTACAGACATCTTGGGCATCAAATAATCTCCTCCCTGTATCCTTACAGACATCTTGGGCATCAAATAATCTTCTCCTCTCTGTATCCTTACAGACATCTTGGGCATCAAATAATCTTCTCCCCTCCCTTTATCCTTACAGACATCTGTGATGTTGTTTCCCCGAGAAGAGAGTGGGATCAACATGCACATCTTTAAACTGATTATCTGTTGGGATTATTGACTGACTTTTCGTCTACACTCCTCTCTTCTGTCTTCCCTTCCATATATCTCTTTCTTTCACTCTCTCTCTATTATTCTCTCAACACATACTTCGACAACAGTTCTTTTCCACATTAAATAAAAGATTTAATTTAAAACTATGTCTGGTGTATGGGTGGATATTGTCTGTGTAGTTGCTAGTGTATTCTATTGTTGGTGACAGAATGAACTCAGAATGTCTATCAGCGGTATCTTCTCGCCAGTCATTCTTCACGATTACAGGACATCACATCAAACAGGACAGAGCTCACCCGGGATGATCCGTAGGCTTGAGTCTGATGGTAAATCCGTTAGTGAAATGAAAACCAACTGTTCACCACTGAGTCACCGTATTGCTATAAAAGTCCTGTAAGTTTATGACTGTGCCCAAATCGGTTTCATGATATTAAGTATCCATCATCGAGAAAAAACACCACATTGTCAATGTTCTTCCTATTGTCTATTATGATTATCACTATTGTCTTTGTCTATTCCTTCTACTCTATGTATGCAAGTCGTATGTAGGTTGAAGTCTCTGCTTGCCCCACCTTAACATCTCTTTCTGTTCTGGAGCCCCAGTGGTATATGAGTGTTAGCATACAGTCTTCTGTATTTTACTGGATGTTAGTATTTGTTCATCTGAACAAACTGTTTAGGTTCTTTCTGGATCTCAGTATGTACTTTATTGGTTCAAGTAGAGTATTTTTTCCTTTCTTCTCTAATGTCCCTAGAAACTGGGAACCTTATACACATCTATGTTCCTTTATAGAATTAATGTAGATCCACGAATCGAAATTAATCCGCAGCCAAGCACTTTATCCCATTATAAGGGAGGATATTTCTTTTCATTACAGGACACATAATTCTATCTTCTCGTCCAGTTGGGAATACACACACTAAACTGACAAAGAAAGTGGCTACTCTTTATAGCTCAGTCTATGTCGCATAATCCTTGACATTGCTGGACAAAGCAAATTCAGACTTCATTATCCCTTGTCAGTGGAAAATTTCTGATCTCGAACTTTTCCGTTGTTTAATACAACCAAACCGCATTCTGCTGTCCCGTCTTAGTCGCAAACCTACCTCCAGAACGCAATAGGCTGGTCCATGATACTGTCTGTCTTTGTAGCAAACCAATTTTTCCACTCTACATGTCACCTGTGTTGTAGTCGACTCTCCCGCCTTGACCTACATACACATGCGCTGGTCAATCCGTTGTTTATATCCTTCTGTTTCATTAACCCTTCTCCCACCTGGGTCCGCTGTATACAGTCGTCGATCTGGGAATCACTAACATTCAGCATTTCACGACATAGGCCCCCTCTTAAGAGATTAGACCGCGTCGAATCTTTCTCACTGTAGGTTTGATTCCCATGATCCACAACCCTAGGCTTCTTCCTCTGGATCTGGATGTCTGGATAAGAAATCTGCTCCTACATTCTCCTTTCCAAAAATGTATTCCACTGTGAAGTCCAGTTGTAGCAACAACGTCCATCACATCCACCGTGCGTTGAGCTTCTGCTAAGTCGCTATTAACATCACGTGTTGATGATATGATTGGATCCTCACATGGCTCATCTCATTATCCAGTAGGCGCTCTAATTGACACCCTACTATACTACTAACGACTGAAACTAGTGTTGGCTCCTCGCTCCTGTACGTTCAGTCGACCTCCTTTCGACTTGCGTCAGCGACGGCTCACAATACAGACGGATTGTCCCATCCTGATTGTAACACTGCTTCCATGTCCTCTTGGTTTCCCCCGGTTTTTCCTCTGGGGATGTTCCGCCTCGTCCTCGTCGGACCGAGTCGTCTTTCCCAAACCTCCTGGGCTTTTGCTTCCAGGACCATCTTGGGCGATATTGTATCTGGTCAGCCAATCTTCGGTTTGAGTCCTGGGTAATTCTCGCTTTTCCCGACGTTACCCACCCCTTCTGAACTTGGTTACCGGTGAAACTTTCACTCTTGTCCTTTCCCTGACTTGTGATTTCCCTCCTCCTGTCGTTGGGTAAATCTGACCTATCACGTACTGTCCCATAGGCCCTCCTATGTTGTACTGGCGATCTCTGGTCTTCGTCTGGACTGGTAACCTTTGTCCCAATGGCTGCCATCACCATAAAGTGCGAAGCTTTGCTCCCGGATCTCTCTTCATATTTCCTAATGAGATGTCTAGAGAGATTTTTCTTCTCTTCCCCGATCCGTATTTTGTAGATGTTCTTGGACACCACCTTTTCCACAGGATAAGGTCCTTTCCATCCTACTTGGAGTATATTGGTCTCTGCTGGACTCCACACTTCCACTTTGTCTTCCACTTTAAGAGCTAGTTTCCTCTTAATTCGCTTGTTGGGTGGTGCTTTCTGGCACTCCGAACAAGACTTCACCCACCGGCGTACATCTCCGGTCATTCCTGGCCAGCAATAATGGCCGGAAATTTGCTGCAAGGTCTCTCTGACACCCATATGTCGATTCTCGCCTATGATGTGTCCACTCTGAAGAATGTGAGGACGGTGGGTCTCTGGAACCACCCACTGCTCATGCAGGTTATCTCCCCTCCCAGCTCTCCGATAGAGTAGTTGATTCTTCAGAAAGTACTGTCCCCGTTCTGGTGGCTCAGCACTTCTTTGCAGCTTCCTGTAGCAAGGATGCAACGTAGTATCCTTCCTCTGGGCAGTATGCAATTCTCCTATCCCTGAGTTGTCGCATAGTGTCTCTGCCTCTTTTTCCTTCCTTTGAGATCCACTGACTACTGTTCCCTTGTGGGCTTGCTGTTTGGGCATCCCCAAAAAGACATATTTCGTGCCAATGATCATTGGAAATAAGGAGTCAGATAATACAGCAGCTGGAATAATGCCCGTGACGTACCTGGATTTAATCTCCACCTTGGCGATTGGCAGCGTCATGGTAACAGCACTCCTCATTGCCGGCTGTATTTCTATGGTCTCCCCTGTAAGTTGGTCTGGGCTTACTAAGCTGGCGTCCACCACCGCTTCCCCATCCAAACCTGTATCATAGAGACAAGCAACCTGCTGGCCATTGACTTCAATAAGTTCAACCACAGGTGGTCTCTCTTGGTCCTGAGTGTCTTTCATCTCCTTGACCGTTTCCTTGCCTTCCTCTTTTGATTCCTCGAGGTTGGTTATGCAATTGGCATCGTTTGCCTTGCATCTGCAGTCCACAGTATTATGTGTTATCGACTGGCAGTGAGTGCACTCTGTTCCCTTCCTAGGTTTCCCTGTGTCCTTTTTGTTCCTTTCTCCTTCGCTGACCTCAGCCTTGTCTGTGATCACCGATGTAGGAATCACTTTGCATGCTGCGAAGTAAGAACTTTTAGGTTTCGATCTGCAGTCTTTTGTGTTGTGGGAGGCCGCCCTACAAAACGAACACCACTTTTCAGACCACTGTCGTTTCGCTTGAGAATTCGAGGTGCTCTGGGTTCCTACCTTCACCTTCTCTGAACTCTCCTCTGTGTGCTTTATATAAGTTTCCACTTTTTCTCCTTCCCAGTTTTTAGGTTTCTTTTTCTCTGGTTTCTCCTGACCTTTGGTTTGTGTACTTAGTTCCTCCGCTTCACCATGTACTTCCACGAATCGTTCCGCCAGCTTATTCACAACATCAATCCGTTCCGCCCCTTGTTCTCCCAAGAAGGTTCTGAGAGGTTTCGACATTTGCTTTCGCATCTGGTCGACCACCATCATCTCTTCGAGACTCTCATAATCCCTCTTGAATTCTGCCAAGTCCATCCATTTCTGGAGATAGGATTTCAGCCTTAGACTGTATGCGGCGAATAGCTCTCCCGGCTCTCGTCTAGACGATCTAAACTTTTTCCGATATGTTTGTGCTGTGACTTCATAATGTTTCATCAAAGCTGCTTTCAATTCCTCGTACTGATTTTCCTGTCCTGGTGGTAGGCGTGTGTAGACCTCGTACCCTGAACCACGTAACGCCTGGGATACTTTAAGAGCCCATCTGGATCTTTCCAGTCCCATAGCGATTGCCATAGCCTCGAACCGATCCAAAAACTGGAATATCTTTTCTTTACTTTCATCATAGACTGCTAAAGGAAACTTCATGGCATGGTAACCCTGTCCAATCATGTGGGTTGCCCCAGGTGAAGATGAACTTCCTTCTGCTGCATCTATTTCACCCTTAGTTTGTGTCTTGAGTTCTAACTCTTTCAAGCGGTATTCATGTTCCATTTCTTGTCTCCTGGCAGTCTGTTCCATTTCCAGTTTCTTGGTCTCCTGTTCCAGTTCCAGTCGCTTGGTCTCCTGTTCCAGTTCCAGTCGCTTGGTCTCCTGTTCCAGTTTCTTGGCCTCTTGTTCCATTTCCATTCGTTTGGTCTCCACCTCTATTCTTCTCACTTCCAACTCGGCTTTCCGGTCTTCTCTTTCCCCTTTACGAATCTCTCTCTCTCTTTCTTGTATGTAATCAGTTAGCTCGGTACCAGCTAACCCAATTTCCTCCCCGTTGGCTCTCAGTTCTGCTGTAGTTACTTTAGGAGTTGCCATAGTTACAGCAGATAAGTCAGCACGTTGAGTAAAGATCCCTCAAGGCAGAAAAGAAGTACTCACTATACAATTATATTCCACCTAGAACCTATATCATTATCTATGTCTATCTAATATAATAAACCTACGACACCCCACAGTACATCACAACCACTCTCTCATCCACAAGAGGAGATATAGGATAAAGACTTACGTAGACGTGTGACCGTGTGACTAGGTATGTAATGTGTCTTACGACCTATCCACATTCACTCTGTCTGGAACTTTCTCACTGTAAAGTCACCTGCATTAATGAACTGTTTCTACCATAAATGTAATGGCACCATATATCCAATGGACGTCCTTCCATTAAAAGTCATCAATATATACTTCTTTTTCTTTTATTCCAATCAGTATGTCCCAACATGCAGGTACTCCGCTATGCCTGTGCCAATATGCAAGTACCCCTTTATGCATATGCCCTGTTATGCCCAGGTCATATGGGTATTTTTCCTACCCCGCTTGCTCCACCAATTATGTGATGTTGTTTCCCCGAGAAGAGAGTGGGATCAACATGCACATCTTTAAACTGATTATCTGTTGGGATTATTGACTGACTTTTCGTCTACACTCCTCTCTTCTGTCTTCCCTTCCATATATCTCTTTCTTTCACTCTCTCTCTATTATTCTCTCAATACATACTTCGACAACAGTTCTTTTCCACATTAAATAAAAGATTTAATTTAAAACTATGTCTGGTGTATGGGTGGATATTGTCTGTGTAGTTGCTAGTGTATTCTATTGTTGGTGACAGAATGAACTCAGAATGTCTATCAGCGGTATCTTCTCGCCAGTCATTCTTCACGATTACAGGACATCACATCAAACAGGACAGAGCTCACCCGGGATGATCCGTAGGCTTGAGTCTGATGGTAAATCCGTTAGTGAAATGAAAACCAACTGTTCACCACTGAGTCACCGTATTGCTATAAAAGTCCCGTAAGTTTATGACTGTGCCCAAATCGGTTTCATGATATTAAGTATCCATCATCGAGAAAAAACACCACATTGTCAATGTTCTTCCTATTGTCTATTATGATTATCACTATTGTCTTTGTCTATTCCTTCTACTCTATGTATGCAAGTCGTATGTAGGTTGAAGTCTCTGCTTGCCCCACCTTAACATCTCTTTCTGTTCTGGAGCCCCAGTGGTATATGAGTGTTAGCATACAGTCTTCTGTATTTTACTGGATGTTAGTATTTGTTCATCTGAACAAACTGTTTAGGTTCTTTCTGGATCTCAGTATGTACTTTATTGGTTCAAGTAGAGTATTTTTTCCTTTCTTCTCTAATGTCCCTAGAAACTGGGAACCTTATACACATCTATGTTCCTTTATAGAATTAATGTAGATCCACGAATCGAAATTAATCCGCAGCCAAGCACTTTATCCCATTATAAGGGAGGATATTTCTTTTCATTACAGGACACATAATTCTATCTTCTCGTCCAGTTGGGAATACACACACTAAACTGACAAAGAAAGTGGCTACTCTTTATAGCTCAGTCTATGTCGCATAATCCTTGACATTGCTGGACAAAGCAAATTCAGACTTCATTATCCCTTGTCAGTGGAAAATTTCTGATCTCGAACTTTTCCGTTGTTTAATACAACCAAACCGCATTCTGCTGTCCCGTCTTAGTCGCAAACCTACCTCCAGAACGCAATAGGCTGGTCCATGATACTGTCTGTCTTTGTAGCAAACCAATTTTTCCACTCTACATGTCACCTGTGTTGTAGTCGACTCTCCCGCCTTGACCTACATACACATGCGCTGGTCAATCCGTTGTTTATATCCTTCTGTTTCATTAACCCTTCTCCCACCTGGGTCCGCTGTATACAGTCGTCGATCTGGGAATCACTAACATTCAGCATTTCACGACAACATCTTGAGCATCAAATAATCTTCTCCTCTCTGTATCCTTACAGACATCTTGGGCATCAAATAATCTCCTCCCTGTATCCTTACAGACATCTTGGGCATCAAATAATCTTCTCCTCTCTGTATCCTTACAGACATCTTGGGCATCAAATAATCTTCTCCTCTCTGTATCCTTACAGACATCTTGAGCATCAAATAATCTTCTCCTCTCTGTATCCTTACAGACATCTTGGGCATCAAATAATCTCCTCCCTGTATCCTTACAGACATCTTGGGCATCAAATAATCTTCTCCTCTCTGTATCCTTACAGACATCTTGGGCATCAAATAATCTTCTCCTCTCTGTATCCTTACAGACATCTTGGGCATCAAATAATCTCCTCCCTGTATCCTTACAGACATCTTGGGCATCAAATAATCTTCTCCTCTCTGTATCCTTACAGACATCTTGGGCATCAAATAATCTCCTCCCTGTATCCTTACAGACATCTTGGGCATCAAATAATCTTCTCCTCTCTGTATCCTTACAGACATCTTGGGCATCAAATAATCTCCTCCCTGTATCCTTGCAGACATATTGGGCATCAAATAATCTCCTCCCTGTATCCTTACAGACATCTTGGGCATCAAATAATCTCCTCCTCTCTGTATCCTTACAGACATCTTGGGCATCAAATAATCTCCTCCCTGTATCCTTACAGACATCTTGGGCATCAAATAATCTTCTCCTCTCTGTATCCTTACAGACATCTTGGGCATCAAATAATCTCCTCCCTGTATC
Source organism: Cepaea hortensis (assembly GCA_963921405.1). Taxonomy (NCBI): domain Eukaryota; kingdom Metazoa; phylum Mollusca; class Gastropoda; order Stylommatophora; family Helicidae; genus Cepaea; species Cepaea hortensis. Next base: position 2,091,379 of record OY992882.1, on the reverse strand, counting down.
CTTACAGACATCTTGGGCATCAAATAATCTTCTCCTCTCTGTATCCTTACAGACATCTTGGGCATCAAATAATCTCCTCCCTGTATCCTTACAGACATCTTGGGCATCAAATAATCTTCTCCTCTCTGTATCCTTACAGACATCTTGGGCATCAAATAATCTTCTCCTCTCTGTATCCTTACAGACATCTTGAGCATCAAATAATCTTCTCCTCTCTGTATCCTTACAGACATCTTGGGCATCAAATAATCTTCTCCTCTCTGTATCCTTACAGACATCTTGGGCATCAAATAATCTTCTCCTCTCTGTATCCTTACAGACATCTTGGGCATCAAATAATCTCCTCCCTGTATCCTTACAGACATCTTGGGCATCAAATAATCTTCTCCTCTCTGTATCCTTACAGACATCTTGGGCATCAAATAATCTCCTCCCTGTATCCTTACAGACATCTTGGGCATCAAATAATCTTCTCCTCTCTGTATCCTTACAGACATCTTGGGCATCAAATAATCTCCTCCCTGTATCCTTACAGACATCTTGGGCATCAAATAATCTTCTCCTCTCTGTATCCTTACAGACATCTTGGGCATCAAATAATCTCCTCCCCTCCCTTTATCCTTACAGACATCTTGGGCATCAAATAATCTCCTCTCTGTATCCTTACAGACATCTTGGGCATCAAATAATCTCCTCTCTGTATCCTTACAGACATCTTGGGCATCAAATAATCTCCTCCCTGTATCCTTACAGACATCTTGGGCATCAAATAATCTCCTCCCTGTATCCTTACAGACATCTTGGGCATCAAATAATCTTCTCCTCCCTGTATCCTTACAGACATCTTGGGCATCAAATAATCTCCTCCCTGTATCCTTACAGACATCTTGGGCATCAAATAATCTCCTCTCTGTATCCTTACAGACATCTTGGGCATCAAATAATCTTCTCCTCTCTGTATCCTTACAGACATCTTGGGCATCAAATAATCTCCTCCCTGTATCCTTACAGACATCTTGGGCATCACATAATCTTCTCCTCTCTGTATCCTTACAGACATTTTGGGCATCAAATAATCTCCTCCCTGTATCCTTACAGACATCTTGGGCATCAAATAATCTTCTCCTCTCTGCATCCTTACAGACATCTTGGGCATCAAATAATCTTCTACCCTCCCTGTATCCTTACAGACATTTTGGGCATCAAATAATCTTTTCCCCTCCCTGTATCCTTAAAGACATCTTAGGCAGGGATATAATCTTCCTTTCCCCTCCCTGTATCCTTATAGACATCTTGGACATCAAATAATCTTCTCCTTTCCAATATCCTCTGCTGTAACAAAGGCCCTCAAGTAACTCACACCAAATGTGGGAATACACACGGCAGAAAAGCTATGAAGGAAGAGAGCATCTGCGGTCGGCCGTAATGGATGCCATGGTGTGAAGCACAGGGTCTGATACATGAAGATGATGATGATGATAATGATGCAGTTACCTCTGGCAAGGTACAGTATTCAAATAAAACTTTATCATTTTGGAAATTTTGAATCTTAGTGACTGCCTGCTCTCCAGGGACAAACTCTGAGTCCTTGATGGCAATGTCCCGCATGACTGTCACACCATGAACAACCACATCCCGTCTGCAGATCTCAGCAAATCTGTCCCTGTACAAAGGGAAACAGTAAATTGTACAAATATATTATCCTGATGGAGGATGTTTTCTGAAACATCCATTATATCTCTTTTGTGATTACATTCCATGTGATTATGTACTTATGATTATGTACTTATGATCATGTACTTGTGATTATGTAACACAACAAAGACTAGCAAGGTGGGCAGAATACTTTCAAGAACTACTTAACCCCACACATAACATAGAAAACCTCACTTTTGAGCCTAAATGCCATGGACAACAAGAACCAAATGTTATACTTGCAGAAGTCAAATCAGTTATATAGAAAAGTCCTAAAAACAAATCACCAGGGCCAGATGAAATAACCACAGAAGCTATTCAGGCCTATGGGAAAACAGGAGTTAAATGGCTAACAAGACTTTTTAATATAGCATGGGAAGAAAGAAAAGTCCCAGATGATTGGCAACAGGCAATAATAGTACCAATATGGAAAAAGAAAGGCAATATGAGAGAGTGCGAAACATACAGAGGTATATCACTCCTGAGCCATATAGGGAAAATGTATGCAAAACTATTGGAACAAAGAGCTAGACTCATAGTTGAATAACAGTTATGCAAAGTACAATTTGGTTTTTGGAAAATGTAAAAGTTGCACTGATGCACTATTTACACTGCGACAAATATGTTAAAAAAAACTATCGAATATAGTGACCAGCAGAATATTGTGTTTGTAGATCAGGAAAAGGCTTTCGATAGAGTAGACAGATACAAATTATGGACCATCCTTGAAGACTATGGGATACAAGGGCAACTGCTAGAAAACATCATAGCCTTGTACCACTCGAGCCGAAGTTCAGTAAGAACACAAGAAGGAATATCAGATATGTTCACAGTCAATACAGAAGTGAGACAGGGATGTGTGCTCTCTCCTCTGCTATTTAATATCTACATGGACAGAATTTCCAAAGAAGCAAGCCTTGACTGAACAGATTCAGAAAATTTAGAACTCTTTACTCCAGATGAAACAACTGATCCACAGGGAATAAATGAACTTCTATTTGCAGACGATCAGTGTCTGTTTTACAGCGATGAAGGCAGACTACAAAATCATATTAATAATCTGAGCTCAACATGCATCAGATACAATGTGAATATAAATACAGCCAAAACCGAAGTAATGCAAGTTAGCAGATCGCCAGGCCAACTAAGTATACAGTTAAATAACACAACTCTGAAACAAGTTAAAGAATTCAAATATCTTGGAAGTATGATCACAGAAGATGGCAGATTGGACAGAGAAATCGAAATCAGATGTCAAAAAGCTAGTGCACTTACATATCAACTATCACCCGTACTGAAACATCCAAATATACCCATGTCCACAAAACGACAGATAATAAACAGCATATTCACACCAACCCTATGCTACCAATCTCAAACTTGGACTTTATCCAAATTACACTTTCGCAAAATCAACACCTGCGAGATGAGATGCCCGAGGAGAGCTTCCAACTTAACAATCCGAGACCGAGTAAGAAATGCTATTATCAGACAGACAGTGGGATCAACACCTTGTGCCACATTTATTGAAAGACAGAAGATCAAGTGGTTTGGCCATGTCGTTAGAATGCAACATCAGCAACTACCATCACTGGCCTTACATCAAAGATCATCTGTGACGAGACCACGAGGACGTCCAAGAAGAAAATGGATTGACGACATCACAGACATTGTACAACCACATGGAATGACAGTACCCAGTGCCGCCCATCGGGCGCTGGATTGTAAATTCTTCCTCCCCATGACGCTTGACGGCAGAAGTCGATGATGATGATGATGATGATGATAATGATGATGATGATGATGTGATGATGATGATGATGATGATGATGATGATGATGATGATGATGATGATGCAGATGTCCTAATCAGCCCTCAGTGGGTGATGTGGTCAGTATCATATATGCCGCATTTATTGTTGAAAACTGTCATGTACTGCCTATAAAGTACCTTGTATGGCGGGGAAGGGGGGGGGGGGGGGGGTCTTGTCATGTACTGCCTATAAAGTACCTTGTATGGCAGGGGGGTCTTGTCATGTACTGCCTATAAAGTACCTTGTATGGCAGGGGGGTCTTGTCATGTACTGCCTATAAAGTACCTTGTATGGCAGGGGGGTCTTGTCATGTACTGCCTATAAAGTACCTTGTATGGCAGGGGGGTCTTGTCATGTACTGCCTATAAAATACCTTGTATGGCAGGGGGGTCTTGTCATGTACTGCCTATAAAGTACCTTGTATGGCAGAGGGGTCTTGTCATGTACTGCCTATAAAGTACCTTGTATGGCAGGGGGGTCTTGTCATGTACTGCCTATAAAATACCTTGTATGGCAGGGGGGTCTTGTCATGTACTGCCTATAAAGTACCTTGTATGGCAGGGGGGTCTTGTCATGTACTGCCTATAAAGTACCTTGTATGGCAGGGGGGTCTTGTCATGTACTGCCTATAATCATGTATGCCTATAAAGTACCTTGCGGTGTAGGGGGGGGGGGGGTCTTGTCATGTACTGCCTATAAAGTACCTTGCTGTGTAGGGCAGGGAGGTCTTGTCATGTACTGCCTATAAAGTACCTTGCGGTGTAGGGCAGGGGGGGGGGGGTATTGTCATGTACTGCCTATAAAGTACATTGCGGTGTAGGGCGGGGGGATCTTGTCATGTACTGCCTATAAAGTACCTTGCGGTGTATGGCAGGGGGGTCTTGTCATGTACTGACTATAAAGTACCTTGCGGTGTAGGGCAGGGGGGTCTTGTCATATTGTCATGTACTGCCTATAAAGTACATTGCGGTGTATGCCAGGGGGGATCTTGTCATTTACTGCCTTTAAAGTACCTTGTGGTGTATGGTGGGGGGATCTTGTCATGTATTGCCTATAAAGTACCTTGCGGTGTAGGGCAGGGGGGGGGGGGGGGGTCTTGTCATGTACTGCCTATAAAGTACCTTGCGATGTAGGGCGGGGTGTCTTGTCATGTACTGCTTATAAAGTACCTTGCGGTGTAGGGCAGGGGGGGGGGGGGGGGGGTCTTGTCATGTACTGCCTATAAAGTACCTTGCGATGTAGGGCAGGGGGGGGGGGTCTTGTCATGTACTGCCTATAAAGTACCTTGTATGGCGGGGAAGGGGGGGGGGGTCTTGTCATGTACTGCCTATAAAGTACCTTGTATGGCAGGGGGGTCTTGTCATGTACTGCCTATAAAGTACCTTGTATGGCAGGGGGGTCTTGTCATGTACTGCCTATAAAGTACCTTGTATGGCAGGGGGGTCTTGTCATGTACTGCCTATAAAGTACCTTGTATGGCAGGGGGGTCTTGTCATGTACTGCATATAAAGTACCTAGTATGGCAGGAGGGTCTTGTCATGTACTGCCTATAAAGTACCTTGTATGGCAGGGGGGTCTTGTCATGTACGGCCTATAAAGTACCTTGTATGGCAGGGGGGTCTTGTCATGTACTGCCTATAAAGTACCTTGTATGGCAGGGGGGGGGGGGGGGGGTCTTGTCATTTACTGCCTATAAAGTACCTTGTATGGCAGGGGGGTCTTGTCATGTACTGCCTATAAAGTACCTTGTATGGCAGGGGGGTCTTGTCATGTACTGCCTATAAAGTACCTTGCAGTGTAGGGCAGGAGGGGGGGGGGGGGTCTTGTCATGTACTGCCTATAAAGTACCTTGCGGTGTAGGGCAGGGGGGGGGGGGGTGTCTTGTCATGTACTGCCTATAAAGTACCTTGCTGTGTAGGGCAGGGAGGTCTTGTCATGTACTGCCTATAAAGTACCTTGCGGTGTATGGCAGGGGGGTCTTGTCATGTACTGCCTATAAAGTACCTTGTATGGCAGGGGGGTCTTGTCATGTATGGCCTATAAAGTACCTTGTATGGCAGGGGGGTCTTGTCATGTACTGCCTATAAAGTACCTTGTATGGCAGGGGGGTCTTGTCATGTACTGCCTATAAAGTACCTTGTATGGCAGGGGGGGTCTTGTCATGTACTGCCTATAAAGTACCTTGCGGTGTAGGGCAGGAGGGGGGGTCTTGTCATGTACTGCCTATAAAGTACCTTGCGGTGTAGGGCGGGGGGGGGGTGTCTTGTCATGTACTGCCTATAAAGTACCTTGCTGTGTAGGGCAGGGAGGTCTTGTCATGTACTGCCTATAAAGTACCTTGCGGTGTATGGCAGGGGGTTCTTGTCATGTAATGCCTATAAAGTACCTTGCGGTGTAGGGCAGGGGGGGGGGGGGGGGGGGGTCTTGTCATGTACTGCCTATAAAGTACATTGCGGTGTATGCCAGGGGGGATCTTGTCATTTACTGCCTTTAAAGTACCTTGTGGTGTATGGCGGGGGGATCTTGTCATGTAATGCCTATAAAGTACCTTGCGGTGTAGGGCAGGGGGGGGGGTGTCTTGTCATGTACTGCCTATAAAGTACCTTGCGGTGTAGGGCAGGGGGGTAAAATCAAAGTGTAGTATCTGTACTTGATCTTGCCAGGGCCACACCAGCAGGGGCGGTCATCCGAATGTCACACAGGGACGTGGGGACCTGATGGGGCAGCTCTAGTCCCTGGGAGAAACGCAAGCCCTTATTAAAAAAATTTTAAAAGACCAACGGTATGACAGGCGAGTGTATAGCCACTATGCTACAGCAGCTCTGTACTAAATATTGTTATTGTTCTGTCCCTGGCGATAATGTCCCAGTAAATATTGTTATTGTTCTGTCCCTGGTGATAATGTCCCAGTAAATATTGTTATTGTTTTGTCCCTGGTGATAATGTCCCAGTAAATATTGTTATTGTTCTGACCCTGGTGATAATCTCCCAATAAATATTGTTATTGTTCTGTCCCTGGTGATAATGTTCCAGCAAATATTTTTAGGCCCTATAGGGATATTTTAAAAAAGTTAGTTGCATATCATTTACAGGATATGGCAGTCAACCCCACTGTATTTTTGGCTGCTTGTGATTTCTTGGCAACTTGAAAACTGGATTGGCTCCTGAATTATGCTTTTTCTACCTCTGAATATAAGAGTATAAAATAATCAGCATTATTTCACGCCAACTCATCTGCATTATTTCAAGCCAACTCACCTGTATTGATGTAACTTGTTTGAAGGCACCAATTTTTTTATGACCAAGAAACCATTTTCCTCATAAAACTGCCGCTGCTGTAATGTGAGTTTTCTGTTATCCACAGTGTACCTGAAACCAGAGCTCGCTGGCAACTCTGATAATGCTGAAACTGGATTCTGCTTCTGAAGTCTGTTAAGGTTTTTAACTAGAAACTATTTGTGTTACACTTTCTTGGAATTGTAACATACAAATCTGATATTGTTGTTGTTATCTTGTATGATATAAAAAGCTGCACTAACTCTTTCAATAGCAGTATTTAAAAGATGTTCCGTCTGTAATATCCATAAATACAGTCTTTTAAAAGACTAATTTTTTTCTTCTCTAACCTGGTGTTTAATGTTCATCAGAAGTTAACTCTTAAACAATGTAAGTGTTTTCCCCTGTCTTCTGCAGAATGCTCTCTCTTTCATTGAGCTGTCAGGTAGGATTAAACTTGGAATACCAGTTATTTCTAAGGTCTTACCAAGATTCTTAAATCCTAGAAGCTAGACAAGAGCACCATATAGAGAGCCACAGAAGAATAGTCAAGTAACACAGAACTCATGTCACCAATCGCTACACGCTGAGGGAGTCACTGAGAAGCAAGTTGAGTGCTTAAGAACTAATAATTAAATGTGCAATGAGCATGCTCTATTGACTAACTATATAACAGTATGTTCATATTATTGGTGTATTGTATTAGTAATAAAAACCACAAACAGACTTATGTAGAAAGAAAGAAACATTTAAGGAAACAAAAGTTGAAAAAGAGACTAGATGGATTGGGCGGTCAGTAATGTATGTGCACCAGACTGATTCTACTCCAGATGTAAAGGATACAATCAAGTTAGTAATGTCATCATGTGAGTTATAGTTCAAGTGACCAAACACAGCCTTCAGTCTTTCAGCCATTTTAACATTGGAACTGTAAAATAAAACATATCCATTAATATATTAACTCAAAAATGTTCAATCAAGGTTTGTAGTTTTCACCAGCCATTAATTCAACATTATTCATTTGTCAATAATTAATTAATTGTTGTTAGTCTTTAACTCTTACTTTGTGCCCACTGATGTAATTGTAATTATCTGTGACTTCTGACTTGTGTGCTTCGCTGATATCGTCAACTCTTACAGACTGAAGTCTCTAGAAATACTGTTACAATATCTCTGGGGGATGGTAATGGGAACTAATGCTGGCTGGTGATCACATGTTGAAATCTCCTTCAAGGCAGATGTTTTTAATTTGGGTGTGTTCTCAACCTAACTTGGCAACTATGAAATACCCTGAGATGTACAGGCGGATGACGAGAAATACCCTGAGATGTAGGCCTACAGGCGGATGACAAGATCATGGCTACATCACCCATCAAGTTTCTACATCACCCATCAAGTTTCTACATCCCCATCAAGTTTCTACATCCCCATCAAGTTTCTAATCACCCATCAAGTTTCAGGTGATTAGATCATGACTTCATCACCCATCAAGTTTCTACATCATCTATCAAGTTTCTACATCATCCATCAAGATTCTACGTCATCCATCAAGTTTCAGGTGATTAGATCATGACTACATCACCCATCAAGTTTCTACAACACCAATCAAGTTTCTACATCACCCATCAAGTTTCTATATTACCCATCAAGTTTCTATATCATGCATCAAGTTTCTACATCACCCTTCAGGCTTTAGGGGGTCCTTTTTTTTCCATTTTCAGTGCCTTTGACTTTTTTACCATTTCAAAGCAGGGTGTGGGGATCTATATCCGCTCAAAGACATTTATATGTGAACAGTACCGTACTACATCGGCCATGTACTCAGAATGGACAAGTCAAGACTCCCCTATCAAGCCCTCATATGTATGGTCACCAGTAGGGAAAAGAAAACGGGGAAGACCAAGAGAGACTCTGCGTAGAACCATCATTAGAGAAGGCTCATTCAATGGCCAAGTAAATATCCAAGATCTACAACAGGTAGCAGCGAACCGCTAGGCATGGAGAGACAGGACTTCTGCCCTATGCGCCGCCTTGGGCTCAAGAGGAAAGACTAACTAACTAACTAAGTACCGTAGATAACAATCATGACAATAACGCCTTGATATCTTCATAACCACAAAATGTCAGAAAATCACAGACAAAGTGTTGATCAGACTAAAACAATAAGTAAGTCGACCCCGGCGCTATCTGGTATCTATCGGTTGTTAGACAGACATGTCGTGCGAACATGGCGCTGGGGAAAGTCACGTACCGCAATAATAATTACCATTTCCCAATTATTTGTCAATAACTCGTCGCCTAGAACCTAGTGATTATATTCTAGCATTTGTCTCATACACAATCTAATAGTTTTGTTGATCGAAGTATATTGTAGTACCCTTGCTGCTCTTCACTAATTTTTATTTGGTGTGAAAGAGACTAGTCTTTCGTTTTTCCTTTTGTCGGTCATCTTTTTTTTTTTATTACAGTAAAGTAATCTGTTCAGATTCTACCTCCTGTCACGTCGCTGATTACATTGAACATCCAACAGTTCCAGCGGCCAAAATGAAGGCACAACAACATGAAAACTACTTACAGGTTGTACAACAAATAGATTATTCCGTTAACTACTTGAGAAGAAGATGTCCTGATTTAGAATATAAAATACATAACAAGCCTCTTGTGTGGGTCTAATAACCGTGAGATTACAAACGTGTTTTTGAATACGGCAGGGTACCCAATCGCTTCTCGGCTTTTTGACTAAGATCAAAGTTTAGTATCTGCGCCTGATCTTGCCAGTGGCCGGGACGATCAACCGACACACAGGGACGTGGGGACTTAATGGGGCGGCTCTGGCCCCTCTGGGAACCGTCAGCCCTTTTAATTTAAAAAAAAAATGATAACAGTTTTATTAACAGTTAGCCTCAACGTTTTGTTTTACAACACATTTATTTATTGTTGTTTTCAGTATCCCCTTCAACACCAGGGTTATAAGTGGGATATATAATAATACGCTGTACATAGTTTATGTAGGATAATTTTAGTATTCGTTTTGTGTATAGTTTATAGGCCTATGTAGGATAATTTTAGTATTCGTTTTGTGTATAGTTTATATGTAGGATAATTTTAGTATTCGTTTTGTGTATAGTTTATGTAGGATAATTTTAGTATTCGTTTGTGTACACATTTTGAGATGTAAACACAAAGTCACAAACATTAACAATAACAATATGTTGCACGATTTATTGCAATATTACCTGACATAAATTGCTGCGTCCCAGCAGGTGCATACTGTAGACTTATATATCATATAACAATAAACGATTATGTCCGGTCTTAGTCAGATATGACTGAGCTACCGTATGACAGTAGACGGTACTGCCTGCTTACTGTTAGCGCCGAATGTTGGGCGGCACCTACCAAACCCGACACCCCACATTGTGCCAACGGCTTCAGGCGGAAGAGCGCAATTAGGAGAGTACAAGCCTTATCATGGTGTGAGGAAATGCAGCCTAAAGACTAAATGTCATGGCAGGGCATACGAGGCCCTACGCCTTGGTTGGTAACTGGTCTAGGATCGAAGCTCCGACAGTCAGACAGCTAAAGCATTGTTTTGCTGATCCAGCAGCTTCTGCAGCTTGTCTTATTCTAGACATATAGGTACCACCTTTCCTCTGGAGTAAACTAGGCAGGCCGAGAGAGGGATCATGCTGCATGGGCAACACATGGTCTCTAAATTCAGCCCAGGCTTTGTATTATGGAGAGATACCCATTTTACAAACTATCGTCTGTCAAGTCGGCCAGGTGCCAGCCATAACAATAAACGATCGCTCATATATATATATATATATATATATATATATATATATATATATATATATATATATATATATATATATATATATATATATATATATATATATGTGTGTGTGTGTGTGTGTATATATATATATATATATATATATATATATATATATATATCGTGATTCCCCCAGGGGCCAGGGTCGCCCCATCAAGTCTACGTCCTTGTGTGTCATTTGGTTTGCCGCTCCTGCTTGTAGCCCTAAGAAGATCAAGTGCAGAACCTACTTTAATCTTAACAAAAAGGCCGCTAGAGAGGCGTTGGCAAATAGGTGGTTCCAGCCACTTTTGTGTAAACATAAAAAGTTCGTTTTACATTTGAAATTACCGTCAGTATAAAAAAATGCCACATACACACATTCGAACAATACATGATGAACATGTGACTATGTTTATGTGCTTTAAATGATTCAGCCACAGTAGGCTATTTAGTCATTTATTCACTTCATATAATTTTTAGTTTAGTTTAGTTTAGTCGATGGATCAACATCCGGCACACGGGTGTAACCCATAAGTGCTCCGTTCTCCTAACTCAAACCTGAGTCTGGAGAAACTCAGCTCAGTGCACGAACTCCGTAGCACCGGCGAGGATCCTGAAATACTTTGGGTAGATTTTTAACTCGAAATTTTGCCCGGGCAGCGCCGTTAGGCTACTCTTTTTCGATTTCCAACTGCCAAGGGATTTTTTACGTGCGCAACAATACACACGGGCGTCCGAGCTCACTACCCAGAGACCAGGGGAAATGTTATTACTAGAAGTCCACGAGAAATAAATCCCGGTCCTCACCGGGGCTTGAACCCGGCACCTCCAGCACTCGAGGCAGACACCATACCTCGAGATCACGCAGCCCCCTATTATATATAATTATATAAATAAAATAATTTATAACTTTGCAGTATGCACTGACGAGATGCGGCGAATTATGACAGGTATACTAATACTTAATACATCGTGCAGCATATCGTGCGTGACTTCTGTGTAGGAATTATTCACTAAGGGGATACGTTGTTATGTATATGATATATGGTATACTGATCTATAATGTATATTACTATATACAATGAGACTCACATATCATGTGGTTGAGAATTTTGTAGTATCATATATTATATATGGAATAGCATTCATGTTTTATCTAATTTAACGTCTTTACCAGCCCGCCTGTAATCTTGTTTAGAATACCTGCGCACGAAGAAATGAAAACCAAAGTCAAAGATTCAGTCCAGCCGAATATAACCGTGAAGGTAGACAGACGGAATTATCAATACTGGCGGTTATCAAGGCCACAGGACAGGTGGGACTATGTTAGATAACCGTATTATGCCATACTAATGTGGACTAAAGATTAGATCTAAAAACTTCGTGATCAGGGGCGGAGCAGGTAGAGGTTGCGGTATCCGCTTCTGACTCCAACAGACCTGGTGTGGCTGTTTAGAATTTTACAAAATAAGAAACAGGAGGATATATCTCCTTGATGTTGGGGTAGTAAATCGAATGTCTAGCCTTCCCGGAAAAAAAAAAAAAAAAAACACACACACACACACACGCTCTCTCTCTCTCTCTCTCTCTCTCTCTCTCTCTCTCTCTCTCTCTCTCTCTTCCCATGTGTGCGTGAGAGAGAGGGGGGGGAGGGACAGACATAGAGAGGGAGAGACAGGCAGAGAGAGAGAGGGAGAGACAGTGAGAGAGATGCATTCATTATATTTCGAAGTTAGTATTGTTTGTTTGATAAGAGCAAAACGCAACTGGTCAAATATATGAGTCGCTTAAAGTCGCTTGAAAGTCTACAGGGTCGACTTCATTGCACCGGGTTTTATCCCATATGGCTCGGTCTCTTTCCGCAGCATGGAAAGCGTTGCACAAAGCACGAACTCCGTAGCTTTTAGCGACGACCCATAGGAGTCTCTGAATCATTTAACTCGTAAACCGAAGGGCGCGGCCAGGAATCGAACCCACAACCTTCGGAGCACGAGTTAAACGGCTTGACCACTTCGCCACAGAGACTCCCAAAAATATAGGAGTACAGTGATGAAGACTGATCCCCGTCTGCCAGCTCGGAGGGAATGTGTTCGAACTGACGTGGATGGGCTCCCAGGGTGACCCCGCCTACACTGTACCAGGGAATGGTTTGGGAAGTAAATGCGGTCAGTGTACTATTGATTACATCACCCATCGGGCGCAGACTGGTCAACACAAATATGGGATAGGGCTGCCACCATTCACAACCATACCCTACATGTATCAGTGCTTGTAAGTCCGTCCTTTAATTGTTACTTTACTTTACTTTACTGAAACTACTACTAAAACAATTGACAGACGGCGACAGGTGGGAAACCGAAATAAGAAAGAGAATACGAATGGCACTGACTCAAGACAGGCAGGATTAACTGACCGAATCCTATGTTACTGGGTGAGGTAGGATTAACTGACCGAATCCCATGTTACTGGGTGAGGTAGGGTTAACTGACCGAATCCTATGTTACTGGGTGAGGTAGGATTAACTTACCGAATCCTTTGTTACTGGGTGAGATAGAATTAACTGACCGAATCCTATGTTACTGGGTGAGGTAAGATTAACTTACCGAATCCTTTGTTACTGGGTGAGGTAGAATTAACTGACCCAATCCTATGTTACTGGATGAGTGTCACGGGATACTGTGAGTTAATGATTCCCTGATAACCTAGTAAGAGTAAATGCAATGAAGGAGAAGGGTTAACAATCTAGTCGTTCAATCTGAGAGAAGGATAAATTAAAGATCATTGACCGACAGATATAAAAATAGGATACAGAGGTCATTGCCAGACGATCTGATCGGACGGACAGTGGGAAAAGGGGAGATCGAGTTGGGGAAAAATGAACGGAGGAAGCGATCAACGGGTTCGGATGCTTTGAAGTATTAGCGTAAGGGGACCCAGGGAAACAGCGTAACAACGGAAAGAAACGAGCAACTAACCACTACGTGATTTCACCGCCTTTTGATGTGCAGGATACGTCAAGAGACGAGTGTTGAGGTATGAACATCAAACAATAACGGAGGATTGGACACTCAATATAAATAGTAGAAACTGGGTTTTCTGTTTAGTGTGTGTTCCAAACTGGGCTGAATTATCTATGCATCCTGAGTGGGGAATGAAATACACGTCCCTAATGGTTGAAAGAATATGGGATATTAGTGTTTTATTCGCTAGTGTATTTCAATTCCAGGATGATAAGTGACAACTTAGACAACTTATAGAAAAATCAATTGAATTCAATGAAACACTCTACTTAGCCTTTGTTGACCAAGAAAAGGCATTTGATAGGGTAGATAGAAACAAGCTGTGGGAAATCCTTAAACAATATGGAGTGAGTACACATCTAACAAACCTATGTAGAAGTTTATACGACAACAGTGAATGCATAGTGAGAGCAACTGGAGGACACTCAGAACCCTTCACCATAAGATCTGGAGTACGACAAGGTTGTGTCCTGTCCCCTCTCTTGTTCATAACATATATAGACAACATATGTAAAGAAACCAGCCAAGCAGAGACAGCAAGAATACCGCATGACGAGAACACAGAAGAAGAACCATCTGCAAATCTAACCATTAGAGAACTCCTGTTTGCGGACGACCAAGCACTAATAGCAAAATCAGAAGCTGAATTACAAGACCACATGAATAGTCTAAACGAAATGTGTAGGGAACATAACATGAAAATTAGCACAAGCAAAACAGAGGTAATGACTATAACTAAAGAAGAACAAACAGCAACAATTCACCTAAACGAACATCCCTTGAAACAAGTAAAGAGCTTCAAGTACCTAGGAAGTATAATATCATCAAATGGCAGATCAGAAGACGAGATCGAAAATAGGTGCAATAAGGCAAATCAACTCATTGGACAAATGGCACCAATACTAAAGAACAAACATGTATCAATAACTACTAAGAAAGCACTTTACAACACAATCTTCCTACCAACTCTGTGCTACCAATGCCAAACCTGGACAATGACAGAAAAAGAGAAAAGAAAAATCACAACAACAGAAATGAGGTTCCTGAGAAGAATACTCAACGTATCAAGAAGAGATAAGATCAGAAATGAAGAAATCAGGACTAAAGTGGGGGTTAAAGCTGCTCTAGATTTTATTAGAAAGCAGCAAGTCAAATGGTTTGGCCATGCAAGTAGGCTACCAGTCAACAGCATGCCACAACAGGCAATGACGTACAGACCAGATGGAAACAGAGGAAGAGGCCGACCACGTAAACGCTGGACGGAGGGAATAACAGAATCCATGGGAATGTCGATATACGAAGCCCATAACCGGGCACTCTCACGAAGTTTATACTTCACCTCGACACCGCAAGGTACAAGAGGAACATGATGAGATGAGATGAGAGAGATGATAAGTGAATATATAAGGTATTATATCCTTGGCGTAATAGTTTAAGTATAGGGAAATAGATGTGTGTGCATAGCGTTTACCATTGCTTTCTATTAGTGAATAGTTTAGACTTTGGTGAATTCATATGTCTTATGTCGGTGTATCCTTCGAAAGCCTTTTCATTCCGGCTGGAGAAGGGCACTTACATAAGTAGTATTAAGTGGCAGACGCATATCACGTGATTTACTTTACATCTCACAGGTTCCAGTTCTCATACTGATATATCAGAGAAGATAGACACATACGTCTTGTGTACAGAAAAGCTTTGTTGATAAACTCAAGGCATTTCATTTGAGGGGAGATCAAATACCTCAATAAACCAAGGACGAACATAGACACTGTCAAATAGGGAGACGAAATAAAAGATTGCTTTCAATGAACTTTGAAAAAGAAGCAAAGGATATCCAGATAACCAAAGTAACAATGAAAAAGGAAGATAATCTGGCGGAAAGCAAAACCAAATAAAACTACATACGTTTATACTGTATACTCATAGTGAAGAACCAATAGACAAGTCAGAACAGTGCTAGTCGTTAGAGACAATAGGCAGGACTGTGGTAATGTGGTTTTTCCCGTGTTGGATTATTAATTTCGTGAAACAGACTCTGGCGAAGTCATAGACTTACTGGAATATTATTACATTACGGTGATCCAGTGGTGAACAGTTTTGTTTCGTTCAATAACGGATTTACCTCTAGACTCAAGCATACGGAACATCCAGGGTGAGACCTGTCCTGTTTTATGTGATGTCCTGTGGTTTGGCCGAGTGAGTGGGCGAGAGGTGATACAGAGACGAGACATTCCGAGTTCATTCTTGCACCAACAATAGAATACACTACCTACTACACCTACACAGTCCATACATACACCAGACATAGTTTTATTAATAAATATTTTATTATTGTTGAAGGAAACTGTTGTCGGAGTATGTGATGGGGGAATAATAGAGAGAGGGAAAGGAATAGATATATGGAAGGGAAGACAGAAGGGAGGAGTGTAGACAGAAGTCAGTCAAGAATCCCAAAGAAGAAGAAGTAATAAGGTGTGCTTGTTCATTCCACGTTCCTCCCGGGAAAACAAGTGACACAAAATGGTGGAGCGAGCGGGGTAATACATAATACCTACATTAAAGGACAGGCATAACAGGGCGTATGCATAGAGGGGTACCTGCATATTGGCACAGGCATAGCGGAGTACCTGCATGTTGGGACATACTTATTGGAATATAAATAAGTATACATTGATGACTTTTAATGGAAGGACGTCCATTGGATATATGGTGCCATTTCATTTAGGTTAGAGACATTACATTAATGTTGGGAACCTTACAGTGAGAAAGATTCGGACAGGGTGATTGTGGATAGGTGTTCAAACACAGTACTTACCTGTTCACACTTTCACACGTCTACATAAGTCTGTATCCTATATCTTCTCGTGAGGTTGTGAGAGTAGTTGTGGTGTACTGTGTGATGTCATATATAACATATAGATATTGACATATATATATATTTATGTGAGATACGTAGTACGTACTTACTGCCTTAGGGTCTCTTTACTCAGCCTGCTGACTTACCTTCAGTTACCATGGCCACTCATAAACTAGAGATGGATGAATTGAGGGAAAGGGGTGAAGCAATGGGGTTGTCTGGACAAGCCCTATCCGAGTATATACAAGTGGTAGAAAGAGAGCGTCGTCAAGCAGAAAGAGAAGATCGAAAGGCAGAGCTCAAGCTGAGAAGAATTGAACAGGAGGCCAAGAAACTGGAAATGGAACAGGAGGCCAAGAAACTGGAACAGGAGGCCAAGAAACTGGAAATAGAACAGGAGGTCAGGAGACTGGGACTGGAACAGGACAACAAGAGGTTGCAAGCAGAGGAAGCCAACAAGATACGGGAACATGAATACCGCATGCGAGAGCTAGAACTCAAGACACAAACTAAGGGGGAAATAGATGCAGCAGAAGGAAGTTCGTCTTCACCTGGGGCAACCAACATGAGTGGATCTAGCTACCATGCAATGAAGTTTCCCTTAGCTGTTTATGATGAGTCTAAAGAAAAATTTGACAACTTTGCGAATCGCTTTGAGGCAATGGCGTTGCTATGGGACTGGATAGAAGCAGATGGGCTCTTAAATTATCCCAGGCCTTAATAGGTTCGGGGTACGAGGTTTATACATGCCTACCACCAGGACATGAAAATCAGTACGAAGAATTAAAAGCTACTTTGATGAAGCATTATGAAGTCACAGCACAAACGTATCGGAAGAAGTTTCGATCGTCCAGAAGAGAGCCGGGAGAGCTATTCGCCGCCTATAGTCTGAGGCTGAAATCCTATCTCCAGAAATGGATGGACTTGGCAGAATTCAAGAGGGACTATGAGAGTCTCGAAGAGATGATGGTGGTCGACCAGATGCGAAAGCAAATGTCGAAACCTCTCAGAACCTTCTTGGGAGAACAAGGGGCGGAACGGATTGATGTTGTGAATAAGCTGGCGGAACGATTCGTAGAGGTACATGGGGAGACGGCGGAACTAAGTACACAAACCAAAGGTCAGGAGAAACAAGAGAAAAAGAAACCTAAATTCTGGGAAGGAGAAAAAGTGGAACCTTATATAAAGGCGTCAATGGAGAGTTCAGAGAAGGTGAAGGAAGGAAACCAGAGCACCTCGAATTCTTCAGCGAAACGACCGTGGCCCGATAAGTGGTGTTCAATCTGCAAGGTGCCCTCTCATAACACGAAGGACTGCAGATCAAAACCTAAAAGTTCTTACTTCGCAGCATGCAAAGTGATTCCTACGACGGTGATCACAGACAAGGCTGAGGTCGGCGAAGGAGCTAGGAAGAAAAAGGACACACGGAAACCTAGGAAGGGAACATGGTGCACACACTGCCGGTCGAAAACACATAATACTGTGGACTGCAGATGCAAGGCAGAAGACGCCAATTGCATAACCAACCTCGAGGAATCAAAAGAGGAAGGCAAGGAAACGGTCAAGGAGATGGAAGACACTCCGGACCAAGAGAGGCCACCTGTGGTCGAACTGATTGAAGTCAATGGCCAGCAGGTTGTTTGTCTCTACGATACCGGTTTGGATGGGGAAGCGGTGGTGGACGCCAGCTTGGTCAGCCCAGACCAACTTACAGGGGAGACCATAGAAATACAGCCGGCAATGAGGAGTGCTGTTACCATGACGCTGCCAATCGCCAAAGTGGAGATTAAATCCAGGTACGTCACGGGCATTATTCCAGCTGCTGTATTATCGGACTCCTTATTTCCCATGATCATTGGCACAAAATATGTATTTTTGGGGATGTCCAAACAGCCAGCCCACAGAGGAGCAGTAGCCAGTGGATCTCAGGGGAAGGAAAAAGAGGCAGAGACACTATGTGACAACTCAGTGGTAGGGGAATTGCATACTGCCCAGAGGAAGGACACTACGTTGCATCCTTGCTACAGGAAGCTGCAAAGAAGTGCTGAGCCACCAGAACGGGGACAGTACTTTCTGAAGAATCGACTACTCTATCGGAGAGCTGGGAGGGGAGACAACTTACATGAGCAGTGGGTGGTTCCAGAGACCCACCGTCCTCACATTCTTCAGAGTGGACACATCATAGCCGAGAATCGACATATGGGTGTAAGAGAGACCTTGCAGCAAATTTCCGGCCATTATTGCTGGCCAGGAATGACCGGAGATGTACGCCGGTGGTTGAAGTCTTGTTCGGAGTGCCAGAACGCACCACCCAACAAGCGGACTAAGAGTAAAATAGCTCTTAAAGTGGAAGACAAAGTGGAAGTGTGGGGTCCAGCAGAGACCAATATACTCCAAGTAGGATGGAAAGGACCTTATCCTGTGGAAAAGGTTGTGTCCAAGAATACCTACGGAATCCGGATCGGGGGAGAAAGGAAAAATCTCCCTAGGTATCTCATTCGGAAATATGAGGAGGGATCCGAGAGCAAAGCTTCGCACTTTATGGTGATGGCAGCCATTGAGAAAAAGGTTACCAGTCCAGACGAAGACCAGAGATCGCCAGTACAACATAGGAGGGCCTATGGGATAGTACGTGATAGGTCAGATTTACCTAACGAAGGAAGGAGGGAAATCACAAGTCAGGGAAAGGACAAGAGGGAAACTTTCACTAGTAACCAAGTTCAGGAGGGGTGGGTAACGTCGGGAAAGGCGAGAAATACCCAGGACTCCAACCGAAGATTGGCTGACCAGATCCAATATCGCCCAAGATGGTCCTGGAAGCACAAGTCCGGGAGGTTTGGGAAAGACGACTCGGTCCAACGAGGACGAGGCGGAACATCCCCAGAGGCAAAGCCGGGGGAAACCAAGAGAATATGGAAACAGTGTTACAGTAAGGATGGGACGATCCGTCTGTATTGTGAGCCATCGCTTACGCCAGTCGAAAGGAGGTCTACTGAACGTACAGGGGCGATGTGCCAACACTAAGGGTGATCATGAGTAGTATGGTAGGCTGTCCATGAGGTTGCCTACTGGACGAGGTGCTGATCCTTGTGAGAATCCAGACATATCATCAACACTTAATGTTCATAGCTACTTCACAGAAGCTCAACGCAAGATTGATGAGATGGTAGTTGGTACTACAGCCGTACAACTTCACCGTGGAATACATTCCTGGTAAGGAGAATGTAGGAGCGGATTTCCTATCTAGACATCCAACTCCAGAGGAAGAAGAATAGGTTGGAGGATCATAGGAATCAAACCTACAGTGAGGAAGAGTCGACGCGGTCAACTCTCTTAAGAGGGGGCCTATGTCACGGGATACTGTGAGTTAATGATTCCCTGATAACCTAGTAAGAGTAAATACAATGAAGGAGAAGGGTTAACAATCTAGTCGTTCAATCTGAGAGAAGGATAAATTAAAGATCATTGACCGACAGATATAAAAATAGGATACAGGTGTTCGCAGAGGTCATTGCCAGACGATCTGATCGGACGGACAGTGGGAAAAGGGGAGATCGAGTTGGGGAAAAATGAACGGACGAAGCGATCAACGGGTTCGGATGCTTTGAAGTATTAGCGTAAGGGGACCCAGGGAAACAGCGTAACAACGGAAAGAAACGAGCAACTAACCACTACGTGATTTCACCGCCTTTTGATGTGCAGGATACGTCAAGAGACGAGTGTTGAGGTATGAACATCAAACAATAACGGAGGATTGGACACTCAATATAAATAGTAGAAACTGGGTTTTCTGTTTAGTGTGTGTTCCAAACTGGGCTGAATTATCTATGCATCCTGAGTGGGGAAAGAAATACACGTCCCTAATGGTTGAAAGAATATGGGATATTAGTGTTTTATTCGCTAGTGTATTTCAATTCCAGGATGATAAGTGCATATATAAGGTATTATATCCTTGGCGTAATAGTTTAAGTATAGGGAAATAGATGTGTGTGCATAGCGTTTACCATTGCTTTCTATTAGTGAATAGTTTAGACTTTGGTGAATTCATATGTCTTATGTCGGTGTATCCTTCGAAAGCCTTTTCATTCCGGCTGGAGAAGGACACTTACATAAGTAGTATTAAGTGGCAGACGCATATCACGTGATTTACTTTACATCTCACAGGTTCCAGTTCTCATACTGATATATCAGAGAAGATAGACACATACGTCTTGTGTACAGAAAAAGCTTTGTTGATAAACTCAAGGCATTTCATTTGAGGGGAGATCAAATACCTCAATAAACCAAGGACGAACATAGACAGGGTCAAATAAGGAGACGAAATAAAAGATTGCTTTCAATGAACTTTGAAAAAGAAGCAAAGGATATCCAGATAACCAAAGTAACAATGAAAAAGGAAGATAATCTGGCGGAAAGCAAAACCAAATAAAACTACATACGTTTATACTGTATACTCATAGTGAAGAACCAATAGACAAGTCAGAACAGTGCTAGTCGTTAGAGACAATAGGCAGGACTGTGGTAATGTGGTTTTTCCCGTGTTGGATTATTAATTTCGTGAAACAGACTCTGGCGAAGTCATAGACTTACTGGAATATTATTACGTTACGGTGATCCAGTGGTGAACAGTTTTGTTTCGTTCAATAACGGATTTACCTCTAGACTCAAGCATTACGGAACATCCAGGGTGAGACCTGTCCTGTTTTATGTGATGTCCTGTGGTTTGGCCGAGTGAGTGGGCGAGAGGTGATACCAAGACTAGACATTCCGAGTTCATTCTTGCACCAACAATAGAATACACTACCTACTACACCTACACAGTCCATACATACACCAGACATAGTTTTATTAATAAATATTTTATTATTGTTGAAGGAAACTGTTGTCGGAGTATGTGATGGAGGAATAATAGAGAGAGAGAAAGGAATAGATATATGGAAGGGAAGACAGAAGGGAGGAGTGTAGACAGAAGTCAGTCAAGAATCCCAAAGAAGAAGAAGTAATAAGGTGTGCTTGTTCATTCCACGTTCCTCCCGGGAAAACAAGTGACAATGAGGCAGGATTAACTGACCGAATCCCATGCTACTGGGTTAGGTAGGATTAACTGACCCAATCCTATGTTACTGGGTGAGGTAGGATTAAGTGACCCAATCCTATGTTACTGGGTGAGAGGGAGGCCGGTAAACTGCATGCCTCAGTTCTAGAATTAATCTTCGGCCGTCTTGAATAGATCGAAATTTTTACAAGTCTCATAATTTTTTGCGTTTCTAATATTTTCTAGCACAGATGTTAAACATTTATGGTGGTATAACACAACTCTGTCTTACTCCTTCTCTGCACCTCAAACCAGTTTGATGTGTCGTTAGATGTTCTGGAAGCTGCTTATTGTTCATAATATGATATTTGAATAAAGTGGATCAGTATGTTGGGAACGCCGGCTCCGTGGCGGAGGAGTTAGCAGCATTCTCCGTTAATCCCGAATACTCCCGTGGTTGACGTGAGCGCACGAGAATTAGAAGTGGTTCGAGTGGCGCCAGTGACTTATGAGAGTATGGAGCCGGTCGCTCAGAAAGTCGTGGCGTGCTGATGAGCGTAATCTAGCCTAGGAATCAACATACAGCTGAAAGATGCTGGTGTTGACCGCAATATCCCGAAACAGGATGGAAACGCGGAAAAATAAAAGTACGTTGAGAACCCGATATGATGTTGTTGAACACAGTCGAAGTCGGTACTGAAGTCTATTAACCAGCTGTGAAGTTCTACACTGTAATCTCCGTATTTCTAAACGATAATAACTAAAACTCCTGCTCTCCCAAATAATTATTTTAATTTTTGCACACCCAAACGACTACTTCAACTTCTACTCATCCGGACAACTAAGTGAAAATACCATCGCTTGGATAAAATTGGTCTGTTGGTTGATTGACTGTGACACCGCCTGGGATAGAATTGGGGAGTTGGTTGGTCTGGGGTAGAATTGGTTGGTTGACTGTGATACCGCCTAGGGTAGAATTGGGAGGTTGGCTGGTTGACTGTGACACCGCCTGAGATAGAATTGGGAGGTTGGTTGGTTGACTGAAAAGCCTGGGGAAGTGGGGGGGGGGGGGGGGGGGGGTGACTGTGCACAGCACAGACTGTGCACTTCATCTTGAAGTCATCTGGGCCTTGACACAGGCTCAACTCCATCCGAGGGAGATTGATGTGTAGACCTATCTCCTGGCGCAGTACCCGTGTGCCATCGGAGGGAGGTGGATGTGTAGACTTGTCTCCTGACATCGGAGGGAGGTAGATGTGTTGACTTGTCTCCTGACATCGGAGGGAGGTAGATGTGTTGACTTGTCTCCTGGCATCGGAGGGAGGTAGATGTGTAGTCTTGTCTCCTGACATCGGAGGGAGGTAGATGTGTTGACTTGTCTCCTGACATCGGAGGGAGGTAGATGTGTAGTCTTGTCTCCTGACATCGGAGGGAGGTAGATGTGTTGACTTGTCTCCTGACATCGGAGGGAGGTAGATGTGTAGTCTTGTCTCCTGACATCGGAGGGAGGTAGATGTGTTGACTTGTCTCCTGACATCGGAGGGAGGTAGATGTGTTGACTTGTCTCCTGACATCGGCGGGAGGTAGATGTGTTGACTTGTCTCCTGACATCGGAGGGAGGTAGATGTGTAGTCTTGTCTCCTGACATCGGAGGGAGGTAGATGTGTAGTCTTGTCTCCTGACATCGGAGGAAGGTAGATGTGTAGTCTTGTCTCCTGACATCGGAGGGAGGTAGATGTGTTGACTTGTCTCCTGACATCGGAGGGAGGTAGATGTATAGACTTGTCTCCTGGCATCGGAGGGAGGTAGATGTGTAGACTTGTCTCCTGACATCGGAGGGAGGTAGATGTGTAGTCTTGTCTCCTGACATCGGAGGGAGGTAGATGTGTAGACTTATCTCCTGGCGCATCACCCGTGTACCATTGCCACGGGGATGTGTTGTAGGGCTCGCCGTCCCCATCCAAATTAACTAATTAAGTGCCATGGGATGATTCATCGTTTAAAGCCACTTCCCTATCTGCCATGAGATTATATACAGTAGATTTCCCCATGCAACACCCTTTAATTTGATACATAATACAGCATGTCTAATACCATCTAAACAACTTTTTAACAGATTCAGTACCAAACTTAAAGTTTGTTTAGACCAAACAAAAATGGATGCTGGAAATGATAAATAGAGGTGTGACACAGTTGTGACTTAAACATTGCTAGCCCATGCTCTATTAACCAATCGACACATGATAGACGATGTGCTCAACATAATATCGGCCGCCTTAACTGTCCAGGATATTTCGTGGAACACATTTCAGGCCGCATTGACCTGGAAGTCTCGGCGAAATCTGGTTAAGAAAATCCCCGCGATGAAGGGGATTTGAATTTTTGACCGCGGGGCCGTGCTTGCTCCGCGGGCCGCCGGTTGTAGTCAGCAGTCGCGTTATATTTCCTCACCCCGTCCGTGCTGGCTGGCCAGGCTAAGGGAACTTTAGACTTTGGTGTGCAGCAGACATGTGAGATTCCTATCTCACCCAGTGGCGGAGACTCGAGCCTTGGCGTAAGTGGTGTTTTGTTCTACTAGTTAAAGTTAGTTGCATTTCCTTTACAGGACGTCGCAGTCAATCTCATCATTGTTAGCTGTTTGTGATCTCTTGGCAAGTTTATATTCAGTAATTTGTCATTGCTTTCTGAACGACCTATCCGACCATACCATTTTATTTAAAAAAAAAAAAACTCAAGGTAGTCTGCTGCCAAATCCCCCGCAGCTGTGTTCCGAATGCGGTATGCGAGATTACGAAGTGCATCCGTAACTTTTCCCTACGGAGCCGGCTGTTATACTACAGACAGTAAAAACATGCCCTTGCATAGTTACACGTTAGTTTCTCGTCCTTTACAGGACGTTGAGATCAACCCCAGCATTACTTGGCTGATTTAGTAGACAATGGTAGTTCAGTAGTTTGCCTTTGCAGGGCGCATTAGCGAAGGTGACAGCGAAAGGAGTTGTCATTGCATACTGAAGTTCAGTCCTTGAAAATCAACGCACAGTTGTCGGCTTCCCAATCGCCATCGACTGATTGAGCACCGGCGATTGCTGTGTCGGGGAAGTATGACATAGCGCTACTCACTATCCCCTAATCCACAGAGGTCAGTCTTCGTTCACCTTCAGCAATTAATATGAATACAGATGTCCAAAGAAAGCAGCAGTCAACTTGAGTTTACTGACATATCCATAGACTGAGTCTTCAGATGGAGCGGGTGTTGGTCAAGATACTTGTCTCTGTTCTGCTTAAGCTGGACACTCCTGCGACAAATGTTTAGCTGTCATTTTACCAATTCCACGCATACATTCATCACTATCACAGTCATACAACAGTATATGTTCTATGTAACACTTTGACTTTGATGCCTAAATGTCTCTTTTCTTAAAGTATTTAAACATCACAAGCATATTCTGTCAGCTCTTGACATAAATGACACCCAGGCGATTATAAACATGCACAGAGGGCAACAGACAAGCATATTCTGTCAGCTCTTGATATAAATGACACCCAGGCGATTATAAACATGCACAGAGGGCAACAGACAAGCATATTCTGTCAGCTCTTGACATAAATGACACCCAGGCGAATATGAACATGCACAGAGGGCAACAGACAAGCATATTCTGTCAGCTCTTGACATAAATGACACCCAGGCGAATATGAACATGCACAGAGGGCAACAGACAAGCACATTCTGTCAGCTCTTGACATAAATGACACCCAGGCGAATATGAACATGCACAGAGGGCAACAGACAAGCATATTCTGTCAGCTCTTGACATAAATGACACCCAGGCGAATATGAACATGCACAGAGGGCAACAGACAAGCATATTCTGTCAGCTCTTGACATAAATGACACCCAGGCGATTGTAAACATGCACAGAGGGCAACAGACAAGCATTTTCTGTCAGCTCTTGATATAAATGACACCCAGGCGAATATGAACATGCACAGAGGGCAACAGACAAGCACATTGAAGCCTCTTAAAACAGATCACGATCGCAGGCTCTGGTTTGTGTGCGCTCACACTCTTAAACCCCAACCTTCCCCATCTCCTCACATACACGCACGCAAACAAAACATGACCGCCCACGCTTATCGGCATGGCACATGATGATGATGATGATGAATGTCATCAGTATGGGAGATGAATGAACTTGTTGGTTGATGGTGACTTGTTGAGTCATTATGTTAACTATATCAGAGAACAAGGAGTAGTGCAGCCTTATAGACCACTACTACGGAACAGAAAGGACGTTGCGGTGGTTAGCCTTCATCAGCAAGGAAATACAAGAAAATACAACATATAAACAGAGTAAAGACACTACATTGGTACATTAAGGCATATAACCGAATGAGAAGACATGCTGTGCTTGTTGTAACTATGAAAGATCTTAACAATATTTGCATTTCACTTTATAGTGTTATCCTGCTGTGTCCAAGTCCCTTCTTATTCTTTATAATCCTTTCAAGATACACGAAAACCGATTCATGAAACTGATTAGATAATTTACACATGACAGTCAATACATTTTGGGCATGTTATAAGGGGAAATATACTCCACAACTTGGTGACAACAGGCAAGATTGATAGGAATAGAGAAAGGAGAGGAAAATACGGGGGTAAGTTAATAAGTAAGTCACAAATGGCTGTAGAAAAATAACTACACATGATAACAACTTGAAACCAGTTTATTTCTATACATACATTGTCCCTTTATTTCTCAACAAAATTTCCACCAACATTGATGCACTTATCCCATCGCTGTATCAGTCCTCACAAACTGGCTGCATAAATCTGCGTGCCCTGTTTCCATTTACCAGCCATCCCACAGAACTGTGTGACTTACTTATTGACTCGCCCTCGTAACTTTTTCTACCCAACTATGCACCGCTTTACGGGAAATCGCTAGGGGCTAAGTCCACTGAAAACGCACCTTGGCGGGAGACATTTTGCGAGTGACGCCGAAGTTGAATGTGACGTGAAAACGTGGTTTGAATAACAGGGCACGCAGTTCTATGCAGCCAGTTTTGGGGGAACTGATAAAACGATGGGATACTTCATCAATGTTGGTGGAAATTATGTTGAGAAATAAAGGGACAATGTAAAAATAAATTGGTTTCAAGTTGTTATCATAGTTATTTATTTTTCTACAGCCATTTGTGACTTACTTATTAACTTACTCTCGTAGGGGAGACTGGGGAGAAATGGACCACCCCCTCTCTGGCCCCTGGCTGTGATGCAATGAAAGTGAAACCATAATAAGTTTGTTTTCCACATCAAACATAGTCCGAATTTTTCATTTGCCATCGACTTCCCGCACAGGTCGTTCCCACGCAAAGTTTGAAAAATTTTCTGCACTAAAGTTTCTTTTTCCAGTTCCAGACACCATCGTAAAGCAGACGCATAGTCAGGAATCAGGACAAGGTAATTACGTTAATATCTTTATTTACTTGTTATTTAAGAGTTCATATAAAATATATAGCATATAATATTATATTTAAGAGACTTTATGGCTGAATAGTTTAATACATTGATGGGGGAGAAATGGACCGGTTCATTTCTCCCCATGGTTCATTTCTCCCCATAGAAGAAATTGACAAGACAGTCTGTTGTTATTAAAAGTGTTGAAGATTGCATTCGAATATCAGCATTATTGATTCTTTTTAATACTGGGGTCTAAATCTAGACCAATAAAACTGTTAACAAATTTGATTTCAGTGATTTATTAAAGATGCACGCCATTCGTGCTATGATCAGTATTTCTTTGCAAATGATAGGCCTACCATTCTAAATGTTATATAATTCTGTCACTCTTTTGTTTCAGATGCCAAGATTGTACATCAGAAACACCAACAAGGATCTCGTTACGGAGGAACGTATGAGAGAAGCTGTTAATGCTGTGAAAAATGGAATGAAAGTGAGGAAAGCTGCAAGGGAGTACGGCATTGCTCGCTCTACCCTCAATAACAATCTTACAAAAGACAGAGAAGGAAATGGTCTGAACTAGACTCGTACCAAATTATAGGCATAGCCTTATTTTCACAGCTAAGCAAGAAGCTGATTTTGCTAGTTACTTGAAAGATTGTGCAAGAATGTTCCATGGACTCACAACTAAAAACGTTCGTATTTTGGCGTACGAGATGGCGAAGGTCAATAACATTGTACATCCTTTAACCTGGGATGAACAAATGATGGCAGGGAATGACTGGCTTTGTGGATTTTTGCGACGGAATCCCGAGCTGACCATAAGGCAACCTGAGGCAACATCTCTGGCTAGAGCTACAGCTTTCAAGAAACATAATATTTGCACCTTCTTCAACATTGTGAAGGAAACCATTACAAAACTAAATGTGAGTGGAGCTCAAATCTACAATTTGGATGAGTCAGGTCTGACCACTGTACAGAAAGTGCCAAAAGTAATTGCCCCACGAGGAGTGAAGCAAATAGGCCAGGTGACATCCAGAGAAAGAGGAGAACTGGTCACAATCTGTTGCATTGTGTCAGCTGTGGGTCACATTATCCCTCCAGTTTTTGTGTTTCCCAGAAAATTTTTTAAGAATTTTATGCTTGCTGGAGCACCTGAAGGTTCCCTTGGCCTTGTGAATGAATCAGGTTGGATGACCCGTGATAATTTCGTCAAAGTTATAAATCACTTCATTAAGCATTCAAGACCTTCCAAAGACTTCCCTTTGGTTTTGATCTTGGACAATCACGATTCCCACATTTCATTTAAAACACTTGAACTGTGCAAGAAAAACAACATTCATGTGATCACGTTGCCACCACACACCTCATCTAAAACTCAGCCCTTGGACCGTTCAGTTTTTGGACCCATGAAGTCGGTCTACAACAATGCGTGTGATTCATGGATGATGAAAAATGTTGGGACACCACATCTATCAAGTTGCAAATCTAGGAGGCCACGCTTTTCTTAAAGCGGCAACTCCCATTAACATTCAATCAGGCTTTGCAGTGTCAGGTATTTGGCCCTTTAACGAAGATGTTTTTACAGAAGATGATTTTATGCCTTCAGAAATAACGAACAGGCCCATCAGCAAGGACAGTGAAAATGCCACTTTAGAAAGCAATGAACAGACAGGATCAGCATCTCCACATTGTGGTACCAGCACAGATCAAACTACACAAGAATTTCATGAAAATCAGAAAGAGTGTAATGTTGAGAACCTTGTAGATGACTTGCAGGAAATATCAGGGAGTCTTCAACATAAAGCTACTTCTTCCTTTACTTCGCCTCATGTTTTCAGAGGACTACCAAAAGCTGGTCCGCGAAAAGATTCAAATAATATGAGGAAAAGAGGAAAAAACTATGCTGGCTACTTCTACGCCAGAAATGGATCGAATTAGGGAAAGAGCGGTGATGAAAGAAAAGGCAGCAAAAGTTCCACCCAAAAAGGCAAAGAGACAGCTGCTGAAAGAACTTGATGTTGATTCAGATCCAGAAACTGACATTTCGTTTTGTGATGACACAGATTCTGATGTTTCATTTGGTGAAAATGAGGAGTGTACAGTTAGCTTGACTGGTGTGCGTGAGGTTTTTGAAGGCCAGTGTGTGCTATGTGAATATGGAACAAAGAAGACTTGTGTTTACTATGTAGGAATTGTAAGGGGAGACATTGATGATGATGGTGATGTTGAGGTAGAGTTCTTGCGCAAGAGTGAGAAGGTTGCTGGTAAATTTGTTAAGCCTAAGGTAGAAGATGTCGCCAGTGTCTCAATTACATGTATTAAAGCACAGCTTACTAGATCTACAATCACTGGAACCACTTCTAGGACCAAAGATGGCTATGTCTTCAAAGAAAGTCTTGCAGGCATAAATGTTCGATAAAACTTTATATTAGATTAATATATCATATTACACTTTTTTACTGTCGCTTAAAATAATAATAAAAACTGCAAATATCCTTTTAATGATTATTTATTTCTTATAGCAATATGGATGAGTTGTTGCTGCTTCTTTTTAAAAAAGGTCCATTTCTCCCCACTATGGTCCATTGCTCCCCACGTGCTGGTCCATTTCACCCCAATGGTGGTCAATTTCTCCCCATGTTCATATACATTTTTGAAATGCATTTTGTAAAGAAACATATAGAAATAGATTGCTAAATGTTTTCCCCTTTTAAAATAAATGAATGTACAACATTTTAGTCATGGTTTTGATATGTTTCGATAAAATCTGTTCCGGTGATGAGCACAAATTGAAAACTACAAAATTGCTGGTCCATTTCTCCCCAGTCTCACCTATCTGGAGGCCTATGCCTTGGCCATACTAATCGCCGGGACAAGAACGCACAATGCCAGATGGGTTAATACGTGAGACGGCATGGCACATAATGATGATGATAAGCCATGCGTTTCGATACGATATTACTGGTATAATACAATTCAAAACAATATGGCAGGTACTGTGGTAGTGTGTGGAGGGTTAGAGATTCATATCTACTAGGTCACGACAGTATGAGGCGGGTTTTATAGTCTGTGTACACTCCACTTTCCCTTCCCTTGCTAGAACCTTCTCTAACAATTGACCCGGAAACGTAAGGTGACATGACCTCAGTGTGAACTTTAGCACCTGTGTCAGAGTTCAAAGTTGATGTTTTCATACAGAGAAAAGCAACGGGTTCCCACAACAGGTAGGTAATCACACCCACCCACGGAATCTTGGTTTGTCTATACTCTATAGGTGCACATCATCCACCAGTGCCGCGCGCTATGTCCAGTAAGTACAGGGCCTTTATTCACACCTCGGATATGTTCTAGCCCCATATTATTATTTTAAAACCAAACGCACTCGGTGGGTGAGTAATTCACCCTGTCAATACCACCACACCGATCGCCTGTCCTGTCTTTACTTTCCACATTTCCTGTTACCAATTTTAGCCTGGGTAGGTCTGGGATGTGCAGAGCTAGTAGTCCAGGCCACTGTACACAACCCGTCTCCATGAAGATTGGAACACGCCACCACTGGGCTGGCCTGCAAGACAGCGAGCCACCGAGACCCCTCCCCCCGTCTGACACTACTGTGTCACACAGTGTCGTGCTTGGTGATGTGTGTATGTACTTAGACTTACTTACTGACATGTCAACACGCGGTGCCAACAAATGGAACAGGTTATAGATGTGGGAGTGGTCTGGACCTGTTGTTTGACGTTTACCTGTAGAAGATAACATCGCTGCATTGACTGCCGCACATCATCTCTGCCGGGTTTGTGTGTGTGGCAGGATGCGATCCACTATCTATTGACGACATCACAATATCCATTGTTGTATCAACACGCAGCACGCTGGTAGCTGTCATAAGAGTGTAGATCTCTACCAGAGAACTGGGTGGACAGAGAGGAGTGTAGATGTTTACCAGAGAACAGAGTGGACAGAGAAGAGTGTAGATGTCTACCAGAGAACTGAGTGGACAGAGAAAAGTGTAGATGTCTACCAGAGAATAGAGTGGACAGAGAAGAGTGTAGATATCTACCAGAGAACTGAGTGGACAGAGAAGAGTGTAGATGTCTACCAGAGAATAGAGTGGACAGAGAAGAGTGTAGATATCTACCAGAGAACTGAGTGGACAGAGAAGAGTGTAGATGTCTACCAGAGAATAGAGTGGACAGAGAAGAGTGTAGATGTCTACCAGAGAATAGAGTGGACAGAGAAGAGTGTAGATGTCTACCAGAGAACAGAGTGGACAGAGAAGAGTGTAGATGTCTACCAGAGAACAGAGTGGACCGAAAAGAGTGTAGATGTCTACCAGAGAACTGAGTGGACAGAGAAGAGTGTAGATGTCTACCAAAGAATAGAGTGGACAGAGAAGAGTGTAGATGTCTACCAGAGAACAGAGTGGACAGAGAAGAGTAGATGTCTACCAGAGAACTGAGTGGACAGAGAAGAGTGTAGATGTCTACCAGAGAACTGAGTGGACAGAGAAGAGTGTAGATGTCTACCAGAAAATAGAGTGGACAGAGAAGAGTGTAGATGTCTACCAGAGAACAGAGTGGACAGAGAAGAGTAGATGTCTACCAGAGAATAGAGTGGACAGAGAAGAGTGTAGATGTCTACCAGAGAACAGAGTGGACAAAGAAGAGTAGATGTCTACCAGAGAACACAGTGGATAGAGAAGAGTGTAGATGTCTACCAGAGAACACAGTGGACAGAGAAGAGTGTAGATGTCTACCAAAATTGAGCCTTAGAAATTAAGGACCCCTTGATAGTGCTGACACTGAACCATGCAGGTTGGAGTTTTCTTTTTGCCTCCCGACTGGAATAAAATCACCATCACATTACCAAGGATTTGAACTCGGGTCTCCCAAATGGGAGCCTGATGTTGTAGCCACTCTGCCAGATGCACCTCATACAAGCAACACCAACTTCATCAAAATACCAGAAGAGAGAGTCATGACCGTTGAGACCCTGGACCCCAAGGAAGAAGAGAGAGTCATGACAACTGAGATCCATGACCCCAAGGAAGAAGAGAGAGAGAGAGTCATGACCTCTGAGACCAAGGACCCCAAGGAAGAAGAGCGAGTCATAACATCCGAGACCCAGGACCTCAAGGAACAAGAGAGAGAGTCATGACCACCGAGACCCAGGACCCCAAGGAAGAAGAGAGAGAGTCATGACCTCTGAGACCAAGGACCCCAAGGAAGAAGAGAGAGTCATAACATCCGAGACCCAGGACCCCAAGGAAGAAGAGAGAGAGTCATGACCCCCGAGACCCAGGACCCCAAGGAAGAAAAGAGATAGAGTCATGACACCGAGATTCAGAAATCCGAGGAATAAGACAGAGTCATGACTGCCAAGACCCAGGAATCCGAGGAATAAAACAGAGAGTCACAACTGCCGAGACCCAGGAATCCGAGGAAGAAGAGAGAGTCACGACCGCTGAGACCCAGGACCCCAAGGAAGAAGAGTATAGTTCTGATAGGGTCAAGAAGTTGCTGCTGTGTGTAGTGGCTCAAACTTTGGCTGTAGGAGATTTCTAGTCAAATAAAATGAGATTTCTACACTGCATCCTCTCGAAGTTGTAAACTGGAATATTATCATATTAAATGTACATTAATTAATATGTTCTCGTATTATCATCATCATTTTCATCATTATCATCATGATGTCTTTGGTTTTATGGTGATCTTATTGTTGCATATTTACAACAGACTACATTAGGATCAATATAAAACAAAATAAATCACATTTACAACAGATTACAATAGGATCAATATAGTTAAAGTACTATAGTTAAATATTAAGGTTTGTGTAGAAACACTGTATGCTGCAGGTAGGCATAACTTGATCATAGTGATAACTGAATGAAAATGGGCACAGAACAAGCAAGAAGGCACTTTCAGTAACATAAAGCAGACACATACAATCACAGACTTGTATGTTGTCAATGATTCATCACCATAACAACATTTGATTATGTGGTTGTTTCGGGATTTGAGATTTAAATATTGAGCACAACCCACTACTGGCAACGCCGATCGCATTCTGGTATGAACCTAAGGCCTATCCACGTCAATATGGAAGCACTATACTCGAGTTTCGCCCTCGTTTGAGCTCGTCAGTAGTGCATATCCCTGACCAGATCCTGAAACAGTCCCGGATCACGCATGTGAAGCGGGTGTGTAACCACGCGGCACACACTGGACACACCAAATTATCACAACAGAACATCACAACGCTACCCATCGTAGGCTATGCTCAAGATTTATCTTGTGATTTATCTTGAGCATAGCCTACGATGGGTAGCGTTGTGATGTTCTGTTGTGATAATTTGGTGTGTCCAGTGTGTGCCGCGTGGTTACACACCCGCTTCACACGCGTGATCCGGGACTGTTTCCGGATCTGGTCAGGGATATGCACTACTGACGAGCTCAAAACTCGAGTATAGTGCTTCCATATTGACGTGGATAGGCCTTAGGTTCATACCAGAATGCGATCGGCGTTGCCAGTAGTGGGTTGTGCTCAATATTTAAATAACAACATTTGACAATATATTTCCAATCAGATCAACATGGACACAGACATTCTGTCCCTTGAGCAGATTCAAGAAGCATATTCCTATGTGAGGTCATCCCCAGACGTCGTACGCACCCCACTTCTAGCGCATGTCCAGGGTTTGTTTGTGGCAACAGATGACAAGGATGTCCAGAGACATGCAGAAGTCAGCTCTGATACAACTGAAGGGAGGGTTCCCGGCCACAGACAGCTGGATCTGGCTGGTGTGGATTTGTATTTGAAAATGGAGAATATGCAAACAACAGGTGAATGAATATTTTGAATTATGTTTGTCCTAAACTCAGCCGTGACATCTTCAAACACTCCTGTTTTATTTATTTCAAAAAAGGCAATCATTGCCAAATATTTTGATATGTGCTCCAGTCTATGTTGTGTTTGTGGTGTCAAGTCAGGATTTTAATGGATATGTCATTGACAGGTTGTCATTAGACAGTGTGAGACAGTATAGGACAGGATGTTACTAGACAGTATAGGACAGGATGTTACTAGACTGTATAGGACAGGATGTTACTAGACCATATATGACAGGATGTTACTAGACAGTATAGGACATGTTGTTACTGGACAGTATAGGATAGGATGTTATTAGACAGTATAGGACAGGATGTTACTAGATCATACACTATTATTGTTTTACTAAATAAAGATATGCTGTAATCAAATGTGATGGGACTAATATTTTAAAATGTATGCCTTTATTTTTTTTTACAAGAAGAAAACTTGTTATAGAAAAGTGACATTGTTTACCATTGATATCAGGCTCTTTCAAGATTCGAGGAGTTCTGAATCAGATGCGACAAGTGAGGAAAAAACATGGTGAAGGATGTAATCTGGTGACCATGTCTGCAGGGAATTATGGGAAAGCTTTTGCTCACTGTGTGGGGAGGTCTGATGTCAAATCTGTGTGCATCATGCCAATTACAGCTCCACAAAATCGGGTGACTGTCATTGAGGTGATACATTTGTTTATTTCCTTCATTCATATTCAAACCATCTAAATCAAAAAGTTTCAAGTGTGAGAAATAAACATGAAAATAAACATTTTAAAAACAGAGACAATGGTGATAGGTAGATTGTTAGAAACCCTGTCAATACAAATAAAGAACTTAAAAATAAAACAAAGTAGCAGTTTTAAATATCAGGGTCAATGTTCACTTTAGATGGGAGAATGGATAGAGAAATCAACACACCATGTGCAAACGCAAACCAGGTACTGGGACAACTATTTCCACTTCTGTTGCAAAGAAATATACCTATAAGTACTAAAGCAAAACTCATGAGAACTATTTTGTGTCCGACATTATGTTACCAGTGTAAAATTATAACAACAGAGATGAGATGCCTTGGAATAGCTGAGGGAATAACCAGTGAGATAGAATTAGGAATGAGGAAATTAGACAACTAGGTCTGAAACCAGTCATGCACTTAATTAAAGAAAAACCGGATTAAATGGTTTGGCCATCCCTCAAGAATGCCCTGGTACCGTCTGCCACATACAGCCACATTGAATAAATATAGTGGATATAGAGCAAGCGGAAGACCACTTGTAAAAGATGAAGTGATGGTAATAAGAACAACCTTAGAGAAATGAAGATCAACTTACAAAGAGTATTAGAAAGAGCACGTAAAAGATCTTTACATCTCCCCCCAAACTATTCACTGAGGTAAATGGAGGAAGAGAATAGGAAAAGATGATGTTCAAATTTATAACCAACCTAAACTAATTTGTTGATTTTTAATTATCTACAATGAAATCATATTATTCACCTGATTTTACATTCACGCTAATCACTCTAATGTATGTATATGCTTGTATGTCCAATGCCAGATGTCATTCTTACTTCTCTACAATGCACTTTTCCTTCTATTGCTCCATGTGTGTGTTTTATCCTGGCTCTCTTTGCTTTTCAGATTAGCAAATACATGTAGCTATCTTCTTCACACAACTTTGTTGCATTAAATGTCTGGACAACAACACTTAGAGCATAGAGGAAAACATAGGCAAACATTCACTCAGGCTACTATTGATATCATTGTCTTAGAAGATCTTCATTGGCTGCTAAAGAAGGGGATTGAGGATTCTGGGAATGTCCAGAGTGCAAGGATATTGATTTTCTTAATTTCTGACTCATTCAGCATGTATTGTCTACTTGCGAGCAAGAGGTAGACAATGATACAAGTGGGAAGATAACATCAAGAGATGGACAAACATCAGCCTGACAGAATGTACAGTCAGGGCGAGAGACAGACAGTGCTGGAGATCTATTGTAGCCAACCTTCATTGTGTAACCTGATTGATTGATTGATTGATTGTCTACTCCAATCTGGTACTGGCAGGAAAGGTTGGGGTAGAGAATGCACTAGATGTAAGCAACTGGCCACTGAACTTCAAGTATCCACACTCTTCAACTTCTGCCGATGGAGACAGAGCTTCTTTGTTCATGCCTGAGTGCTGAATCATGAATGCTGAGACATGAGTGCTGAGACATAGGTGCTGAGACATGGGTGCTGAGACATGGGTGCTGGATGTCAAGTTCTGACAAATTCCATTAACTCCAACATATGTTATAAGGTCTCAGTCTACTTCTGTTAACTCCAACATATGTTGTAAGGTCTCAGTCTAGTTCTGTTAACTCCAACATATGTTATAAGGTCTCAGTCTACTTCTGTTAACTCCAACATATGTTATAAGGTCTCAGTCTAGTTCTGTTAACTCCAACATATGTTATAAGGTCTCAGTCTACTTCTGTTAACTCCAACATATGTTATAAGGTCTCAGTCTACTTCTGTTAACTCCAACATATGTTATAAGGTCTCAGTCTACTTCTGTTAACTCCAACATATGTTATAAGGTCTCAGTCTACTTCTGTTAACTCCAACATATGTTATAAGGTCTCAGTCTACTTCTGTTAACTCCATATGTTATAAGGTCTCAGTCTACTTCTGTTAACTCCAACATATGTTATAAGGTCT
This sequence comes from Cepaea hortensis, assembly GCA_963921405.1. NCBI lineage: Eukaryota > Metazoa > Mollusca > Gastropoda > Stylommatophora > Helicidae > Cepaea > Cepaea hortensis. Next base: position 2,054,815 of record OY992882.1, on the reverse strand, counting down.
CAGTCTACTTCTGTTAACTCCAACACATGTTATAAGGTCTCAGTCTACTTCTGTTAACTCCAACACATGTTATAAGGTCTCAGTCTACTTCTGTTAACTCCAACATATGTTATAAGGTCTCAGTCTACTTCTGTTAACTCCAACACATGTTATAAGGTCTCAGTCTACTTCTGTTAACTCCAACATATGTTATAAGGTCTCAGTCTACTTCTGTTAACTCCAACATATGTTATAAGGTCTCAGTCTAGTTCTGTTAACTCCAACATATGTTATAAGGTCTCAGTCTACTTCTGTTAACTCCAACATATGTTATAAGGTCTCAGTCTACTTCTGTTAACTCCAACATATGTTATAAGGTCTCAGTCTACTTCTGTTAACTCCAACATATGTTATAAGGTCTCAGTCTAGTTCTGTTAACTCCAACACATGTTATAAGGTCTCAGTCTACTTCTGTTAACTCCAACATATGTTATAAGGTCTCAGTCTACTTCTGTTAACTCCAACATATGTTATAAGGTCTCAGTCTACTTCTGTTAACTCCAACATATGTTATAAGGTCTCAGTCTAGTTCTGTTAACTCCAACATATGTTATAAGGTCTCAGTCTACTTCTGTTAACTCCAACACATGTTATAAGGTCTCAGTCTACTTCTGTTAACTCCAACATATGTTATAAGGTCTCAGTCTACTTCTGTTAACTCCAACATATGTTATAAGGTCTCAGTCTAGTTCTGTTAACTCCAACATATGTTATAAGGTCTCAGTCTAGTTCTGTTAACTCCAACATATGTTATAAGGTCTCAGTCTACTTCTGTTAACTCCAACATATGTTATAAGGTCTCAGTCTACTTCTGTTAACTCCAACATATGTTATAAGGTCTCAGTCTACTTCTGTTAACTCCAACATATGTTATAAGGTCTCAGTCTACTTCTGTTAACTCCAACATATGTTATAAGGTCTCAGTCTACTTCTGTTAACTCCAACATATGTTATAAGGTCTCAGTCTACTTCTGTTAACTCCAACATATGTTATAAGGTCTCAGTCTACTTCTGTTAACTCCAACATATGTTATAAGGTCTCAGTCTACTTCTGTTAACTCCAACATATGTTATAAGGTCTCAGTCTACTTCTGTTAACTCCAACATATGTTATAAGGTCTCAGTCTACTTCTGTTAACTCCAACATATGTTATAAGGTCTCAGTCTACTTCTGTTAACTCCAACATATGTTGTAAGGTCTCAGTCTAGTTCTGTTAACTCCACATGTTATAAGGTCTCAGTCTACTTCTGTTAACTCCAACATATGTTATAAGGTCTCAGTCTACTTCTGTTAACTCCAACATATGTTATAAGGTCTCAGTCTAGTTCTGTTAACTCCACATGTTATAAGGTCTCAGTCTACTTCTGTTAACTCCAACATATGTTATAAGGTCTCAGTCTACTTCTGTTAACTCCAACATATGTTATAAGGTCTCAGTCTACTTCTGTTAACTCCAACATATGTTATAAGGTCTCAGTCTAGTTCTGTTAACTCCAACATATGTTATAAGGTCTCAGTCTACTTCTGTTAACTCCACATGTTATAAGGTCTCAGTCTACTTCTGTTAACTCCAACATATGTTATAAGGTCTCAGTCTACTTCTGTTAACTCCAACATATGTTATAAGGTCTCAGTCTACTTCTGTTAACTCCAACATATGTTATAAGGTCTCAGTCTACTTCTGTTAACTCCAACATATGTTATAAGGTCTCAGTCTACTTCTGTTAACTCCAACACATGTTATAAGGTCTCAGTCTACTTCTGTTAACTCCAACATATGTTATAAGGTCTCAGTCTACTTCTGTTAACTCCAACATATGTTATAAGGTCTCAGTCTACTTCTGTTAACTCCAACATATGTTATAAGGTCTCAGTCTACTTCTGTTAACTCCAACATATGTTATAAGGTCTCAGTCTACTTCTGTTAACTCCAACATATGTTGTAAGGTCTCAGTCTAGTTCTGTTAACTCCACATGTTATAAGGTCTCAGTCTACTTCTGTTAACTCCAACATATGTTATAAGGTCTCAGTCTACTTCTGTTAACTCCAACATATGTTATAAGGTCTCAGTCTAGTTCTGTTAACTCCACATGTTATAAGGTCTCAGTCTACTTCTGTTAACTCCAACATATGTTATAAGGTCTCAGTCTACTTCTGTTAACTCCACATGTTATAAGGTCTCAGTCTACTTCTGTTAACTCCAACATATGTTATAAGGTCTCAGTCTACTTCTGTTAACTCCAACATATGTTATAAGGTCTCAGTCTACTTCTGTTAACTCCAACATATGTTATAAGGTCTCAGTCTACTTCTGTTAACTCCAACATATGTTATAAGGTCTCAGTCTACTTCTGTTAACTCCAACACATGTTATAAGGTCTCAGTCTACTTCTGTTAACTCCAACATATGTTATAAGGTCTCAGTCTACTTCTGTTAACTCCAACATATGTTATAAGGTCTCAGTCTACTTCTGTTAACTCCAACATATGTTATAAGGTCTCAGTCTACTTCTGTTAACTCCAACATATGTTATAAGGTCTCAGTCTACTTCTGTTAACTCCAACATATGTTATAAGGTCTCAGTCTACTTCTGTTAACTCCAACACATGTTATAAGGTCTCAGTCTACTTCTGTTAACTCCAACACATGTTATAAGGTCTCAGTCTACTTCTGTTAACTCCAACATATGTTATAAGGTCTCAGTCTACTTCTGTTAACTCCAACATATGTTATAAGGTCTCAGTCTACTTCTGTTAACTCCAACATATGTTATAAGGTCTCAGTCTACTTCTGTTAACTCCAACATATGTTATAAGGTCTCAGTCTACTTCTGTTAACTCCAACATATGTTATAAGGTCTCAGTCTACTTCTGTTAACTCCAACATATGTTATAAGGTCTCAGTCTACTTCTGTTAACTCCAACATATGTTATAAGGTCTCAGTCTACTTCTGTTAACTCCAACACATGTTATAAGGTATCACTACATCTGACTTCTGCAGGTGTTTGTTGACCTGGTTAACCTTCCTGGGTACTTAGCATTGAAATTGTGGAAGATACCACACAAAAAAATGAATTAACCAATGACCCCAGTATGATGATATAACGTCCTTCTGTCCATATAGTAGGTCACATTTGGCGATATATTACCCTTCGTCTCTGAATCAGTTAAGTGCAAACTGCTCACGGCGATCTCTGATGTGGGGAATTTCTGTTGTGAAGAATATTATTGTATAGTACACTGTGAATGCTTGAACTCTTATAAGAGGAATTTCTGTTGTTAAGAACAATATTGTATTGTACGTTGTGAATGCGTTACTATATACTTGGACTCTTATAAGAGGAATTTCTGATTAGAAGAAGTATGTCTTGAGTTCCAGGTGAGTTCGTCTTATCAGGTCTTTACTGTAACTAGATTGCAAGAACATCCAGTGAATATGGGGGAAGGCAGACAAGAGCGCTATGCTGGATGCTAGAGAAAGATAGTCAACCATCTCAGAAATGGTGTTCTTGATTGTTACACGCTGAGGTAGATACTGAGGAGGTAAACTGAGCACTTATGGACTGTATAGACCAATATGCAATGAGGATAATCTAATAGCTAGCTATCTAATATTTATTCTGAGAGTAATGGTTCCTGTTTGTATTATTGTATCTGACAATCAGGGGATGGGAGTTCAAGTCAAGCAAGTACCGACCTCTGACCTGGAAGCAGAAGTGAATCTAGTGGTCAAGGACGGTTATGTGTATTGCCACTCATTTAATGACCTTGATTTAATGGCAGGACATGCCAGGTGATAATTATTGATCTGTTGTATGTTGTTGTCGCTTTCATTTCCTGTGTGTTATGTTGTGTGTTTATTGTCTGCTTGAAACATTGCAGAGTTATCTTTGCAGTTAGGAAACAAAAGGCAGAAAAAGAATAGAAACATCTTACAATTGTCATAATTTTTACCTTAGTTTGGTCTATGTAATTATTTCAGTTCAATTTGCATGTGTGTGCATATACTGGCAATGTATGCCATAATTGAATAAATGAGATTACTATCATAGCCCGGGATTCTGAGATAAGTAGCACATTTTTGTTCATTTTATAATTTTCTTATCTTTGTCTAATTTTTTCAACTATTCAGTCTTTTCATCCTGTTGTTATGCCTTGATGCAGTCACTCTAGTGACTTCCCTGTGTTTATATGTGTTTTGTGTATGTATTTGTTTGCTGATGAAGGCTATTCACTGCAACATCCTGTGTTTTCCGTAATTCTGTTCTGTAAAGCTGCATTATTTTATATTGTTTACATTTCCACAGCTTTACCGCAGTTCCACTAATTTTATTAATCCCAGGAATGCTACCTGGTCAAAAAAGCACGCTAAAGTCGATGTGTTGGCCTACGGGTTTTGGCCCAAGGGCGCATAACAGACACACCGCAATCACATCTGAAAAAAAACACTCCGGATGATCGCAAAGAAGAAGAAGAATTTTATTAATTTTGTTTTGGGTGTGTAAAGGATTGTTTACTTCTTACCGATCCCAGTGTAAGCCTAGAGGGTACTTACATTTCTGTGAGAGAATGCCTGAAGTGAAGTCTTTTATCTTCAGTGTTGGAGATATATCTGTGTAAAATTGTCTTAGCTTAAATCAGACCTCACTTTTCATTTTGTGTGTATGAACCTCCCACAATGTGTATCTAAATTTGTCATTTTCTGTCTGAACCTACCACAGTGTGTATCTAAACATGTCACTTTCTGACTGAACCTATCACATTGTGTGTCTAAACCTGTCACTTTGTCTAACCTATCACATTGTGCATCTAAACTTGTCACTTTATGTCTGGAATTATCACATTGTGTCTAAACTTGCCACTTTCTGTCTGAACCTATCACATTATATATCTGAACTATGACTTTCTGTCTGAACCTATCATGTTTTGTGTGTGAACTTACCACATACCATATCTGACTCTGTCACTGTCTGTGTCTCAACCTATCATATTTAACATCAGAACTGCCAGTATTAACTATTTGAATTGAGAATTTCTCTGAATTCATCCACAATATTTGTTGGTTAAATTTGCTACTTGTTGAATAATAAATTCTGCCATTAGTTTGATTGATGTGACCATCTTATCTTTGTTCTTGTCATAAATCTCCGAGAGAATGCAAATAATATCCCCCATTTGTTTGTTCTTGTCATAAATCTCTGAGAGGAGGCAAACAATATCTCAGGTTTGTTTGCTTTCAGTTCTGGTGTAGAGCTGCTGGAGGATTTGCCTGACCCGGATGTCATTGTGGTAAACTGTGGAGGTGGCGGGTTCATCTCTGGAGTGGCTGCCGCAGTGTCTCTGTCAGGACTCAAACATTGCCGCATCTACGCTGTGGAGCCAGAAGGAGGTGTGTTATCTGACCCATCAGCTGTTTTCTCTTGTGTTTTTATAAATCCAATTGTTGATATTGTATTCAGTGTGTGAAATGTGCTACTGGAAGCCAATCTGTAGATGCCACAGTGTAGATACCAGTGTGTAGGTGCTAATTAATGTGTAGGTACCAAGGTGTATATGCCAATATGTAAGTGCCAAGGTGTATATGCCAGTATGTATTTGCCAATATGTAAGTGCCAAGGTGTATATGCTAATATGTGGGTGGCAGTGTGTAAATAGCCAGTCTCCCTGGCCTAGGCGTTAGTGACTTTCTCCATAATCCTGTATATCCATGTGAGGAACGCAACTTGCTTGAGAATCGGTAGTGGTTTTCGCTGCGTTGGTAACTTACGGGGTATGTGAGCCGGCTGCTCAGAAAGCAATGGCAAACTACTGAACATAATCTTGCCAAGAAATCAACAATCAGCTGAAAGATGCTGATGTTGACAGCGATGTCCTGTAAAGGATATGCGGGGGAAAAAAAAAGTGTGTAAATACCAAGGTGTAGATACCAATGTGTAGGTACCAGTATATAGATGTGTAGAAGGAAGAGAAGAAGCAGAAGAAGAATGAGGAGGAGGAGAAGAAGCAAAAGGGGGAGGAGGAGGAGAGAGAGAGAGACAGTGAATACAATAGAAAGAGACAGAGAGAGCGAGAGAGAGAGAAAACAACAAAGCCACCAGAGATGGCCTCATGTACCCTTCTCCAAGACAACACCACCAGTTGATTGAAGGAACCAAATATGCTGGGATGCGCAATCAGTTGCATGTGTTTGCATGTATACATAGATGCGTACTGTTGAGCTATACAGTTCTGTTCCACACACAGTCACCTGTGTTGAATCAATGTTCTTACAGCTGCCACCATGTATGAGAGCTTCAAGGCCAGGAGAGCCATGTCCGTGCCGCGTGTCCAGACAATTGCTGCCGGTTTAGCTCCCCCGTATGCTGGTAGGTCAGTCTTGAGAGCCATCAGATGCATGTTGTCACCTGTGTGCTGGTTAGAGTGGTTGTCACATGTGTGCTGGTTAGAGTGGTTGTCACATGTGTGCTGGTTAGAGTGGTTGTCACATGTGTGCTGGTTAGAGTGGTTGTCACATGTGTGCTGGTTAGTGGTTGTCACATGTGTGCTGGTTAGAGTGGTTGTCACATGTGTGCTGGTTAGAGTGGTTGTCACATGTGTGCTGGTTAGAGTGGTTGTCACATGTGTGCTGGTTAGAGTGGTTGTCACATGTGTGCTGGTTAGAGTGGTTGTCACATGTGTGCTGGTTAGAGTGGTTGTCACATGTGTGCTGGTTAGAGTGGTTGTTACATCTGTGCTGGTTAAAGTGGTTGCTAGCTTGGAGATGTGATATCTTATCTCTGGCTTGGAGCTGTGGTATCTATCTTTAGCTTGGAGCTGCGGTATCTTATCTCTAGCTTGGAGCTGCAGTATCTTTCTAGCTTGCAGCTAGGGTATTTTATCTTTAGCTTGGATGTGCGGTACCTTATCTCTAGCTTGGATGTGCAGTATCTTATCTCTAGCTTGGAGCTGTGGCATCTTATTTCTAGCTTGGAGCTGTGATATTGTATCTTTAGCTTGGAGCGGGGGTATCTTTAGGTTGGGGCTGCTATAGCTTATTACAAGTGTTGTCCCTGAGTGCTGGCTCTGTCATTGCCAAGCAACATATGACATGTGCTGGCCTTCTACCATTGAATCCCAACCATTGTGTAATGTGTTCTTCTACTTTTTAAATTTGGTTGGGGAGTATTAAAATCATCTGGACTACTCAGCAGCCACTCCCCCTGTTTAATGTAATGCACTTGTGATTTTTGTGTGTGGTGGTTATTTGCTCCTTTGTATGTCTGATGTGAAACATTTGAGGCTGAACAAGCCATGGAGAATACTGGATGTGAGAGACGACAAACTCATGCCCAGCACATGCTATCCTCCATGCTGCTGGCAACGGCGATGGGCTCAGGGAAGTCAAGCTGAAGGCTGGTGTACTGAGCTGTCAGGTGCAAAGCATCATTGTTATATTGTGCAGTTCTTTGCTGACAGGGACAGCCATCACATCATGTTGTAAACTTCAGCAAGTGTTACACTCTAAACACAGCAGATGAAGGCGGTTTTACTTTTCTATTATCTTATTCCCAAATGTGTGGTTTCAGAGACTGCAGTGAGTTTTATTTTTGGATGAGAAAAAAAGGGAGACATCAGGCAATTCTACACATCTCAATGTAAAAAGTGCACTGCCGAAAATAAAGAGCAAGAGACAGACAAGGTACTTGGGACAAGTCATCATCATGTGTTTCTTGCCAGATGGCATAGACCTTCATGTCTCTCCACAGATCTCAGTCCATGGTATTCTAGGTCAACTATTCATGGAAATCCCCCATGCCACCGTCTTAGTCCATCCTGCATCATTGCTTCCTGCCTCTGCTCCCACAGACCTTCCTAGTCCTCACGATGTTTTCCAGCGTCTGTCTTCTCATTACGTGACCATAGAAAGCTGTTTGTCTATTCCTTGTAGCTGTATATAATGTTCTACTTTCATTAGGCTTTTCCGGGCAGTTGCTGCTAGTTACTCTTGGAGTTGCTTGGAGCTGTGATGTCTTATCTCTGTGTTCTGTTTGCAACATTCATCACATGACATGACATAAACATTGACAGAAAACCATAGTGAAGAGACAGGTTAGGACAAAAGAGACAGAGGATGTCACAGATATAAATGGACAGACATCAAGATATAGTCAAGAGAATGTACAACAAAAGCTAAGGACAATGATCCATTACTCCCAACCTTGACTCGAGATGAGGATTCTGGGTGAGTGAAAGACATTTCCTGTACTTACTGGATAATGATGATGATGATTATTCTATGTGAGTTAAGGATATTTCCTATATTTTTAATCAAGCATCATTTCCATACTCTGTCACCACCAGCCCTCTGCATGTACCATGTGACAGCATCATGTTGCTCTTCTACAGGGTCCCTGTGCTACCAGCACTGCCGCCAGTTCGTGGAGGATGTTCTTCTTGTGTCTGATCAAGACATTCTGCAAGCCATGAAGAAGATGTTTGACAGGGGCATCAAGGCTGAGCCATCTGGCTGTGCAGCCATGGCTGCCGTTCTCACAGGAAAAGTTCCGGACATTCAGGGCAAAAAGGTGGTGGTTTACGTCACTGGGAGTAATGTGACGTGCGAGGAAATGGGCACATATTTGCGGCAGGTGTCTTGATTGTGCACATGTGTGTAGTTAGCCTTGGAGGTAGATGCTCAGTGTTTCTTGAGTCTTCATTGTGTCATTAGGTAACACATGCAAATGATCTCAGCATTTATGGATAACATTTTCTTACCACATGTTAAAGTATTTATCACTTCAGCATTTATAGATAAAGAATAAAATTGTGTTACCATATGTTAGAATATTTATTCATTTCAGCATTTATGGATAAGAATAAAATCATTTTTCTACATGATTAAGTCTTGATCATTTCAGCATTTATGGATAAGAATAAAATTGTGTTGCAAGTTAAAATATTTATTCATTTCAGCATTTATGGATAAGAATAAAATTGCGTTACCATATGCTATAAGTATACTGATGATTTCAGCATAGAAATAAAATCTTGCTTGTTTTCACATGTTTAAGGATAGGAATCATACATTGATTATGTCTGGTGTTCATTCAGCACTGCATTATGTCCTTTGAGTCATGTCTTGTGTCCATTCAGCACTGCATTATGTCCATTGAGTCATGTCTGGTGTTCATTCAGCATTGCATTATGTCCATTGAGTCATGTCTTGTGTCCATTCAGCACTGCACTATGTCCATTGCCACATATGTGCCATGTGGTCAACACATACGACTTCATCATATTATTTGAGGGGGTCTTCGTGGCCAAACCCCCTGCCTTACACTCATGAAGAAAAGGATAACTTTACTCAATAATCATTGTGTCCCTTCATGGTTCATCAAGTACATAATGGGAGAGTGAAAGAGTTTAATGATAAAAGTCTAACCAGCCACATACTCAATGACATGAAACAGTAGTTATAATATAATATTGTGGCTTAACCAACTACTTGACTACAAGAGGAGTTGGTCCAGTGACATTAAGTGACTGACTTGGGCCACTGACACTCAGCCAGCAATTCTGTATCATGCCAATGTCAATGGGTAACTTCGGACGTCTCACAATGGTGTTCACAACGAGAGGCCAAACTGTGGCCTTGACATATGGGTCACACCCATGACATAACGCCTGTATCTGTGAACCATGACATATGGGTCACACCCAAGACATAACACCTGTATCTGTGAACCATGACATATGGGTCACACCCATGACATAATGCCTGTATCTGTGAATCATGACATATGGGTCACACCCATGACATAACGCCTGTATCTGTGAACCATGACATATGGGTCACACCCAAGACAACGCCTGTATCTGTGAACCACAACAACCATCCCAATTTACTCTATGGCATTTACAATTCAGAAATTATTTGTGTTGTCCATTTAATGTGTTTCGCTGCAAATCTCCAGGAAATTATCAGGCACCATGGAGGATAAACACTGACATGTGATTAGCTGTCCCAACTGCCCCAGGCACCATGGAGGATAAACACTGACATCTGATTGGCTGTCCCAGCTGCCTCAGGCACAATGGAGGATAAACACTACATTTGATTGGCTATCCCAGCTGCCCCTGGCACCATGGAGGATAAACACTGACATTTGATTGGCTGCCCCAGCTATCATGGAGGATAAACACTGACATTTGATTGGCTGCCCCAGGCATCATGGAGGATAAACAATGCCATTTGATTGGCTGCCCCAGGCATCATGGAGGATAAACACTGACATTTGATTGGCTTCCCCAGACACCATGGAGGACAAACAGTGAAGTTCTAATGACTGTCTCTGACATATTCAGTTAACAAGAACAGAGAAAAGGCAAACATCATCATGAAGACATGAACAATATATTGCACAATTTATTTCCTACATATTTCGCTGTATCTCATCAGGTACGCACTGCAGAACTAGTTCACCATATATTAAAGTACCAGAATGAAAACTCCACAACACTGGTTCATCAATCAGACATATACACTAACTGTGATATTGCAACAAACATCAGCAAAAAATGTGCTACTCTAATTAAACAGTTACAATCACACAAGTACCATCATCATCAAGTGTCTTGCCCAAGTGGTGTAGACACCCATGCACATATACACTAACACAACACAGTTGCTGTACCACAGTCAGGCATCACAATATTGGTACTTTGATGAAGCATCTACAATTTCACCTATACAACAACCAAGCAATCACAATATTGGTACTTTGATGAAGCATCTACAACTTCACCAATACAACAACCAACAAATACTACAAGAGTCAAAGTGATCCACAGAAACAGTTTCCAGCTTCGGATCACAACTTTATGGTAAAGGCTGACCAGTTCTCTTCCTTGTCTTCTGTTCTGTTGCCAAAGTCACAACAAAGCCAGCCTCCTGTTAATAGCTTGGTGTATCCACAAGTGACTCCATTTCCTAGCTATGAACTCACATCCTAGGGTCACAGAAAAGCCAGCCTCCAGTTGATAGCTTGGTGCATCCACGAGTGACTGACTCCATTACCCAGCTATGAACTCACTCCCCATGATCACAGAAAAGCCAGCCTCCAGTTGATAGCTTGGTACATCCACGACTGACTCCACTACCTAGATATGAACTCACTCCCCATGATCACAGAAAAGCCAGCCTCCAGTTGATAGCTTGGTACATCCACGACTGACTCCACTCACGACTGACTCCACTACCTAGATATGAACTCACTCCCTAAGATCAGTGTGCAAAAACCTGGCCAATACTGGCTAAGTGAGAGTGACCTCCCTTTTCTGCTCCTGTTCAGGGTTAAGATCTTTGCCAAAACTGTTATGCATGGGGATCGTACTGCCAGTGTGTACAACAGAATGTGATGTACAATTACAAGAGACTTGACTCATCATGGGGATCGTAATGCCAGTGTCTACAACGCATCCACAGAAGTGACCAAGAAGATTTCCGGAAGGTTGAAATGGGAGTGACATTCTGCAAAGGACATGCTACTGAATGAATGAATGAAGGGTGAGATATCTTTGTGAGCCATCTGACTTCATGTAGACAGGTTACTGGCTTCACTTTCTAAAATAACACCAATATTTACAAACAGAAAAGGATCCTTTCTGATGCCATGAGGCATGCTGGTATATGGTGCCCGCCTCATATTTGTGCAGACCAACTGATACCTGGCAGACATTGTGGGCTAATGTGGTCAATATCAAGCCGGCCGCTGTGACTTCCATGCCAGTATCCAAGTATATAAATATCTGCGTGACAAATAACTTCACCGTTTGAAAATTCACCAACGTACATTAGCTGCAAATAGAATCACAACTAGAATCACAACCATTTTATTAGGTGATAACATCTGATTAATCATTAATGTCTTGTAACAGAAGATCATTCAGTGCTAACAGTGTTTTATAAACATTGTATTCGATGATAACATCGTGAATGTAGCAACAAACAACTCATAAATCCAGACTGTAAATATGGGTTTAACATGAACAAACATCAAATAAGAAGAACCAGGGTAAGAGCAGCAACAGTCAACATCGCTAACTATGTTAAGAAAATGGGAATAATAAGACTAGAGAAAGGAAATGTGGGATATTCATAATAAAACAATAACAAACTGAATAAAACAATACATACTATAAAAATATACATGGTAATGTAAAGTCTCACTACACATTGTATGTAGAACAAATTTGAAAAATTCTTTCTTCTGTTGATAACATCATTGTGTTTGGAGTGCAAAGAATTACTCCAGCTTACGACATCCATTCGCTGCATATTGCTTCATGATTGACCGTGGAGCACATTTTTTGATGACATCATGTATTTCATTTTTTCATATTTGTTCTACAAACAAAGTGTAGTGAGACTTTGCAAACAACCAGCATTAACAATTAAGGAACAACTATAATGATATACATAAATGAATATCTAATAGCCAATGTAGATGCGACATCTGATATCAGAATGTTCATATATAAGTATAGCTAGTGTATAGGTGACACCTGATATCAGAATGTTCATATATAAGTACAGCTGATGTAGAGGTGACATCTGATATCAAAATGTTCATATATAAGTACAGCTGATGTAGAGGTGACATCTGATATCAAAATGTTCATATATAAGTACAGCTGATGTAGAGGTGACATCTGATATCAGAATGTTCATATATAAGTACAGCTGATGTAGAGGTGACATCTGATATCAGAATGTTCATATATAAGTATAGCTGATGTAGAGGTGACATCTGATATCAAAATGTTCATATATAAGTACAGCTGATGTAGAGGTGACATCTGATATCAAAATGTTCATATATAAGTACAGCTGATGTAGAGGTGACATCTGATATCAAAATGTTCATATATAAGTACAGCTGATGTAGAGGTGACATCTGATATCAAAATGTTCATATATAAGTACAGCTGATGTAGAGGTGACACCTGATATCAAAATGTTCATATATAAGTACAGCTGATGTAGAGGTGACACCTGAAATCAAAATGTTCATATATAAGTACAGCTGATGTAGAGGTGACATCTGATATCAAAATGTTCATATATAAGTACAGCTGATGTAGAGGTGACATCTGATATCAAAATGTTCATATATAAGTACAGATGATGTAGAGGTGACATCTGATATCAGAATGTTCATATATAAGTACAGCTGATGTAGAGGTGACACCTGATATCAAAATGTTCATATATAAGTACAGCTGATGTAGAGGTGACACCTGATATCAAAATGTTCATATATAAGTACAGCTGATGTAGAGGTGACATCTGATATCAAAATGTTCATATATAAGTACAGCTGATGTAGAGGTGACACCTGATATCAAAATGTTCATATATAAGTACAGCTGATGTAGAGGTGACACCTGATATCAAAATGTTCATATATAAGTACAGCTGATGTAGAGGTGACATCTGATATCAAAATGTTCATATATAAGTACAGCTGATGTAGAGGTGACACCTGATATCAAAATGTTCATATATAAGTACAGCTGATGTAGAGGTGACATCTGATATCAAAATGTTCATATATAAGTACAGCTGATGTAGAGGTGACATCTGATATCAAAATGTTCATATATAAGTACAGCTGATGTAGAGGTGACATCTGATATCAAAATGTTCATATATAAGTACAGCTGATGTAGAGGTGACATCTGATATCAGAATGTTCATATATAAGTATAGCTGATGTAGAGGTGACATCTGATATCAAAATGTTCATATATAAGTACAGCTGATGTAGAGGTGACATCTGATATCAAAATGTTCATATATAAGTACAGCTGATGTAGAGGTGACATCTGATATCAAAATGTTCATATATAAGTACAGCTGATGTAGAGGAGACATCTGATATCAAAATGTTCAGATATAAGTACAGCTGATGTAGAGGTGACATCTGATATCAGAATGTTCATATATAAGTACAGCTGCTGTAGAGGTGACATCTTATATAAAAATGTTCATATATAAGTACAGCTGATGTAGAGGTGACATCTGATATCAAAATGTTCATATATAAGTACAGCTGATGTAGAGGTGACATCTGATATCAAAATGTTCATATATAAGTACAGCTGATGTAGAGGTGACATCTGATATCAAAATGTTCATATATAAGTACAGCTGATGTAGAGGTGACATCTGATATCAGAATGTTCATATATAAGTACAGGTGATGTAGAGGTGACATCTGATATCAAAATGTTCATATATAAGTACAGCTGATGTAGAGGTGACATCTGATATCAGAATGTTCATATATAAGTACAGCTGATGTAGAGGTGACACCTGATATCAAAATGTTCATATATAAGTACAGCTGATGTAGAGGTGACACCTGATATCAAAATGTTCATATATAAGTACAGCTGATGTAGAGGTGACATCTGATATCAGAATGTTCATATAAGTAGTCATTAACTAACTGACAGATGCAAAAAGACAGTTACATTCCTGGGTGGAATCAGTTGGATAAAACTATACAGATTACAGTAAGTATGGCAAATACAAGAATGAAGAATAGCCAATCACAGATATCATGTTAATTGTTACCCATGAAGAATGGCCAATCACAGATGACATGCTAATTGGTACCCATAAAGAATAGGTAATCACACATGATATATTAATTGGCACACATGAAGAATAGCCAATCACACATGACATGGTAACTGGCACACATGAAGTATAGCCAATCACTGATTGCCAGGACAGAAAGAGTTAATGACATTCTTCACATACAATGAAATTACATATAAATGACAGTAAAAAATTACTTGACATAAAAATAACGATGACAAAAATCATAACTGACAGTAATACATAAATAACCATTAACATACAACAAATAGTTAGACAATATATATGTCAGCCGTCACAAAAGTTTTGATTTTCTAAGAAAATATTCTGTCTAATATGTGGAAAGAGAAAATAAGAAAAAATACATTACACATTTTACTGAATTCCTCCATAGCAAACATGCTTCATTTCCAGATACTCATCTATTCCGTATTTACCGCCTTCTCGACCAATCCCGGACTCCTTCCAGCCTCCGAACGTGGCCTCGACACTGGATATGACGCCTTCATTAACCCCGACCAGGCCGTACTCTAGCTTCTCGGAGACTCTCCAAGCCTGGGCGATGTTGGAGGTGTAGAAGTAACCTGAGCAACAGACAAGACCAGTTAGTTGTGTGACCTTGACAAGACCTGGCAATCAACCCCAACATTTAGTGGCTGTTAGTGATTTACTAGGCAATGCTAGTTCAGCAAGTAGTTTGCCATTGCTTTCTGAAAGGCTGAACTCTAAGACCATTAATATCAACACAAAGTGGTTTGCTGCCAAACCACGTGTAGCTGATCTCAAAATCTCGACTTGTATGTCGGGGGATTATGGAACTGCAAGTTCCGCGTTATCTTAAGTTACAGCGCATGTTAACCTCAGTAAAACTAACAAGAAATCAAATTAGGTGTCAAATTATACAGCGCTTCTCATCGTCAAATCAGCAGTGAAAACCTTGAATTATTTTAAATATTATGCATACAAATTATATTTGAAATAAAAGGATAGTTAGTCTTAATTACAAATTACTTGAGATTGAAATTCTTCATGACACAACATCACAGTTGAGGTTATTTATGTGGGAAAAGTGCAGCTGTTTAACTACATATTAGCGCATAATATGCCACAAACAGAAGGGTGAAAGATATATGTGAAATTACATCACACAAAATAGTTTACACAGTGTTTTGAAGCATGCTATATGTGAAAACTGTAAACTGTCAGTAACATAGATATATATATATATATCACTAACAGTAACATACATATGAGTGACATAAAACTAACAGTAACATACAACTAGCAGTAACATACACATCAGTAATATACAACTAACAGTAACATACATATCAGTAACATACAACTAACAGTAACATACAACTAACAGTAACATACAACTAACAGTAACATACATATAAGTAACATACAACTAACAGTAACATACAACTAACAGTAACATACAACTAACAGTAAAATACATATAAGTAAGATACAACTAACAGTAACATACAACTAACAGTAACATACATATAAGTAACATACAACTAACAGTAACATACAACTAACAGTAACATACAACTAACAGTAACATACAACTAACAGTAACATACATATAAGTAACATACAATTAACAGTAACATACATATAAGTAACATACAACTAACAGTAACATACAACTAACAGTAACATACAACTAACAGTAACATACAACAGTAACATACAACTAACAGTAACATACATATAAGTAACATACAATTAACAGTAACATACAACTAACAGTAACATACAACAGTAACATACAACTAACAGTAACATACATATAAGTAACATACAATTAACAGTAACATACATATCATTAACATACAACTAACAGTAACATACATATCATTAACATACAACTAACAAACAAATGTCACAAGCCTGGAGGTCATACCTGCTAGACCAGAAGTCACGCTATTTGCGACGGCAATGGCTTCATCCTCAGTCTCAAACCTGTCAGAAAAACAAAAACAAGGGACTTATTTGAAGCCGACTTCACATGCAGCTTGGGACGTGAGGACACAGGCAATCTTGGGCAACTATCTGTCCGAGACATGTCAAAGACACCTCACAAACATGCCAGGGCCAGTGGCTATAAATAACAGTAACACATTTTATGAATCTCAGTGGACAAACTACAACATTTTATGAATCACTCAGTGGACAAACTACAACATTTTATGAATCAATCAGTGGACAAACTACAACATTTTATGAATCACTCAGTGGACAAACTACAACATGTTATGAATCACTCAGTGGACAAACTACAACATTTTATGAATCACTCAGTGGACAAACTACAACATTTTATGAAGCAATCAGTGGACAAACTACAACATTTTATGAATCAATCAATGGACAAACTACAACATTTTATGAATCACTCAGTGGACAAACTACAACATGTTATGAATCACCCAATAGACAACCAATGAGAAAACAGTTGCCAAGTCAGTGTACACAAACCCTCTGTGAACTGCCAAAGAAAAACTCACTTGATGACCGAAGCCACTGGACCAAATATTTCCTCCTGGGCAATCCTCATGTTGGTGGTCACACCAGACAGCAGGGTTGGCTGGTAGAAGTTCCCTCCCAGGTCATCCCTGCGACCACCGCACACAACACTGGCACCTTTACTGACCGCATCCTTGACCAGTCCATCCACCTGTCACAGAATCAGAAACATCAAACATCCACTCAGTCTATATCAACATTATGAAACATCCACTCAGTCAGTGTCAACAACATCAAACATCCACTCAGTCTATATCAACATTATCAAACATCCACTCAGTCTATATCAACAACATCAAACATCCACTCAGTCAGTGTTAACATTATCAAACATCCACTCAGTCTATATCAACATTATCAAACATCCACTCAGTCAGTGTTAACATTATCAAACATCCACTCAGTCTATATCAACATTATCAAACATCCACTCTGTCTATATCAACATTATCAAACATCCACTCAGTCTATATCAACAACATCAAACATCCACTCAGTCTATATCAACAACATCAAACATCCACTCAGTCTATATCAACAACATCAAACATCCACTCAGTCTATATCAACAACATCAAACATCCACTCAGTCTATATCAACAACATCAAACATCCACTCAGTCTATATCAACAACATCAAACATCCACTCAGTCTATATCAACAACATCAAACATCCACTCAGTCTATATCAACAACATCAAACATCCACTCAGTCTATATCAACATTATCAAACATCCACTCAGTCTATATCAACATTATCAAACATCCACTCAGTCTATATCAACAACATCAAACATCCACTCAGTCTATATCAACATTATCAAACATCCACTCAGTCTATATCAACAACATCAAACATCCACTCAGTCTATATCAACATTATCAAACATCCACTCAGTCTATATCAACAACATCAAACATCCACTCAGTCTATATCAACAACATCAAACATCCACTCAGTCTATATCAACAACATCAAACATCCACTCAGTCTATATCAACATTATCAAACATCCACTCAGTCTATATCAACAACATCAAACATCCACTCAGTCTATATCAACAACATCAAACATCCACTCAGTCTATATCAACAACATCAAACATCCACTCAGTCTATATCAACAACATCAAACATCCACTCAGTCTATATCAACAACATCAAACATCCACTCAGTCTATATCAACAACATCAAACATCCACTCAGTCTATATCAACATTATCAAACATCCACTCAGTCTATATCAACATTATCAAACATCCACTCAGTCTATATCAACATTATCAAACATCCACTCAGTCTATATCAACATTATCAAACATCCACTCAGTCTATATCAACATTATCAAACATCCACTCAGTCTATATCAACATTATCAAACATCCACTCAGTCTATATCAACATTATCAAACATCCACTCAGTCTATATCAACATTATCAAACATCCACTCAGTCTATATCAACATTATCAAACATCCACTCAGTCTATATCAACAACATCAAACATCCACTCAGTCTATATCAACATTATCAAACATCCACTCAGTCTATATCAACAACATCAAACATCCACTCAGTCTATATCAACAACATCAAACATCCACTCAGTCAGTGTCAACATTATCAAACATCCACTCAGTCTATATCAACATTATCAAACATCCACTCAGTCTATATCAACATTATCAAACATCCACTCAGTCTATATCAACAACATCAAACATCCACTCAGTCTATATCAACATTATCAAACATCCACTCAGTCTATATCAACATTATCAAACATCCACTCAGTCTATATCAACAACATCAAACATCCACTCAGTCTATATCAACAACATCAAACATCCACTCAGTCAGTGTCAACAACATCAAACATCCACTCAGTCAGTGTCAACAACATCAAACATCCACTCAGTCTATATCAACATTATCAAACATCCACTCAGTCTGTATCAACATCATCAAACATCCACTCAGTCTATATCAACAACATCAAACATCCACTCAGTCTATATCAACATTATCAAACATCCACTCAGTCAGTGTCAACAACATCAAACATCCACTCAGTCAGTGTCAACAACATTAAATATCCACTCAGTCTATATCAACAACATCAAACATCCACTCAGTCAGTGTCAAAATTATCAAACATCCACTCAGTCTATATCAACATTATCAAACATCCACTCAGTCTATATCAACATTATCAAACATCCACTCAGTCTATATCAACAACATCAAACATCCACTCAGTCAGTGTCAACAACATCAAACATCCACTCAGTCTATATCAACATTATCAAACATCCACTCAGTCAGTGTCAACAACATCAAACATCCACTCAGTCAGTGTCAACAACATCAAACATCCACTCAGTCAGTGTCAACAACATCAAACATCCACTCAGTCAGTGTCAACAACATTAAATATCCACTCAGTCTATATCAACATTATCAAACATCCACTCAGTCTATATCAACAACATCAAACATCCACTCAGTCAGTGTCAACAACATCAAACATCCACTCAGTCTATATCAACATTATCAAACATCCACTCAGTCAGTGTCAACAACATCAAACATCCACCCAGTCAGTGTCAACAACATTAAATATCCACTCAGTCTATATCAACAACATCAAACATCCACTCAGTCAGTGTCAACAACATCAAACATCCACTCAGTCTATATCAACATTATCAAACATCCACTCAGTCTATATCAAAAACATCAAACATCCACTCAGTCAGTGTCAACAACATCAAACATCCACTCAGTCTATATCAACAACATCAAACATCCACTCAGTCTATATCAAAAACATCAAACATCCACTCAGTCAGTGCCAACAACATCAAACATCCACTCAGTCTATATCAACATTATCAAACATCCACTCAGTCTATATCAACATTATCAAACATCCACTCAGTCTATATCAACATTATCAAACATCCACTCAGTCTATATCAACATTATCAAACATCCACTCAGTCAGTATCAACAACATCAAACATCCACTCAGTCTATATCAACATTATCAAACATCCACTCAGTCAGTATCAACAACATCAAACATCCACTCAGTCTATATCAACATTATCAAACATCCACTCAGTCTATATCAACAACATCAAACATCCACTCAGTCTATATCAACAACATCAAACATCCACTCAGTCTATATCAACATTATCAAACATCCACTCAGTCTATATCAACATTATCAAACATCCACTCAGTCTATATCAACATTATCAAACATCCACTCAGTCTATATCAACATTATCAAACATCCACTCAGTCTATATCAACAACATCAAACATCCACTCAGTCTATATCAACATTATCAAACATCCACTCAGTCTATATCAACATTATCAAACATCCACTCAGTCTATATCAACATTATCAAACATCCACTCAGTCTATATCAACATTATCAAACATCCACTCAGTCTATATCAACAACATCAAACATCCACTCAGTCTATATCAACAACATCAAACATCCACTCAGTCTATATCAACAACATCAAACATCCACTCAGTCAGTGTCAACATTATCAAACATCCACTCAGTCTATATCAACATTATCAAACATCCACTCAGTCTATATCAACATTATCAAACATCCACTCAGTCTATATCAACAACATCAAACATCCACTCAGTCTATATCAACATTATCAAACATCCACTCAGTCTATATCAACATTATCAAACATCCACTCAGTCTATATCAACAACATCAAACATCCACTCAGTCTATATCAACAACATCAAACATCCACTCAGTCAGTGTCAACAACATCAAACATCCACTCAGTCAGTGTCAACAACATCAAACATCCACTCAGTCTATATCAACATTATCAAACATCCACTCAGTCAGTGTCAACAACATCAAACATCCACTCAGTCTATATCAACAACATTAAATATCCACTCAGTCTATATCAACATTATCAAACATCCACTCAGTCTATATCAACATTATCAAACATCCACTCAGTCAGTGTCAACAACATCAAACATCCACTCAGTCTATATCAACAACATCAAACATCCACTCAGTCTATATCAACATTATCAAACATCCACTCAGTCAGTGTCAACAACATCAAACATCCACTCAGTCAGTGTCAACAACATTAAATATCCACTCAGTCTATATCAACAACATCAAACATCCACTCAGTCAGTGTCAAAATTATCAAACATCCACTCAGTCTATATCAACATTATCAAACATCCACTCAGTCTATATCAACATTATCAAACATCCACTCAGTCTATATCAACAACATCAAACATCCACTCAGTCAGTGTCAACAACATCAAACATCCACTCAGTCTATATCAACATTATCAAACATCCACTCAGTCAGTGTCAACAACATCAAACATCCACTCAGTCAGTGTCAACAACATCAAACATCCACTCAGTCAGTGTCAACAACATTAAATATCCACTCAGTCTATATCAACATTATCAAACATCCACTCAGTCTATATCAACAACATCAAACATCCACTCAGTCAGTGTCAACAACATCAAACATCCACTCAGTCTATATCAACATTATCAAACATCCACTCAGTCAGTGTCAACAACATCAAACATCCACTCAGTCAGTGTCAACAACATTAAATATCCACTCAGTCTATATCAACAACATCAAACATCCACTCAGTCAGTGTCAACAACATCAAACATCCACTCAGTCTATATCAACATTATCAAACATCCACTCAGTCTATATGAAAAACATCAAACATCCACTCAGTCAGTGTCAACAACATCAAACATCCACTCAGTCTATATCAACAACATCAAACATCCACTCAGTCTATATCAAAAACATCAAACATCCACTCAGTCAGTGCCAACAACATCAAACATCCACTCAGTCTATATCAACATTATCAAACATCCACTCAGTCTATATCAACATTATCAAACATCCACTCAGTCTATATCAACATTATCAAACATCCACTCAGTCTATATCAACATTATCAAACATCCACTCAGTCAGTATCAACAACATCAAACATCCACTCAGTCTATATCAACATTATCAAACATCCACTCAGTCAGTATCAACAACATCAAACATCCACTCAGTCTATATCAACATTATCAAACATCCACTCAGTCTATATCAACAACATCAAACATCCACTCAGTCTATATCAACAACATCAAACATCCACTCAGTCTATATCAACATTATCAAACATCCACTCAGTCTATATCAACATTATCAAACATCCACTCAGTCTATATCAACATTATCAAACATCCACTCAGTCTATATCAAAAACATCAAACATCCACTCAGTCAGTGTCAACAACATCAAACATCCACTCAGTCTATATCAACATTATCAAACATCCACTCAGTCAGTATCAACAACATCAAACATCCACTCAGTCTATATCAACATTATCAAACATCCACTCAGTCTATATCAACATTATCAAACATCCACTCAGTCTATATCAACATTATCAAACATCCACTCAGTCAGTGTCAACATTATCAAACATCCACTCAGTCTATATCAACAACATCAAACATCCACTCAGTCTATATCAACATTATCAAACATCCACTCAGTCTATATCAACATTATCAAACATCCACTCAGTCTATATCAACATTATCAAACATCCACTCAGTCTATATCAAAAACATCAAACATCCACTCAGTCAGTGTCAACAACATCAAACATCCACTCAGTCTATATCAACATTATCAAACATCCACTCAGTCTATATCAACAACATCAAACATCCACTCAGTCTATATCAACATTATCAAACATCCACTCAGTCTATATCAACAACATCAAACATCCACTCAGTCTATATCAACATTATCAAACATCCACTCAGTCAGTATCAACAACATCAAACATCCACTCAGTCTATATCAACATTATCAAACATCCACTCAGTCTATATCAACATCATCAAACATCCACTCAGTCTATATCAACATTATCAAACATCCACTCAGTCTATATCAACATTATCAAACATCCACTCAGTCTATATCAACATTATCAAACATCCACTCAGTCTATATCAAAAACATCAAACATCCACTCAGTCAGTGTCAACAACATCAAACATCCACTCAGTCTATATCAACAACATCAAACATCCACTCAGTCTATATCAAAAACATCAAACATCCACTCAGTCAGTGCCAACAACATCAAACATCCACTCAGTCTATATCAACATTATCAAACATCCACTCAGTCTATATCAACATTATCAAACATCCACTCAGTCTATATCAACATTATCAAACATCCACTCAGTCTATATCAACATTATCAAACATCCACTCAGTCTATATCAACATTATCAAACATCCACTCAGTCTATATCAACATTATCAAACATCCACTCAGTCTATATCAACAACATCAAACATCCACTCAGTCTATATCAACAACATCAAACATCCACTCAGTCTATATCAACAACATCAAACATCCACTCAGTCTATATCAACAACATCAAACATCCACTCAGTCTATATCAACATTATCAAACATCCACTCAGTCAGTGTCAACAACATCAAACATCCACTCAGTCTATATCAACATTATCAAACATCCACTCACTCTGTATCAACAACATCAAACATCCACTCAGTCTATATCAACATTATCAAACATCCACTCAGTCTATATCAACATTATCAAACATCCACTCAGTCTATATCAACATTATCAAACATCCACTCAGTCTATATCAACAACATCAAACATCCACTCAGTCTATATCAACATTATCAAACATCCACTCAGTCTATATCAACATTATCAAACATCCACTCAGTCAGTGTCAACATTATCAAACATCCACTCAGTCTATATCAACAACATCAAACATCCACTCAGTCTATATCAACATTATCAAACATCCACTCACTCTGTATCAACAACATCAAACATCCACTCAGTCTATATCAACATTATCAAACATCCACTCAGTCTATATCAACATTATCAAACATCCACTCACTCTGTATCAACAACATCAAACATCCACTCAGTCTATATCAACATTATCAAACATCCACTCACTCTGTATCAACAACATCAACCATCCACTCACTCTGTATCAACAACATCAAACATCCACTCAGTCAGTGTCAACATTATCAAACATCCACTCAGTCTATATCAACAACATCAAACATCCACTCAGTCTATATCAACATTATCAAACATCCACTCAGTCTATATCAACAACATCAAACATCCACTCAGTCTATATCAACATTATCAAACATCCACTCAGTCTATATCAACATTATCAAACATCCACTCAGTCTATATCAACATTATCAAACATCCACTCAGTCTATATCAACATTATCAAACATCCACTCACTCTGTATCAACAACATCAAACATCCACTCAGTCTATATCAACATTATCAAACATCCACTCACTCTGTATCAACAACATCAACCATCCACTCACTCTGTATCAACAACATCAAACATCCACTCAGTCAGTGTCAACATTATCAAACATCCACTCAGTCTATATCAACAACATCAAACATCCACTCAGTCTATATCAACAACATCAAACATCCACTCAGTCTATATCAACAACATCAAACATCCACTCAGTCTATATCAACATTATCAAACATCCACTCAGTCTATATCAACAACATCAAACATCCACTCAGTCTATATCAACAACATCAAACATCCACTCAGTCAGTGTCAACATTATCAAACATCCACTCAGTCTATATCAACATTATCAAACATCCACTCAGTCTATATCAAAAACATCAAACATCCACTCAGTCAGTGCCAACAACATCAAACATCCACTCAGTCTATATCAACAACATCAAACATCCACTCAGTCAGTATCAACAACATCAAACATCCACTCAGTCTATATCAAAAACATCAAACATCCACTCAGTCTATATCAACAACATCAAACATCCACTCAGTCAGTGTCAACAACATCAAACATCCACTCAGTCTATATCAACATTATCAAACATCCACTCAGTCTATATCAACAACATCAAACATCCACTCAGTCTATATCAACATTATCAAACATCCACTCAGTCTATATCAACAACATCAAACATCCACTCAGTCTATATCAACATTATCAAACATCCACTCAGTCAGTATCAACAACATCAAACATCCACTCAGTCTATATCAACATTATCAAACATCCACTCAGTCTATATCAACATCATCAAACATCCACTCAGTCTATATCAACATTATCAAACATCCACTCAGTCTATATCAACATTATCAAACATCCACTCAGTCTATATCAACATTATCAAACATCCACTCAGTCTATATCAAAAACATCAAACATCCACTCAGTCAGTGTCAACAACATCAAACATCCACTCAGTCTATATCAACAACATCAAACATCCACTCAGTCTATATCAAAAACATCAAACATCCACTCAGTCAGTGCCAACAACATCAAACATCCACTCAGTCTATATCAACATTATCAAACATCCACTCAGTCTATATCAACATTATCAAACATCCACTCAGTCTATATCAACATTATCAAACATCCACTCAGTCTATATCAACATTATCAAACATCCACTCAGTCTATATCAACATTATCAAACATCCACTCAGTCTATATCAACATTATCAAACATCCACTCAGTCTATATCAACAACATCAAACATCCACTCAGTCTATATCAACAACATCAAACATCCACTCAGTCTATATCAACAACATCAAACATCCACTCAGTCTATATCAACAACATCAAACATCCACTCAGTCTATATCAACATTATCAAACATCCACTCAGTCAGTGTCAACAACATCAAACATCCACTCAGTCTATATCAACATTATCAAACATCCACTCACTCTGTATCAACAACATCAAACATCCACTCAGTCTATATCAACATTATCAAACATCCACTCAGTCTATATCAACATTATCAAACATCCACTCAGTCTATATCAACATTATCAAACATCCACTCAGTCTATATCAACAACATCAAACATCCACTCAGTCTATATCAACATTATCAAACATCCACTCAGTCTATATCAACATTATCAAACATCCACTCAGTCAGTGTCAACATTATCAAACATCCACTCAGTCTATATCAACAACATCAAACATCCACTCAGTCTATATCAACATTATCAAACATCCACTCACTCTGTATCAACAACATCAAACATCCACTCAGTCTATATCAACATTATCAAACATCCACTCAGTCTATATCAACATTATCAAACATCCACTCACTCTGTATCAACAACATCAAACATCCACTCAGTCTATATCAACATTATCAAACATCCACTCACTCTGTATCAACAACATCAACCATCCACTCACTCTGTATCAACAACATCAAACATCCACTCAGTCAGTGTCAACATTATCAAACATCCACTCAGTCTATATCAACAACATCAAACATCCACTCAGTCTATATCAACATTATCAAACATCCACTCAGTCTATATCAACAACATCAAACATCCACTCAGTCTATATCAACATTATCAAACATCCACTCAGTCTATATCAACATTATCAAACATCCACTCAGTCTATATCAACATTATCAAACATCCACTCAGTCTATATCAACATTATCAAACATCCACTCACTCTGTATCAACAACATCAAACATCCACTCAGTCTATATCAACATTATCAAACATCCACTCACTCTGTATCAACAACATCAACCATCCACTCACTCTGTATCAACAACATCAAACATCCACTCAGTCAGTGTCAACATTATCAAACATCCACTCAGTCTATATCAACAACATCAAACATCCACTCAGTCTATATCAACAACATCAAACATCCACTCAGTCTATATCAACAACATCAAACATCCACTCAGTCTATATCAACATTATCAAACATCCACTCAGTCTATATCAACAACATCAAACATCCACTCAGTCTATATCAACAACATCAAACATCCACTCAGTCAGTGTCAACATTATCAAACATCCACTCAGTCTATATCAACATTATCAAACATCCACTCAGTCTATATCAAAAACATCAAACATCCACTCAGTCAGTGCCAACAACATCAAACATCCACTCAGTCTATATCAACAACATCAAACATCCACTCAGTCAGTATCAACAACATCAAACATCCACTCAGTCTATATCAAAAACATCAAACATCCACTCAGTCTATATCAACAACATCAAACATCCACTCAGTCAGTATCAACAACATCAAACATCCACTCAGTCAGTATCAACAACATCAAACATCCACTCAGTCAGTGCCAACAACATCAAACATCCACTCAGTCTATATCAACATTATCAAACATCCACTCAGTCAGTATCAACAACATCAAACATCCACTCAGTCTATATCAACAACATCAAACATCCACTCAGTCTATATCAACAACATCAAACATCCACTCAGTCAGTATCAACAACATCAAACATCCACTCAGTCTATATCAACAACATCAAACATCCACTCAGTCAGTGCCAACAACATCAAACATCCACTCAGTCTATATCAACAACATCAAACATCCACTCAGTCAGTATCAACAACATCAAACATCCACTCAGTCTATATCAACAACATCAAACATCCACTCAGTCTATATCAACAACATCAAACATCCACTCAGTCTATATCAACAACATCAAACATCCACTCAGTCTATATCAACAACATCAAACATCCACTCAGTCTATATCAACAACATCAAACATCCACTCAGTCAGTATCAACAACATCAAACATCCACTCAGTCTATATCAACAACATCAAACATCCACTCAGTCTATATCAACAACATCAAACATCCACTCAGTCAGTATCAACAACATCAAACATCCACTCAGTCAGTATCAACAACATCAAACATCCACTCAGTCTATATCAACATTATCAAACATCCACTCAGTCTATATCAACATTATCAAACATCCACTCAGTCTATATCAACATTATCAAACATCCACTCAGTCTATATCAACATTATCAAACATCCACTCAGTCAGTATCAACAACATCAAACATCCACTCAGTCAGTATCAACAACATCAAACATCCACTCAGTCAGTATCAACAACATCAAACATCCACTCAGTCTATATCAACATTATCAAACATCCACTCAGTCTATATCAACATTATCAAACATCCACTCAGTCTATATCAACATTATCAAACATCCACTCAGTCAGTATCAACAACATCAAACATCCACTCAGTCTATATCAACATTATCAAACATCCACTCTGTCTATATCAACAACATCAAACATCCACTCAGTCTATATCAACAACATCAAACATCCACTCAGTCAGTATCAACAACATCAAACATCCACTCAGTCTATATCAACATTATCAAACATCCACTCAGTCTATATCAAAAACATCAAACATCCACTCAGTCAGTGCCAACAACATCAAACATCCACTCAGTCTATATCAACATTATCAAACATCCACTCAGTCTATATCAAAAACATCAAACATCCACTCAGTCAGTGCCAACAACATCAAACATCCACTCAGTCTATATCAACATTATCAAACATCCACTCAGTCTATATCAAAAACATCAAACATCCACTCAGTCAGTGCCAACAACATCAAACATCCACTCAGTCTATATCAACAACATCAAACATCCACTCAGTCTATATCAACAACATCAAACATCCACTCAGTCTATATCAACAACATCAAACATCCACTCAGTCTATATCAACATTATCAAACATCCACTCAGTCAGTATCAACAACATCAAACATCCACTCAGTCTATATCAACAACATCAAACATCCACTCAGTCTATATCAACAACATCAAACATCCACTCAGTCAGTATCAACAACATCAAACATCCACTCAGTCAGTATCAACAACATCAAACATCCACTCAGTCTATATCAACATTATCAAACATCCACTCAGTCTATATCAACATTATCAAACATCCACTCAGTCTATATCAACATTATCAAACATCCACTCAGTCTATATCAACATTATCAAACATCCACTCAGTCAGTATCAACAACATCAAACATCCACTCAGTCAGTATCAACAACATCAAACATCCACTCAGTCAGTATCAACAACATCAAACATCCACTCAGTCTATATCAACATTATCAAACATCCACTCAGTCTATATCAACATTATCAAACATCCACTCAGTCTATATCAACATTATCAAACATCCACTCAGTCAGTATCAACAACATCAAACATCCACTCAGTCTATATCAACATTATCAAACATCCACTCTGTCTATATCAACAACATCAAACATCCACTCAGTCTATATCAACAACATCAAACATCCACTCAGTCAGTATCAACAACATCAAACATCCACTCAGTCTATATCAACATTATCAAACATCCACTCAGTCTATATCAAAAACATCAAACATCCACTCAGTCAGTGCCAACAACATCAAACATCCACTCAGTCTATATCAACATTATCAAACATCCACTCAGTCTATATCAAAAACATCAAACATCCACTCAGTCAGTGCCAACAACATCAAACATCCACTCAGTCTATATCAACATTATCAAACATCCACTCAGTCTATATCAAAAACATCAAACATCCACTCAGTCAGTGCCAACAACATCAAACATCCACTCAGTCTATATCAACAACATCAAACATCCACTCAGTCTATATCAACAACATCAAACATCCACTCAGTCTATATCAACAACATCAAACATCCACTCAGTCTATATCAACATTATCAAACATCCACTCAGTCTATATCAACATTATCAAACATCCACTCAGTCTATATCAACAACATCAAACATCCACTCAGTCTATATCAACATTATCAAACATCCACTCAGTCTATATCAACAACATCAAACATCCACTCAGTCTATATCAACATTATCAAACATCCACTCAGTCAGTATCAACAACATCAAACATCCACTCAGTCTATATCAACATTATCAAACATCCACTCAGTCTATATCAAAAACATCAAACATCCACTCAGTCAGTGCCAACAACATCAAACATCCACTCAGTCTATATCAACAACATCAAACATCCACTCAGTCTATATCAACAACATCAAACATCCACTCAGTCTATATCAACAACATCAAACATCCACTCAGTCTATATCAACAACATCAAACATCCACTCAGTCTATATCAAAAACATCAAACATCCACTCAGTCT
This sequence comes from Cepaea hortensis, assembly GCA_963921405.1. Lineage (NCBI taxonomy): Eukaryota > Metazoa > Mollusca > Gastropoda > Stylommatophora > Helicidae > Cepaea > Cepaea hortensis. Next base: position 2,024,254 of record OY992882.1, on the reverse strand, counting down.
ATATCAACATTATCAAACATCCACTCAGTCTATATCAAAAACATCAAACATCCACTCAGTCAGTGCCAACAACATCAAACATCCACTCAGTCAGTGCCAACAACATCAAACATCCACTCAGTCTATATCAACATTATCAAACATCCACTCAGTCTATATCAAAAACATCAAACATCCACTCAGTCAGTGCCAACAACATCAAACATCCACTCAGTCTATATCAACATTATCAAACATCCACTCAGTCTATATCAACAACATCAAACATCCACTCAGTCTATATCAACAACATCAAACATCCACTCAGTCTATATCAACAACATCAAACATCCACTCAGTCTATATCAACATTATCAAACATCCACTCAGTCTATATCAACATTATCAAACATCCACTCAGTCTATATCAACAACATCAAACATCCACTCAGTCTATATCAACATTATCAAACATCCACTCAGTCAGTGCCAACAACATCAAACATCCACTCAGTCTATATCAACATTATCAAACATCCACTCAGTCTATATCAACAACATCAAACATCCACTCAGTCAGTATCAACAACATCAAACATCCACTCAGTCTATATCAACATTATCAAACATCCACTCAGTCTATATCAAAAACATCAAACATCCACTCAGTCAGTGCCAACAACATCAAACATCCACTCAGTCTATATCAACAACATCAAACATCCACTCAGTCTATATCAACAACATCAAACATCCACTCAGTCTATATCAAAAACATCAAACATCCACTCAGTCAGTGCCAACAACATCAAACATCCACTCAGTCTATATCAACAACATCAAACATCCACACAGTCTATATCAACATTATCAAACATCCACTCAGTCAGTGTCAACAACATCAAACATCCACTCAGTCTATATCAAAAACATCAAACATCCACTCAGTCTATATCAACATTATCAAACATCCACTCAGTCTATATCAACATTATCAAACATCCACTCAGTCTATATCAACATTATCAAACATCCACTCAGTCTATATCAACATTATCAAACATCCACTCAGTCAGTATCAACAACATCAAACATCCATCCAGTTAGTATCAACATCAAACAACACTGAGAGACAAGGCAACACTGAGAGACAAGGCAACACTGAGAGACAAGGCAACACTGAGAGACAAGGCAACACTGAGAGACAAGGCAACACTGAGAGACAAGGCAACACTGAGAGACAAGGCAACACTGAGAGACAAGGCAATGTTGAGAGACAAGGCAACACTGAGAGACAAGGCAACATTGAGAGACAAGGCAACATTGAGAGACAAGGCAACACTGAGAGACAAGGCAACACTGAGAGACAAGGCAACGCTGACCTTTAACCTGACAATTACCTTATCTACGGCCCTGTCATTGATGAGAGGTCCCTGAGTTGTGCCAGCATCGAGGCCATCGCCAATCTTCAGCTGAGACTTGATGGCTTTGGCCAGGGCTTGCACAAATCTGTCGTAAACTCCGGCTTGAACCAGGACACGGTTGGCACAGATGCAAGTCTACATGGTCAAACAGATGCAGTCCAGGCTGAGGTCACTGAATCCAAGGTGTGTGTCCACACTCACTCACCCACCCAAGCCCACTCGCTCATGTACTCATTCACAAACTCATCTGCTCATTCACCCAAACTCACTCACTTGCATACAAATTCACTCTCATATGCTCACTCTCACACACTCACTCACTCAAACACTCATGCATACACTCACATACAGATTCCCTCACTCATTCACTTCCTCACCCACATACACACTCCAGTACTCAGTCTTACATGGACGGCATGAATGAATTTATACACAGTTCTTGATTGTAGCAAAAAAAACAAAAAAACCACACACCCTACCCACCCACCCCCACATACAATACACACAGACATACATGTACACACACATAAAAGAACGCATATAAGTATGTATGCACACATACACATAAATATACACACACATGTGCACAAAGAGGCCTATGACATATCAAGACCAGTGCTAGGTTTGACACTTGTCAACATGCCAGCCCACCTGTTTGTGGTCCGCTCCACCCACTGACCGGGCCCTTACTTTGATAAATGTCTCAAAGATCATCGTGCATCTCTGCAGATGTGAAGTTCCACTACCAGTCTTGCCATACCCTAGTGGCTTCTGGGCTTGGAGAGGGGATGGAGATCTCTACACCGCAGTTTCTGTGGAGAAGATATTTTGCTATTGGCCCTGGGAGAAAAGATTCTATGCCAACTTCACTCCGAGAGATGCAAGCCCTTGCCAGGGCCTAGATGATCTACAGGACCATGCATCAGACTTCAGGGTGACAACTGACAGTTTTCTAGAGGGTTCAAACCCACCCAACATGACAGCTGGCTCTCAGCATGACAGCTGGCTCTCAGCATTACAGTGACACAGTCCAACAGCTGACTTACCTGTCCTGAACACCTGAATTTACAGTTCATCAGTCCGCTGACTGCCAAATCAACATCTGCGCTGTCAAACACAATGAACGGAGCATTTCCTCCCAGCTCTAGGGACACTTTCTTCACAGTACTGGCACACTGTGACAGCAGGATCTGCATATAAACATGCAAACTATAGACATGACACACTGTGACAGCAGGATCTGCATAAACATACAAACCATAGATAATGGCACACTGTGACAGCAGGATCTGCATAAACATACAAACCATAGAAAATGACACATAGCAGGATCTGCATAAACATAAAAATCACAGATGCTGACACACAACAGGATCTGTACAAAGATACACACCACAGATGCTGGTCACTGTGACAGCAGGTCTATGTCTAAGTTGTCTAATCAAATGGTGGTTTTCATTTGTTTCTTGAAGGACTGTCTTATTAGTTTTTCTGTCTGTTCTTGGTCTTTTTTCTATTTCCCTCAGAAAGAAAGTTAGTTAGCTAGTCGCGGTTCTAACTTTATGGAAAAGGGTAATCCCATTATGGTCCGTCCGTGTACCAGTGTACCACACAAAATGCTCCTCACTGCCCAATGCGAAAAGTGGAACAGACAGGACTCTCAACAAACCAACAGTCTGCACAGGTGTACTATTCATAATGCTGCTGCCAGAATACCAACACAAAAGTCCACCACGAAAAATACAGTTCATCGTTGATGGAAGCGGCAGTCCCTAGAAAACCAGCAGCCACATATTACTGCGTAAGGCAACCCAGTTAGTTCAGCGACCGCCTGCCCGCAATTTTTCTGAACATGCAGTTCATGCTACAAACCGCGGACAGATGTAAAAGCACTCCACACAAAATTCACAGCTCACAGTGTCGCTCCACACACTCAACTCAGTAGCAGAGAGATAGAACCATGCACTACCAGTACAACAAGAGGAAAATGCGTAAGAAAACCGTAGCCACAAGCATAAACACTCCAGAGGCTTTAACAGCTCAACCCAACCGCCTATTCTCCATGTAGGGGATAGGAAGAGCTGGCGTCGTCAGCAAGATCCGAACCTGTGCTGGATAATCCCAATAGATTTCCCACAGAAATCACAATGAAAACACTGTCAATAGATGCTTCTCAGCTTGACTGCTGAGTGTCCATGTTTCACATCCATACAACAGTATAGTTTTCTATACAGCACTTCAACACTCTTGTTCTTGCTACAAATGACAGCTTTTTATTGGTAAGAATGTATTCCAACTTACAAAATGCAACCTTTGCCAAGGCAATTCTTGTGCTAACCTATACAAGGCACCTTCTGACAGATGTTATGACTGTTCTAAGTTAGTTTCATTGATTCACCTGTTTAACTGATTGCCTGCCAAACAAAAAAGTGGTACTGACCAAACAGAAATTCAAGGCAGAAAATGGGAAGTAGGGGTGTGTCAGAATAATGCTTTTAAAATTGTTAAAATAGTAGCAGATATATTGTATAAAATAGTAGCAGATATATTGTATTACTTATCAAATTAAAGAGGATTGCACAGGGAACATGACTGTGTTAATTATTAATTGATAGGTTAGAAATATTATGACAATAATGAGAGGTTTAATAATAATTAAAAAATTAGAAAGGTAAAAAATATTTAAAACTTTCACTTACCAAGGCTTTATTTTGTATCCACAGCAGCTAATCCAGTTAAATTTGCTGAATACTGTTACATACACCACTTTTGTTCAATAATATCACAAGAACTGCACCACAACACCAATAAAACATAATTAAAATATAATATTTTGAAGCACATAATGTTCACACAAAATGGAAAATGTCAGGAACACACCAGACAGATTACTGAGGAGTAGAGTACTGAGAAACAATATAAACACTATTTTCTATTTAGTTATAATTATTCTTCTTCTAAATTTAATTATTTAAATACTCCTTAAATACTTTGTGATAGGCAAAGCAAATTTAGTGGCACAAGTGTGGCCCATTAGCGTAAGTCGGCATTTGCCATCATAATATGAGGAACTTTCACTGTTAGATTTCTTTTGAAATTATGACCGTCTTCTAAATTAACTGACCACTGCACGTGGTATAAGTTTTACAATCTTTCACAAAGTCCTTAACATCACAATAACTATAATATAAAATTGTTTAAAACGGTAATTCTATTAAAATATATGAGGTCCAGAACTAGAAGGTATTCAATCAATCAATCAATCATGTGCCATGCTGGAAAGCGTGGGCGGTCATGACTCGCCATTTCACTCGATCACCAGTGTCGTGGATCAGCTCAGTGTTCCTGTCTCGTCCATGCCATGTGGCCAAGCCATCCAGGTATTTTCCTCTCGGTCTTCCTCTTGGTCTGTTCCCCTCGATCTTGCCAGTTGTCACTAAGTTCTCCAACCCATTTCTTCTCATAACATGTCCAAAAAATTTTGACTGTCTACGTCTAATTTCTCTAATCAGTTTACGATGTTCATTTGTCTCCTGTAGTACTTGGTCATTGGTTTTTCTGTCTGTCCATGGTATTCTTTGCATTTTCCTCAGAAACCATATTTCTGCAGCCATCAGATGCTTTTCAGCTTGACTGCTCATTGTCCAAGTTTCACATCCATACAAAAGAACGGGCTCTATGTATCCCCTCAACACTCTTTTTCTCGTTTCAATTGACATCTTTTTATTGGTCAGAATGTTTTTCATCTTGCTAAAGGCTACTTTCGCCATGGCGATTCTTGTTCTAATCTCTTCAAGGCATCTCCCATCAGATGTTATAACTGTTCCAAGATAATTGTACCGATTCACTTGTTGAAGAATATTTCCATTTACTTGTATATTACATTGTGGCACTTCTTCCTTCCTACTGACGACCATAACCTGAGTCTTTTTACAATTTAATTCTAACCCCAGTTGCTCACTGTGTACAACAACCGCATCTACTAATTGTTGCAGGTCCAGCGCATTGTCTGCAATTAATACTGTATCATCTGCATATCTAATGTTATTGATGTTTCGTCCTTCAATGCTGATTCCATTTATATCCTCTACATTTCTGAAAATATTTTCACTGTACAGGGAAAAAAGATCTGGAGACATCACACATCCCTGCCTAACACCTCTCTTAATTGGCTGATATTGTCCCACTTCATTATCAATCCTTATTGCAGCTTGTTGTTTCCAATATATGTTTTTTAGAAGGTATTGTCACTTCGAATTTCGAATAACAACAATTATTTCGAATCACACCAAACTCAATTTCTCCTAAAAAAGAAATGGGGCGCAGCGTATTCTTGCACACAGGCGGAAGCGAAATCTTTCGTTGTAAAGTTTAACTCAATGGGACACTAAAAATTTTGGACTAAAAAGGAGCAATGGAACAATTAAAGCACTATATATACCGAACGGACCTATCGGTTCGCGGGTGCCAAAACCGTTCTATGGAACCGACCTATCAATCTGTGGCAGAGAATCAGTTAAGAATGTTCTCATTTACTTGGATGTTACATTGCAGTATTTTTTTCTTCTGCGAGACGGCCACAATTTTTTGTGCTCTTAAAATTTAGTTCTAACCCTGGTTGCTCACTGTACAATACTGTACCCCTCCACTTCTCTGGAATCATCTATGTCTTGATCCATCTCTTCTCGACTTCCCTGGAACACTTCCCTCTATAGTTATCTTTTCCAGACATGAAAGTCGTGTCTGTTTACATGCCCCAAATATTCCATGTTGCTCAATTTCATCTGTCTTTATAAACAATTTTATTTGTTCTTATAAAAATTTTTATTTGTCTTTATAAACAATTGCATTTGTCTTTATAAACAATGGTATTTATCTTTATAAACAATTTTATTTGTCTTTATAAACAATTTTATTTGTCTTTATAAGCAATTTTTCTTTATAAACAATCGACTTCAATATTGAGTTTTTGTTGGGTAGATCTGTTTGTTCTCTTGTTTTTCCAGTCAGTTCTTGATACTCAATTTAAATCTTACATTCAAAGGTGCCTGTGTGCATGCCAGCTGATCATGAAATGTCCAAGTTTCACACCCATCTTGCCACAGGAAGTATGCACACTCTCAGTTCAGCACAGTGAATGTTGCTGCTCCATCTCTTCTAATCCATAACTGATTCCATTGTTTTAGTTTTTGCAGGGCCATGTTCTGTTCTTCTTGTTCTGAATATGGCTGCTTGATCTCTCCCAACGAACAGAACATGAGAACAAACACAGACAGAAGATGGACCAAAGACAAGGACAGAACATGAGAATAAACACGGATAGAAGATGGACCAAAGACACAAACAGAACATGAGAACAAACATGGACAGAAGACGGACCAAAGACAAAGACAGAACATGAAAATAAACACGGACAGAAGACGGCCCAAAGACTCGAACAGAACATGAGAACAAACATGGACAAAAGAGGGACCAAAGACACAGACAGAACATGAGAACAAACTTAGACGCCCACCTTCCCGACTGCCGTTGATCCAGTGAAGGAGATCTTGGACACTAGAGAGTTCTCACAAAGCTCTTTACCGATTGGTCCAGCATTGCCTCTGTTGCTAGTGACAACGTTGAAGACCCCTGGTGGGAGTCCGGCTTTCTCTGCCAACTGGTGGGATGAAACAGCAGTGTTACACATTAACTATGTACATCACTGGCTGGCATAGAGGAAACCTGAGAATAGTATAACTACAGTATTTTGTATAGAATATATTCACCATCTGTATATTAGTATAACCGAGTCTCCATTCATCATCTATATATAGTATAAACAAGTCTCCCTTTATCATCTTTATATAGTACAACCAAGTCTCCCTTCATCACCTGTATATAGTATAACCAATTCTCCCTTTATCACCTGTATATAGTATAACCAAGTCTCCCTTTATCATCTTTATATAGTATAACCAAGCCTCCCTTTGTCACCTGTATATAGTATAACCAAGCCTCCCTTCATCATCTTTATGTAGTATAACCAAGTCTCCCTTTATCACCTGTATATAGTATAACCAAGTCTCCCTTTATCATCTTTATATTGTATAACCAAGCCTCCCTTTATCACCTGTATATAGTATAACCAAGCCTCCCTTTATCATCTGTAGTATAACCAAGCCTCCCTTCATCACCTGTATATAGTACTAGCTGACCCGGCCCGGCTTCGCCCAGTCCCTGGCAGGAATCTATCTATCTATCTATCTGTCTATCTATCTGTCTGTCTGCTTGTTTGTCTGTCTGACCCAGCCCGGCTTCGCCCAGCTCCTGGTGGGGAGCATCTAATTTAATTCATATAAGTAGTCATATAAGCTCCCGTTCCCGACTATCTGTCTGACCCGGCCTGGCTTCACCCAGTCCCTGGTGAGGAGCATCTCATTTAATTCATATAAGTAGTCATATCTTTGGACCCATTAGGGATACACAAAGTGGAGAGTGGAAAAGAAGAAGTAACAAAGACATTTATGATCTGTTTAAGTCCCCGCTAATCACTGGTATCATGAAGGCTAATAGACTACAATGGCTGGGGCATATAGAAAGAATGGAAGATAATAGGGAAACAAAACTCGCTTACACTCAGGAAATAAATGACCGTAGACCCCGAGGTAGACCAAGAAGGCGGTGGAGAGATAATACATGTACAGACCTACAAGCACTTGGAATCAACGACTGGCAAGAGAAGGTCCACCAGAGAGACGAATGGAGACGGATTGTATTTGCAGCAAAGAACCTCAATGGCTCGGAACGCTGAAGAAGAAGAAGTAGTAGTCATATAAGCTCCCGTTCCCGTTCCCGACTATCTGTCTGTCTGTTTATCTGTCTGTCAGACCCGGCCTCGCCCAGCCCCTGATGGGGAGTATCTCATTTAATTCATATAAGTAGTCATATAAGTTCCCATTCCCGACTGTCTGTCTGATGACCCGGCCCGTCTGTCTGTCTGTCTGCCCGTCTGTACGTCCATCTCTCCCACCCTCTATCTATCTATCTATCTATCTATCTATCTATCTATCTATCTATCTATCTATCTATCTATCTATAGACAGGGGATGTAACCTAAGATATAGCAATGCTACTAAAAGTTATGTCCCTTTATATAATTTTTCTTATGTTAAGTCATGTAATTTTAATATTAAATTTTAGTAAGTAAATAGCTGATTTACACTAAAAAAAAACTATGACAGTTGGTTGCACGGGAATGAAAAGAAAACATGTAGAAAATTTACTCTCAATCGGATGGACCGTTCGCGAACGCATAAAGAATGGACCCACATACATCCTTTTTTATAGATATAGATAACCAAGCCTCCCTTCATCACCTGTATATAGTATAACCAAGCCTCCCTTCATCACCTGTATATAGTATAACCAAGCCTCCCTTCATCACCTGTATATAGTATAACCAAGTCTCCCTTCATCACCTGTATATAGTATAACCAAGTCTCCCTTCACCACCTGTATATAGTATAACCAAGCCTTCCTTCATCACCTGTATATAGTATAACCAAGTCTCCCTTCATCACCTGTATATAGTATAACCAAGCCTCCCTTCTTCACCTGTATATAGTATAACCAAGCCTCCCTTCATCACCTGTATATACTATAACCAAGCCTTCCTTCTTCAACTGTATATAGTATAACCAAGCCTTCCTTCATCACCTGTATATAGTATAACCAAGACTCCCTTCATCACCTGTAAATAGTATAACCAAGTCTCCCTTCATCACCTGTATATAGTATAACCAAGTCTCCCTTCACCACCTGTATATACTATAACCAAGCCTCCCTTCATCACCTGTGTATAGTACAACTAAATCTCCCTTCACCATGTGTATATAAAAAAAAATCGCTTAAAAGTCTTTATAAAGACAGGGTCAACTTCATTGCACCAGGTTTTATCCCATATGGCTCAGCCTCTTTCCGCATCATGGAAAGCGTTACACAAAGCACGAACTCTGTAGCTCCAGTGAACGACCCTCAGGGGTCTTTAAAATAAATGCACTTGTGAACTGAAGGGCGCAGCCTGGACTCAAACCCACAACCTTCGGAGCCCGAGTCAGATGGTCACGTGTATATAGTATAACCAGGTCTTCGTTCATCACCTGTATATAGTATAACTAAATCTCCCCTCACTCCCCTGTATTTTGCAATCTTTAAAACATTATGACTAAGCATACGTTCGCTCCTTTCCACCCTATTATTTTAATATGCAGTAAAATCTACTCATATAAATGTACCCTACCTCACAAATTGCTAGAGAGATATGTCTATAAATGTATCCTAACTCATAGTACTACAGAGATACATCTATAAATGTATCCTACCTCACAAAGTGCTAGAGATAAATATGACTATATATGTATCCTACCTCACAAAGTGCTAGAGAGATATGTCTATAAATGTATCCTAACTCATAGTGCTACAGAGTTACATCTATAAATGTACCCTACCTCACAAATTGCTAGAGAGATATGTCTATAAATGTATCCTAACTCAAAGTGCTACAGAGATATGTTTATAAATGTACCCTAACTCACAAAGTGCTACCGAGATACATCTATAAATGTATCCTACCTCACAAAGTACTAGAGAGATATGTCTACAAATGTATCCTACCTCACAAAGTGCTAGAAAGATATGTCTATAAATGTATCCTACCTCACAAAGTGCTAGAGATATGTCTATAAATGTATCCTACCTCACAAAGTGCTAGAGATATGTCTATAAATGTATCCTACCTCACAAAGTGCTAGAGATATGTCTATAAATGTATCCTACCTCACAAAGTGCTAGAGAGATGTCTATAAATGTACCTTACCTCATAAAGTGCTAGAGAGATGTCTATAAATGTACCCTACCTCACAAAGTGCTAGAGACATATGTCTATAAATGTATCCTACCTCACAAAGTGCTAGAGAGATATGTCTATAAATGTATCCAAACTCATAGTCCTACAGAGATACATCTATACATGTATCCTACCTCACAAATTGCTAGAGAGATATGTCTATAAATGTATCCTAACTCAAAGTGCTACAGAGATATGTTTATAAATGTACCCTAACTCACAAAGTGCTACCGAGATACATCTTTAAATGTATCCTACCTCACAAAGTACTAGAGAGGTATGTCTACAAATGTATCCTCCCTCACAAAGTGCTAGAAAGATATGTCTATAAATGTATCCTACCTCACAAAGTGCTAGAGATATGTCTATAAATGTATCCTACCTCACAAAGTGCTAGAGATATGTCTATAAATGTACCTTACCTCACAAAGTGCTAGAGAGATGTCTATAAATGTATCATACCTCACAAAGTGCTAGAGAGATGTCTATAAATGTATCATACCTCACAAAGTGCTAGAGAGATACATATATAAATGTACCCTACCTCACAAAGTGCTAGAGAGATGTCTATAAATGTATCATACCTCACAAAGTGCTAGAGAGATGTCTATAAATGTATCATACCTCACAAAGTGCTAGAGAGATACATATATAAATGTACCCTACCTCACAAAGTGCTAGAGATATGTCTATAAATGTATCCTACCTCACAAAGTGCTAGAGAGATGCATATATAAATGTATCCTACCTCACAAAGTGCTAGAGATATGTCTATAAATGTATCCTACCTCACAAAGTGCTAGAGAGATGTCTATAAATTCTATAAATGTACCCTACCTCACAAAGTGCTAGAGAGATGTCTATAAATGTATCCTACCTCACAAAGTGCTAGAGAGATATGTCTATAAATGTATCCTACCTCACAATGTGCTAGAGAGATATGTCTATAAATGTATCCTAACTCATAGTGCTACAGAGATACATCTATAAATGTATCCTACCTCACAAATTGCTAGAGACATATGTCTATAAATGTATCATACCTCACAAAGTGCTAGAGATATGTCTATAAATGTATCCTACCTCACAAAGTGCTAGAGAGATGTTTATAAATTCTATAAATGTACCCTACCTCATAAAGTGCTAGAGAGATGTCTATAAATGTACCCTACCTCACAAAGTGCTAGAGAGATGTCTATAAATGTATCCTACCTCACAAAGTGCTAGAGAGATATGTCTATAAATGTATCCTACCTCACAATGTGCTAGAGAGATATGTCTATAAATGTATCCTAACTCATAGTGCTACAGAGATACATCTATAAATGTATCCTACCTCACAAATTGCTAGAGACATATGTCTATAAATGTATCCTAACTTATAGTGCTACAGAGATATGTTTATAATGTACCTTACCTCACAAAGTGCTACAGAGATATGTCTATAAATGTACCTAACTCACAAAGTGCTAGAGAGATACATATATAAATGTATCCTACCTCACAAAGTGCTAGAGAGATATGTCTATAAATGTATCCTACCTCACAAAGTGCTAGAGAGATGTCTATAAATGTATCCTACCTCACAAAGTGCTAGAGAGATGTCTATAAATGTATCCTACCTCACAAAGTGCTAGCGCAGACAGAGGGGTATCTTCGGCTGGTCTCAACACGACCGTGCACCCGGCAGCAACAGCGGCTCCAACTTTGCGTGTGATCATGGCATTGGGGAAATTCCACTGGCATCAAATAAACAATCAATAATAACACCTTCTATAATACTTCCAGATGTCTACGGTGACAGAAGTCTGCAAAACTTCTCACAAACATAGGCAGATAGGTTTTAATAGTTAAGCATCACCAGACACTCATCGATCAAACCAGAGACATGTTGAATATTTCAGCGAATGCAGAATCACACAGTGGTCCAACTGGACTCACAGTTTTTGTCTACTATGTCTAAATATGATGTCATCATCATCATGTTCCATGCCGTTAAGTGTGGGCAGTTATGTTTTGCCATCTCACTCTCTGACCAGAGTCATGGATTAGCTCTGTGATTTTGTCTCGATTGTGTCATGTGCCCAAGCCATCCAGGTATTTACTTCTCAGCCTTCCCTTTATTCTTTTCCCCTTGCCAGTTGTCACACACATTGAGAGGAGAAACAGTGGACTACACACACTGACAAGAGAAACAGTGGACTACACACATTGAGAAGAGAAACAGTGGACTACACACATTGACAAGAGAAACACTGGACTACACACATTGACAAGAGAAACACTGGACTACACACATTGACAAGAGAAACACTGGACTACACACATTGACAAGAGAAACACTGGACTACACACATTGACAAGAGAAACACTGGACTACACACATTGACAAGAGAAACACTGGACTACACACATTGACAAGAGAAACACTGGACTACACACATTGACAAGAGAAACACTGGACTACACACATTGACAAGAGAAACACTGGACTACACACATTGACAAGAGAAACACTGGACTACACACATTGACAAGAGAAACACCGGACTACACACATTGACAAGAGAAACACTGGACTACACACATTGACAAGAGAAACACTGGACTACACACATTAACAAGAGAAACACTGGACTACACACATTGACAAGAGAAACACTGGACTACACACATTGACAAGAGAAACACCAGACTATGTCATGACAACTGGAATTTTTAAGGAGATATATACAGGGCAAAACCTACTAGTCTGTCTGTAACTGTGGCGTGGAGAAACAACTGTCAGATGACTGGGTACACAAGAGAAACAAAACAGGACGCAATGCACGCCTGAAATTATGGCATAGAGAAACATCAGGATGAGAAATGACATACAGCGTAGAATATAGAAAGACACATATGAAATGTTAAGAAGGGTAAAGTAAATAACATGAGGTCTCTCAATGTGCATACAGAATTGTGCTGGCAAACATACATCAGAAGGAATTACTTACAGGTGTAATCAGCCCAGCCATACCTACAGGAATTACAGGTGTAATCAGCCTGGCCACACCTACAGGAATTACAGGTGTAATCAGCCCAGCCACACCTACAGGAATTACAGGTGTAATCAGCCTGGCCACACATACAGGAATTACTTACAGGTGTAATCAGCCCAGCCACACCTACAGGAATTACTTACAGGTGTAATTAGATAGGTCACACCTACAGGAATTACTTACAGGTGTAATTAGACAGGCCACATCTATAGAAATCACTTACAGATGTAACAAGCCCAGCCACACCTACAGGAATTACTTACAGGTGTAATAAGACCAGGCCACACCTACATGAATTACTTACAGGTGTAATTAGATCAGGTCACACCTACAGGAATTACTTACAGATGTAACAAGCCCAGCCAAACCTACAGGAATTACTTACAGGTGTTATTAGACAGGTCACACTTACAGGAATTACTTACAGGTGTAATCAGCCCGGCCACACCTATAGGCTGCTTCAGTACCAGTATCCTCTTGCTGGCCGCAGGTGATGGGACTAGGTCACCGTAGACACGTTTAGCCTCCTCACCAAACCACTCCAGGAATCCAGAGCCATAGGCAACTTCACCTTCAGCTTCCGCCAGGGGTTTCCCCTAAATATAGATAACTCATTTGTTTTCATAATTTTTCCCACACAGACTGACGAGAGAATTTCTCTTACACAGATAAACAACAAATCTCTTACACAGGCAAATAAGCAAATTTGTCTTCAGACAAGCAAATTTCTCTTATACAGGAAGACAATAAATCTCTTACACAGGCAAATAAATGAACTTATCTTATAAAACATGCAATAACTGACTTTCCTATTTTTAAAAAAAATCAGTTGTAATGAATGTATGCCTCAAATTCGATGTATTAGAAACAAATTTGACTAAAATATTATTGTTATCAAATCTCTTTTTGTGTGGGTCTGTTTCTCTCTCTCTCTGTTTCTCATTTTGTCTGTCTGCCTGTCTACCTGTATGTCAGTCGCTCACTGAATCTGATTCCAATTATAAGATATTCCATTCTGGAGCTCAGGTTTTCCCAACTCTGCTGAGGTAGAAAGGCTTGCATGTTCCAATGACCTCAAGAGTCCTTCCATGGGACCTCCTCTCAAGGAAGGCAGATCCACCTCTCAAGGAAGGCAGATCCATCTCTCAAGGAAGACAGATCAACCTCTCAAGGAAGACAGATCCACCTCTCAAGGAAGGCAGAACCTCCTCTCCAAGAAGGCAAAACCTCCTCTCCAAGAAGGCAAATCCACCTCTCAAGGAAGGCACATCCACCTCTAAAGGAAGGCAGATCCACCTCTCAAGGAAGACAGATCCACCTCTCAAGGAAGTCAGAACCTCCTCTCCAGGAAGGAGATCCACAAATAATGGCTGCTGACATCGAAGGATGGGCCACAGGCTAGATGTAACACAACTTGCTGGATGATAGTTGTTGTTTTATAACTCAATCATCTCATAGTTTTTGTCTTATAACTCAATCATCTCATAGTTGTTTTATAACTCAATCATCTCATAGTTGTTGTTTGTGCCTCAATCATCTTATAGTTGTTGTTTGTGTCTCAATAATCTCATAGTTGTCTTTTAACTCAATCATCTCATAGTTGTTGTTTGTGTCTCAATCATCTCATAGTTGTTGTTTTATAACTCAATCATCTCATAATTGTTATCTTATAACTCAATCATCTCATAGTTGTTATCTTATAACTCAGTTGTTATCTTATAACTCAATCATCTCATAGTTGTTGTTTTATAACTCAATCATCTCATAATTGTTATCTTATAACTCAATCATCTCATAGTTGTTATCTTATAACTCAATCATCTCATAGTTGTTGTTTTATAACTCAATCATCTCATAGTTGTTGTTTGTGTCTCAATCATCTCATAGTTGTTGTTTTATAACTCAATCATCTCATAATTGTTATCTTATAACTCAATCATCTCATAGTTGTTATCTTATAACTCAATCATCTCATGGTTGTTGTCTAATAACTCAATCATCTCATAGTTGTTATCTTATAACTCAATCATCTCATAGTTGTTGTTTTATAACTCAATCATCTCATAATTGTTGTTTTATAACTCAATCATCTCATAGTTGTTGTTTTATAACTCAATCATCTCATAGTTGTTATCTTATAACTCAATCATCTCATAGTTGTTGTTTTATAACTCAATCATCTCATAGTTGTTATTTGTGCCTCAGTCATCTTATAGTTGTTGCACCTTTGACCTTTGACTGTGCATATTTATCTGTTAAGTAAATATCATAGCTTATCACAGTCAAGTGATACAGAACTGCTACTGTCAAATGGTATATTACTACCACCATTAAGTGTAGGGGTAGGGGTTTTCCCTATCAAAGGAGAAGTAAGGTGCCTCCTTCCCTCCGCTAGCCATCGGGACACCCTTGGGCAAGGTGGAGTACCTGTTTAGCGCCCCCCCCCCCCCCCCCCCCCCCCGATCAGGGTTACGTGAAGCAGCCATGGGTACAGGTGGTGGATGAGGTTGAAGAGCCTTCTTGTAGGTTATGGTCTCCAGCTTCACGACGGTGGGCAGAGGATCCCTTTTTTAAGGAAACAATGGCTGCAGTCATTGACCAGTATGGTCACTGCTAGGAAGGAAAGCAATGGCAAACTATCTTCTTTACAGATGCCAAGAACATGTGTGATATCATCGAAAATCAGAGAAACAGCATAAATGGGTGCTCTATAGGAGCAGCTTTGCCTGGTAGGGATAGTCATGTGCACCAGGTGACTCCAGACCAGTGGTTCTCAACCGGTGGGGAATTCCTGTGGGGAATTCCTTTACTGTTTCCAGGGGGGGGGGGGGGGGGGGAAATGAAGACCATTTCAAGATCGTGTTAATACAAGAACCGATTATTTGATATTGTTTTTCCCTTCATACTTTACAGTTATGTATGTCTCATCCTTCTAAGTTCATTTTATAAAGTAAGTAGACCCACAAATCATGTTCTATGTGGATGTCTAGACTTGTTTTAGTATATGCCATTATATTTGCCTTCCACTTTTATGTATACTGTGTAGGTGTGGGGGATTTTTAGATAGGAAATATGAAAGGGGGGGGGGGGGGAATGACATTCTGAAATTACGGTGAAGGGGGGCACGGGCCAAATTTTTTATATGAAGGGGGGGGGGGGGGGGATGGCGTTCTGAAAATATGGTGAAGGGAGGCACGTGCCAAAAAAGGTTGAGAACCACTGCTCCAGACTGTCAGCAGGCAGGGTGCAAAATATTACTATCTTTGAAATTAGGAACTTGGAATGTTAGAACAATGAGTGCAGGTGGAAAATAGGATAACATCAAACAAGAAATGGGAAGAGAGAATATTAACATATTAGGACTGTGTGAGACGAGTTGGAAAAGGACAAGGATTAAGACAGGGGAGCATTTTAAGATTATATATTCTGAAGGCAAGGAAAGGCAAAGAGGCGTAGCAATTATCTTGGATCTGAAAACATCAAAATCTGTTAAAGGATAATGGGCAGTGTCAGACTGAGATCTGTTAGTAAAATTAATCGGCAGACCTTTTAACATAAATGTCATTCAGATATATGCCCAAACGGGAGAAAGCAGTGAAGATAGTGAAGAGGAATTTTATAATAACATGGCGAATGCTTTGAAGAAATGTAAACATTCAGAAACAAACATCATAATGGGTGACTTCAATGCGAAAGGTAGGAAATCAAGGTGATGGATGTACAGTAGGCAAACATGGTTTGGGAGAACAAAATGAGAGAGGATACAGACCTGTAGAATGGGCAAAAGAACGTGAACTGATTGTCGGAAACACCTGGTTTAAGGAACATTACAGAAGATTATGGACATGGAGAAGTCCTGATAGCAGGATTAGAAACCAGAACGATTACATCCTGATTAACAGAAGGTTTCGAAATGAGTTAACAGTCAGTCGCAAAAACAGTTCCAAATGCAGGCTGTTGCAGTGACCACAGATTGAGTATAGGCACTGAAGGTAAAGTTAAATAAAGTCCAATTATACACCAGGAAACACTAAATATGATCTTCGTGCATTAAAAAAAATGACAAAGAAATACAAGACAATTTTAACACAGAAGTAAAGAACAGATTTGATGTATTGTCTGATCTAGAGATCTTATTTCAAGATGTGGATGATCAATGGGAATGTTGAGGAATTAAATTGATTCTGCTGCAGAAACAACTATCTCAAAATTAAAGAAAGTAGGTCGTAAGAAATGGACGACTGAAGAAATTTTAAGACTAATGGAAACAAGAAGAGACAACAAACATAATCCTGACAAATATGAAGAGGTTCACAGGAAGTCAGAAAATTATGTAAAGAAGCATGGCTTGAAAATATTTGCATAGAAATTGGAAAAACAACACAAACAGTAAAAATACCAAATTAATGCACAAAATAATTCAGGAGCTTACTAATAAAAAAACACTTACATCAACAGGATGCCTGAAAACAAAAGATGGAAAAATCATAATAGAAAAACGTGAGATTTTACATACATGATCAGATTATGTGAGAAACCTTTATGAGGATACAAGAGAAGAGCATTATGATATTTGGAGTAATAATGAAGAACCATCAATTCTGAAGATAGAAGTTCAGAATGCTCATAACCATATAAAATATGGAAAGACCCCAGGTCCAGACAACATCTCAACAGAAATGATCACTGCCCTAGAAGAATATGGAATAGATCAAGTCACCAGACTGCTGACACAATATATGATTTTTTTTTTTTTTTTTTAAATTCGCATATCCCTTTACAGGACATCGCTGTCAACAGCAGCATCTTTCAGCTGTCTGTTGATTTCTTGGCAAGATTACGCTCAGTAGTTTGCCATTGCTTTCTGAGCGGCCGGCTCAGTTATCCAGCAAGTCACCAGCGGGGGTCGAACCGCCCTCCAGCTCTCGCCCCGCTACGAGACTCTGCGTGATAAACGGGATTACGGAGAAAGTTTGTAACCCCTCGGCCAGAGAGACAGGCACAATATATGATACTGGAGATAAATAAATAAATGTTTGCATATCCTTTACAGGACATCGCTGTCAACATCAGCATCTTTCAGCTGAGTGTTGATTTCTTGGCAAGATTATGCTCAGTAGTTTGCCATTGCTTTCACATACCACGTAACTTACCGACGCGGTTAGAACCACTACCGATTCTCGCCGTCGCCACGTTACTCACGAGAGTATACGGGATTACGGAGAAAGTTGCTAACCCCTAGGCCAGGGAGACCGACATACTGGAGATATACGTCCTGAATTATGTAATTCTATATTTATTGCAATCCCAAAGAAATCTGGAGCCTTTGAATGTGATCAATATCGAACAATTAGTATAATGAGCCACATCACAAAGATTTTGCTAAGAATTATCATGTAAAGAGTTAGGAAGAACATACAACCCAAAATAGGAGAAGAACAATATGGATTTGTAGAAGGCAAGGATACAGTAAATGCTGTGTATATGCTGAGAACAGTAATTGAACGTTCTATAGAAGTAAATAAAGATATACATCTTTGCTTTATTGACTACACAAAGGCTTTTGATAGAGTAAGACATGACAACATAATAGAGATGCTTGAAGATCTACAAATTAATGGGAAAGACCTTAGACTTGTGAAAAACATATATTGGAAACAACAAGCTGCCATCAGATTTGATAATGAAGTAGGTCAATATCAGCCTTTTAAGAGAGGTGTGAGACAGGTGTGTGTAATGTCTCCAGATCTTATTTCCCTGTAGAGTGAAAATATTTTCAGAAATGTAGAAGATATGAAAGGAATCATCATTGGAGGAAGAAACATCAGTAACATTAGATACGTGGATGATACAGTATTGATTGCAGTCAATGAGAAGGATCTGCAACATTTAGTAGATGCGGTTGTTGCACACAGTGAACAAATAGGTTAGAATTAAATTGTAAAAAAAAATAGACATGGATTATGGTAGTCACTAGGAAGAACGAAATACTACAATGTAATATACAACTACATGGGAATATTCTTAAGCAAGTGAATCGGTACAATTATCTCGGAACAGTCATAATATCTGATGGGAGATGCCTTGAAGAGATTAGAACAAGAATTGCCTTGGCGAAGGTGGCCTTTTGCAAGATGGAAAACATACTAACCAATAAAAAGTCCTACAAGAAACAAATGAAAACCGTAAAGTGATTAAAGACATTAGACGTAGACAGTCACAATTTGTTGGTCACATGAGAAGAAATAAATTGGAGAACTTGGTGACAACTGGCAAGATCGAGGGTAAGAGAACAAGGGGAGGGCAGAGAAGTAAATACCTGGATGGTTAGGCCATGCTGTATGGTTGAGACATGAACACTGAGCTGATCCATGATTCTGGTGATCAAGTGAGATGGCAAAACATGGCCGCCCACGCTTACCGGCATGGCACATGATGATGACTACTACTGTCAAGTGGTATAGTATTAATACTGTCAAACGACATAGAGGAGGCCACCATGGCTAAATGGATAAGAATGTTTGTTCTTAACATCCATCAGTGTGCTGATGTCGAGGTCAGGGGTTCAACCCCTACACCAGACAGTTGGACTAAAACGTTGACCTCTCGTCCTTGATTTGGGGTAATAAATTTACAAGTACCTCTGAAGTCAGAGTGGGATTGCCTGATGGTGAGAGACACTGTTAATAGGGAAAGCTAATCCGTACACAAAATTCAGTCCAACACTACTAGAAGTAGTGTGTATGGAAGTAGTGTGTATGGAAGTAGTGTGTATGGAGTAGTGTGTATGGACTACGCTTGAGTTCAAGGCAAGCGCCAAAAAAAAACAAAAAATGGTACAGTACCATTTCCATGGTCAGCAGAGTTGCCAACTCCTTCTTATGCTGGAGGCACAGGGCAAACCACTTCTTTAAGATGATGCTTCTCTCCTGGAACAGAGAACAGACAAGGAAACAGCCAATCAACATGCAGGTCAAAGGTCAGACATTACTGAGAGTTTCAATAGCTACACCTAGAACATTTTAATTGGCTTCATTTGGTTTAGTCAGCAGTAGTAATTAGATGTACCATTTCCAAGTCAGCAGTGGTAATGAGATGTACCATTTCCAAGTCAGCAGTGGTAATGAGATGTACCATTTCCAAGTCAGCAGTGGTAATGAGAAGTACCATTTCCAAGTCAGCAGTGGTAATGAGAAGTACCATTTCCAAGTCAGCAGTGGTAATGAGAAGTACCATTTCCAAGTCAGCAGTAGTAATCAGATGTAGTAATTAAAGACAGGTATAGTATCAGTCATTAGTTATAATCAGAGCATGGTGTAGCAATCATCTGGGTGTAGTAATCAGTCAGATTTAATCATCACAACCATGTGTAGTAATCAAAGCCAGGTGTAGTAATAGTCAGAAGTAGCAAGATGAGTCAGCAGTAGAAATAAAGAGTCAAGTGCAGTAATCAGAGTCAGCAGTAATAATCAGTCAGGTGAAGTATTTGGATGTAGCATTTAGAGTCTGAAGTAGCAATCAGAGTCAGGTGTAGTTTTCAGAGTCATTAGCGGTAATCAAAGTTACAAGTAGTAATCAGAGTCAGGTAAAAGAATACGAGTCAGATGTAGTAACCAAAGTCACTAGTGATGATCAGAGTTAGCAGTAGTAATCTGAGTCAGCAGAAGTAATCTGAGTGAGCAGAAGTAATCAGTCAGGTGCTGTAATTAGAGTCAGGTGTAGTAAACAAAGTCAGTAGTACTAATCATAGTCACTAGTGGTAAATAGAGTTAGCAGTACTAATCAGAATCAGCAGTAGTAATCGGAGTATGCAGTAGTAAACAGAGTCAGCAGTAGTAATCAGTCAGCAGTAGTAATCAGAGTCAGCAGTAGTAATCAGAGTCAGCAATAGTAATCAGAGTCAGCAGTAGTAATCAGAGTCAGCAGTAGTAATCAGAGTCAGCAGTAGTAATCAGAGTCAGCAGTAGTAATCAGAGTCAGCAGTAGTAATCAGAGTCAGCAGTAGTAATCAGAGTCAGCAGTAGTAATCAGTCAGCAGTAGTAATCAGAGTCAGCAGTAGTAATCAGAGTCAGCAGTAGTAATCAGTCAGCAGTAGTAATCAGAGTCAGCAATAGTAATCAGAGTCAGCAATAGTAATCAGAGTCAGCAGTAGTAATCAGTCAGCAGTAGTAATCAGAGTCAGCAGTAGTAATCAGAGTCAGCAGTAGTAATCAGAGTCAGCAGTAGTAATCAGAGTCAGCAGTAGTAATCAGAGTCAGCAGTAGTAATCAGAGTCAGCAGTAGTAATCAGAGTCAGCAGTAGTAATCAGAGTCAGCAATAGTAATCAGAGTCAGCAATAGTAATCAGAGTCAGCAGTAGTAATCAGAGTCAGCAGTAGTAATCAGTCAGTAGCAGTAATCAGAGTCAGGTGTAGTAATCAGAGTCAGGTGTAGTAATCAGAGTCAGGTGTATTCATCACAGTCAGTAGTAGTAATCAGAGTTAGATATAGTAGTGAGAGTCAGGTGTAATAATCAGTCACCATTAGTAGTCAGAGTCAGTAGTAGTAGTAGTCAGAGTCAGTAGTAGTAGTCAGAGTCATTAGTAGTAATCAGGCAGTAGTAGTAATCAGGTGTAACAATCAGTCAGGTATACTAATCAGGTGTAAGAATCAGTCAGGAGTAGAAATCAGCCTAATATAGTAATCAGTCAGGTGTAGCAATAAGAGTCAGCAATAGTAATCAGTCAGCAGTAGTCACCAGATGTGGCAATCAGAGTCAGATATAGAATCAGTCAGGTGTAGTAATCAGAGTCAGCACTAACAGCAGTCAGGGGCAGTCATTAGAGTCAGTAGAATGAGAAATTACCATTGCCGTTGTGTTCCTCCAGGTCTGGAAGGTTCTGTGAGCAGCATCAATGGCCAGCTGGACGTCTGACCGGTCCATGTCCGGCACAGAGCCCAGTACTTGCCCAGTGGAGGGGTTCAGCACTGTCAACATCAGAACACATACAGGTCACAGGTTTATGATGTCAGGTGTCCAGTTCTTTCTCTTAGATCACTAGTTCACATGTGGTGTACCATATCAGTTTAGCCCCACCCAATCACATTAGCAATCAAAGATAAATCACCTTGTGGGTGAGTCCACCAAACTACATAGATTATAAAACACACAAGCAGATTTCATCATCAAAATGTGCTTCAGAAAGGATTACCAATCACAAAATGATTGAGGTAGAAATGGCTTGGAGCTTTGATATCCATCTCTATCCAGGAGCTGTGATATCCATCTGTCACTTGGGTCTGAGTTATCTGTCCATCTCTAGCTTCGAGATATGATCTTTTGCTTTTTGTCTGAATAAGCTCTCTCTCTCTCTTGGTGAATGGTTGGAAGTGTGTGGGTGTTGGTGGGTGGGGGTTGTGATGGTGGGGAATGTGAGTGGGTGAGTGGATGAGGGATGTGTGGGTGAATGGGTGATGTGTGTGGGTATGTGAGTGTGGGTGTGGGTATGTGAGTGTGGGTGGGGAATATGTCTTTGTGGATGGAGGTGTATGTGTGTGGCTGGTGGATGTATGTGTGGGTGGTGAAGGTGTTTGTAGGTGGGGGATGTGTGAGTGGGTGGGTGATGGCTGGGGAGATGTGTGTGTGTGGCTGAGGGATGTGTGGGTGGGGAAGTGATTGGGGGATGTGTGTGGGTGGGGTATGTGTATATGAGTGGGGTGTTGTGTGGGTGAGGGGTGTGTGGGTGGGTGGGGGAGGTGTGATTGGGTGTGAGATGTGCGGGTGCGTAAAAGATGTATGTGAGGGCGGGATATGTGTGTTTGGCTGGATGGTTGGGATGTGTGAGTGGGTAGATGGGAGATGTATGTGTTGATGGGTAGGTGGGGGATGTGTGGGTGTGAGTGAGTGAGGAATGAGTACATGAGTAGATGGATGTGTGTGGGGAATGAGTGAATGGGTGAGGGATGTGTGTATTGATGAGGAGATGTGTTAGTGGGTGGGGTGTGTGTGGGTGGGGATGTGTGGTTAAGGGGTGTGTGGTTCAGGGATGTGTGATTGGAGGGGGGGGGGTAGGTGGAGAATGTGTGGGTGGGTGACTGTGTGTAGAGTGGGGGATGCGTGTATGTGTATAAGGGGGGGGGGGGGGGGGGGGGGTTCAGGATGTGTGGGAGGGCTGTGGTACGTTGTGAGGGTGGGGATGTGTGCAAGTGGGGGAAATGTGGGTGAGTGAGGGTTTTGTGTGTGGGTTGGCGGGGATATGTGTGAGTGGAGGATGTGTGTGGGGGGGTGGTGGAGTATATGTGGATGAGTGATTGTTGGTGGGTGGAGGATGTGTTTGTGGGGGGGGAGGTAAGTGTAGGTGGAGGATGTGTGCATATATGTGTGCCTTGGGGTGTGTGGGTGGGTGGAGGATGTGTGTGTGGGATGTGTGCTGAGTGGGAGATGTGTGTGTGGGTAGGGGTGTGGGTGGACGTGGGTTGGGGATGTGTCTCATAACATGGTAATATGCATTTTTGTAAAAATACATCCCCTTTGACAATGTATTTTTTTCCTATGTGAATGTATTATGCACTATTGATGAACGAAAGATGAGTGATTGGAAGGGCCGAATGTAAGACGGGCCTGCGTTCCCAATTTGTTACCCTTTGAAAATAAAGTTTGTTTGCTCGTTCGTTCATCTCTCTCTCTCTCTGTATCTCTCTCTCCATTCCGAAGCCTAGGATTGACTTATACAAAACAAGCTTAACGTACTCTGCAGCTCAGCTGTGGAACAATCTTCCACAAGAAATCAAAGACATCACCAATCCCTACACATATAATCGTAAATTATTCGAACACTATCTCAGTACAGATTACCTTCCCCCTTAATAATAGAAATAATAATAATAACAAAACCCTAGTATAACAGCCAATCATCTTTTTGTAGGCCAGTATATTCCACATGGCTAATAACAAGTGTCAGACCATTATCTAATATTACTGTGTCGTGTAGTATTGATGTTTGCATGTTGCCCATGCCTTTATAACACATATCTTTTATATTGTTGCTGTTCTCTGTTAGCCTTGAATGACATATAAATGAAATAATGTATGAAAGAGAGTGATAGTAGGGCAGAATGAGACGGGCCTGTGTGCCCAATTCTTAACCCTTTGAAAATAAAGTTTGTTCGTTCGTTCTCTCTCTCAATGGCTGTATCTATCACTCCATCTCTTGCTTTGTTTTCTTGTCCTTCTTCTAGCTGGATAATTAAAATAATTCAAAGTTCAGTTCAAAGATCTTGTTGTAAAGCACGTTATTGGAAACATTGTTGCAGTTCTCCAAACACAATATACACAGTAGTTCATCAAGTGTCGTGTGATCTGGCATATTCTCAATGTTTGTACTCTTGTGTCTCCAGTGCTGTGTGATCTGGCATATTCTCAATGTTTGTACTCTTGTGTCTCAAGTGCTGTGTGATCTGGCATGTTCTCAATGTTTGTACTCTTGTGTCTCAAGTGCTGTGTGATCTGGCATGTTCTCAATGTTTGTACTCTTGTGTCTCTTTCTTCAAGCCCTAGTTCCAGCTCAAAGAAAGCCAATGTCTAGCGAGGTGATTGAGCTTGTATAACAGTTACAGTTGAAGTCGGGCGGGCCTGTTAGTGTAGTTGATAGGAGGCTACACAAGCGTGGTCGGATGAGGAATTAACACTTGTGTTCATCATCTCGCTAAGTGAGGGAAAGACTGGCCCCTCCATTCCTCCGTGACACCTGTGTTCATCATCTCGCTAAGTGAGGGAAAGACCGGCCCCTCCATTCCTGTGTTCATCATCTCGCTAAGTGAGGGAAAGACTGGCCCCTCCATTCCTCCGTGACACCTGTGTTCATCATCTCGCTAAGTGAGGGAAAGACCGGCCCCTCCATTCCTGTGTTCATCATCTCGCTAAGTGAGGGAAACACTGGCCCCTCCATTCCTGTGTTCATCATCTCGCTAAGTGAGGGAAAGACTGGCCCCTCCATTCCTGTGTTCATCATCTCGCTAAGTGAGGGAAACACTGGCCCCTCCATTCCTGTGTTCATCATCTCGCTAAGTGAGGGAAAGACTGGCCCCTCCATTCCTGTGTTCATCATCTCGCTAAGTGAGGGAAAGACTGGCCCCTCCATTCCTGTGTTCATCATCTCGCTAAGTGAGGGAAAGACTGGCCCCTCCATTCCTGTGTTCATCATCTCGCTAAGTGAGGGAAACACTGGCCCCTCCATTCCTGTGTTCATCATCTCGCTAAGTGAGGGAAACACTGGCCCCTCCATTCCTGTGTTCATCATCTCGCTAAGTGAGGGAAACACTGGCCCCTCCATTCCTCCGTGACACCTGTGTTCATCATCTCGCTAAGTGAGGGAAACACTGGCCCCTCCATTCCTGTGTTCATCATCTCGCTAAGTGAGGGAAAGACTGGCCCCTCCATTCCTGTGTTCATCATCTCGCTAAGTGAGGGAAAGACTGGCCCCTCCATTCCTGTGTTCATCATCTCGCTAAGTGAGGGAAAGACTGGCCCCTCCATTCCTGTGTTCATCATCTCGCTAAGTGAGGGAAAGACTGGCCCCTCCATTCCTGTGTTCATCATCTCGCTAAGTGAGGGAAAGACTGGCCCCTCCATTCCTGTGTTCATCATCTCGCTAAGTGAGGGAAAGACTGGCCCCTCCATTCCTGTGTTCATCATCTCGCTAAGTGAGGGAAAGACTGGCCCCTCCATTCCTGTGTTCATCATCTCGCTAAGTGAGGGAAAGACTGGCCCCTCCATTCCTGTGTTCATCATCTCGCTAAGTGAGGGAAAGACTGGCCCCTCCATTCCTGTGTTCATCATCTCGCTAAGTGAGGGAAACACTGGCCCCTCCATTCCTGTGTTCATCATCTCGCTAAGTGAGGGAAAGACTGGCCCCTCCATTCCTGTGTTCATCATCTCGCTAAGTGAGGGAAAGACTGGCCCCTCCATTCCTGTGTTCATCATCTCGCTAAGTGAGGGAAAGACTGGCCCCTCCATTCCTGTGTTCATCATCTCGCTAAGTGAGGAAAACACTGGCCCCTCCATTCCTGTGTTCATCATCTCGCTAAGTGAGGGAAAGACTGGCCCCTCCATTCCTCCGTGACACCTGTGTTCATCGTCTCGCTAAGTGAGGGAAACACTTGCCCCTCCATTCCTGTGTTCATCGTCTCGCTAAGTGAGGGAAAGACTTGCCCCTCCATTGCTGTGTTCATCATCTCGCTAAGTGAGGGAAAGACTGGCCCCTCCATTCCTCTGTGACACCTGTGTTCATCATCTCGCTAAGTGAGGGAAACACTGGCCCCTCCATTCCTCCGTGCATCCAGGCCCACATAATATGATGGTCAGATCATATTACAGGTCTATGGCTGGAAATTACTTGGGGATCAATTTATTTTTGAATTATAGAATAGTATTCTGAATTATAGAGTAGTATTCTGAATTATAGAGTAGTATTCTGAATTATAGAGTAGTATTCTGAATTATAGAGTAGTATTCTGAATTATAGAGTAGTATTCTGAATTATATAGTATTCTGAATTATAGAGTAGTATTCTGAATTATAAAGTAGTATTCTGAATTATATATTAGTATTCTGAATTATAGAGTAGTATTCTGAATTCCATCCATCCATCCATCATGTGCCATGCCGGTAATGTTCTGCCATCTCACTCGATCACCAGAGTCGTGGATCAGCTCCGTGTTCCTGTCTCGACCATGCCATGTGGCCAAGCCATTCAGGTATTTATTTCTCGGTCTTCACCTTGGTCTCTTCCCTTCGATCTTGCCAGTTGTCACCAAGTTCTCCAATCCATTTCTTCTCATAACATGCCCAAAACATTTTGACTGTCTACATCTAATGTCTCTAATCAGTTTACGATCTTCATTTCTTTCTTGAAGGACTTGTTCATTGATTTTTCTGTCTGTCCATGGTATTCTTTGCCTTTTCCTCAGAAACCACATTTCCACAGCCATCAGCTGTTTTTCAGCTTGACTGCTTATTGTCACTCTTCACATCCATACAAAAGTATAGGTTCTATGTAGCATCTCAAAACTCTTTTTCTCGTTTCAGTTGATATCTTTTTATTGGTCAGTATGTTTTTCATCTTGCAAAAGGCTACCTTCACAATGGCGGGATAAGGGTATCCCCTATCAAAGGAGAGGTAAGGTGTCTCCTTCCCTCCGCTAGCCCTCGAGACACCCTTGGGCAAGGTGGAGTACCTGTTTAGCCCCCCGATCAGGGTTACGTGAAGCCATGGTGCAGGTGGTGGATGAAGTTGAAGAGCAGCCGACAGATAGTTGTAGGTTATGGTCTACAGCTTCACGACAGTAGGCAGAGGATCTCCTTTTTTGGGAGACAATGGCTACGGTCATCGACCAGTATGGTCACTGCTAGGAAGGAAAGCAATGGCTAACTACCTTCTTTACAGATGCCAAGAATATCATGTACAGCTGTCTTAGCGATTCTGAATTATAGAGTAGCATTCTGAATTATAGAGTAGCATTCTGAATTATAGAGTAGTATTTTGAATTATAGAGTAGTATTCTGAATTATAGAGTAGTATTCTGAATTATAGAGTAGTTTTCTGAATTATAGAGTAGTATTCTGAATTATAGAGTAGCATTCTGAATTACAGAGTAGTATTCTGAATTATAGAGTAGTATTCTGAATGATAGAGTAGTATTCTAAATTATATAGTAGTATTCTGAATTATAGAGTAGAATTCTGAGTAGTGTGCTGGCACAGGTGTTTACAGGAAAGATCAACTTTCTTCAAAAACAAATCTTGAATTAAAAAGCTTAAGCTTGTTGAAGATTAAAGTGTGTTCAATACTATACTTAAGCCAAAAAAATTTTATGTTTCATTAACTTTAGAAAATATACTTTTCTACCAAATAAATTTTTGTAAACAAGATAATAAAGTTGTGACACAAACATCAGAGACAGATGTTGCGGATGTGTTGTCAAACCTGTGAAAGTATTCCCAGACTTGGCTGACACCCATTTCCCATCGATGTAGGCCTGATCGTGTTGGAGGCTGACTGCCGTTCTGATGCCTTCAGGGCACGCCATTCTCAGCACCTGTAGAAGATGCTTCTTCTGGGAAAGATGCCTAAGAAAGGGACTTGCTCTTGAATACATACGAGCGACCTGTTGTGTGAGACATGGATACTTGTGTGAGACATGGATTCTTGTGTGAGACATGGATTCTTGTGTGAGATACGGATTACTGTGTGAGATATGGCTTCTTATGAAAATATGGGTTGACTTGTAAAATATGGGCTGACATGTAAAGCATAGATGCATTTGTTAAATATGGGTTGGTGTGTAAAACATAGATTCATGTACAAAATATGCGTTGACATTAAAACATAGATTCATGTAAAAAATATAGGTTGACATTAAAACATGGATAACATGTGGAACCTGGATTCGTGTGACTGAAAGAGATCAAGGTGTGGAGGAGCTGCAGTGGTTTAGTTAGTGCTTAGAGTGCTGGCCTGAGCTGGCAATGGTCCTGGTTCAAACCCCAGCAGAGGCTGGATGATTGTGTCCCACCAGTACAGCTTTGAGGTCGACCCGGTATCATAGACATGGGTTACTATCAAGTGCCTTGACGACTGGCGTGGGCGACCATGCTTCTACCCATCTTGCGATCTCCAGTGGCATGTATCAATTCATGTGTTTATACTCCTCCATGCCATGACACAAGACTGTCAAAAATGCTCTCCCGCTGTCTTCTTCAATCTTTCTTTCCACAAATCTTTCTGCTTGTCACAATATCTAGTAATCGACAGCAGAGAAGCCAGAACACATACCACATGAGACATTGTGTGACAGCCTTGGCTGTACAGATAATATACCTAATATGACTGAATTATTAAGTCAGCACCCTGCCCGCGGTCCTACAACTTACAAGGAACCGGCCAGCGAGCAAGTTCCATGTACTTGACCTGTTTACTGTTTAGTAGTTTACTGACTGATAATGATAAGAATTAAGATTAAGAAATTAAGTTGTTTAGTGTGCACTCTAAGGCTGAATCTACTAACAGAATGCAAGCAACAATCTACTGAACACAAGCTAGCATACTGCCGTAAAGTGTTAACTACAACATAAACTGAAGGTTCTGTGGTGGACACGCCAGTTGTCCAGGGGAAAGTGAAGAAATCCGCCAGCATAACCTCACCTCGAGAACCTCGTCTGTCCGTCTTCTCCTCCACAAAATCGAAAGTAGTCCGGGCGGGTTAAAGTTCACTTCCGGGTCACCAGCTACGTCTGTTGGGGCCTGGATTGGCTGAGAGGTTACGTCTCTAACCCCAGCAGATTTACAGTGAAGATTGAAACAATAATGAACATTGATAAAGGATGTCTTACACCCCTCGCATTCATCTCGGATTTGTTGATTGAACGTCCAGACTAGGACGGTCATGTTTCGCCATCTCACACGATCACCAGAGTCGTGGATCAGCTCAGTGTTCTTGTCTCCACCATGCCATGTTGGTATCCAGGTATTTACTTCTCTGTCTTATGCTTGTTCTTTTCCCCTCATTCTTGCCAGTTGTCACCAAGTTCTCCAATTTATTTCTTCTCATAACGTGTCTAAAATATTGTGACTGTCTAGGTCTAATTTTTCTAATCAGTTTACGATTTTCATGTTTCTTGTAGGAATTGCTCATTGGTTTTTCTGTCGGTCTCTATGTTATTCTTTGCATTCTCCTCGTAAACCACATTTCCACAGCCATTAGTTGTTTTTCACCTTGTCTGCTCATTGTCCACGGTTCCATCCATCCATCATATGTCATGCCGATAAGCTTGGGCGGTCATGTTTTGCCATGTCACTCGATCACCAGAATCGTGGATCAGCTCCGTGTTCCTGTCTCGACCATGCCACGTAGCAAAGCCATCCAGGTATTTACTTCTCGGTCTTCCCCTTGGTCTCTTCCCTTCGATCTTGCCAGTTGTCACCAAGTTCTCCAAGTCATTTCTTCTCATAACATGCCCAAACAATTTTGATTGTCTACGTCTAATGTCTCTAATCAGTTTACGATCTTCATTTGTTTCTTGAAGGACTTGTTCATTGTTTTTTTTTTTTGGGGGGGGGGGGGGGGTTCTATCTGTCCATGGTATTCTTTGCATTTGCCTCAGAAACCACATTTCCACAGTCATCCGCTGTTTTTCAGCTTGACCGCTAATCATCCATATAAAAATACAGGTTCTGATTGACTAATTGATTGATTGATTTAGGAACCGACATCACAACATTCGGGACATTCCCATAAGCACTCCGTCCCCATCCTCAGAAGCCAGCGAAGAGTTCCAACCCCAATAGAACCAGTAGCAATCTGATTATATGTCTGTCTCGCCTTTCCTCTAAGCGTCGAGCATCGGCCAGATCCCCTCGTAACTCCACGCTGTCGCATTCTTGCCAGACCATGGTGATAAGTAGGCTACAGACAGGTTCTATGTAGCACTTCAACACTCTTTTTCTCGTTTTAATTGATATCTTTTTATTAGTCAGTATGTTTTTCATCTTGAAAAAGGCTACCGTCGCATTGGCAATTCTTGTTCTGATCTCTTCAAGGCATCTCCCATCAGATGTTATGACTGTGCCGAGATAATTGTACCGATTCACTTGTTGAAGAATATGCCCATTTACTTGTATATCACATTGTGGTTTTTCCTTCTTCCCAGTGACGATCATAATCTGTGTCTTCTTACAACTCAACTCTAACCCTAGTTGTTCACTGTGTGCAACAACCGCATTTACTAAATGTTGCAGGTCCAGTTCATTGTCCACGGTTCACAACCATGCAACAGTACAGATTCCATCTACTTCAACACTCTTTTTTTTCGTTGCAAATATCAAATGACATAATTTTATTGTAAAAGGTTACAAAAAGGTTAACATTTATTTTTATTGCAAAAGGTTACATTCGCCATGGTGATTCTTGTTCTAATCTCTTCCCATCAGATGTTATGACTGTATAACTATATCGATTCACTTGTTTAATAATATTCCCATTTACTTGTATATTACATAACATTGTGATATTTCCTTCTTCCTAGCGACGATCATAATTTGTATCTTCTTACAATTTAATTCTAACCTTAGTTGTTGACTTTGTGCAACAACCGCATCTACTATATGTTGCATTCTCTCTCTCTCTCTCTCTCTCTCTCTCTCTCTCTCTCTCTCTCTCTCTCTCTCTCTCTCTCTCTCTCTCTCTCTCTCTCTCTCTCTATTATATATATATATATATATATATATATATATATATATATATATATATATATATATATATATATATATATATCCATCCATCATGTGCCATGCCGGTAAGCGTGGGCGGTCATGTTCTGCCATCTCACTCGATCAACAGAGTCGTGGATCAGTTCCGTGTTTTTGTCTCGACCATGCCACTTGTTTCTAGGTCTTCCCCTTGGTCTGTTCCCCTCGATCTTACCAGTTGTCACCAAGTTCTCCAAATCATTTCTTCTCATAACATGCCCAAAAAATTGTGACTGTCTACGTCTAATGTCTCTGATCAGTTTACGATCTTCATTTGTTTCTTGAAGGACTTGTTCATTGGTCTTTCTGGCTGTCCATGGTATTCTTTGCATTTTCCTCAGAAACCACATTTCTACAGCCATCAGATGTTTTTCAGCCTGGCTGCTCATTGTCCAAGCTTCACATCCATATAAAAGTACAGGTTCTATGTAGCATCTCAACACTCTTTTTCTCGTTTCAATTGACATCTATTTATTTATATATATATATATATATATATATATATATATATATATATATATATATATATATATATATATATATATATAGGCACCTTTCCGTCTTGACAGACGATAGTTTGGTAATTTGGTACATTGTGCTTCAAAAAGACTTAATAAGGCGCAACGCACATGGCGGTGGCTAGTGTGGTTGATAAGGCCAATTCGTGCTGTAAATGTTTGTCCACAGTGGATGCATGTGAAAACATGGTCATTTCCACCATCATGCATCATCTTACGTCTCTCACGGTCTATGTGTGTGTGTCTGTATATATCCAAATCAAATGAGAACACCATATAAACTATAAACTATACCTGAGTGAAGGAACCATGCAAACTATACCACTATACTTGAGTGAGGCAACCATATAATCTTGTGGCAAACTGCACATGGAAAGACAACTCCAACAACCATATATCATACCTGCTATGTTGTGTACATGACACCCCCCGCCATAACCATTCACTTTATTAATGTTTGTTTTGCGCTCGCTCGCTTTGAACTCAAGCGTAGTTCACACACACTGCTTCTAGTCCTAGTAGTGCTGGTCTGAATCCTGCGTGTGGATTAGCTTTCCCATCAGGCCAACCCACTCCGACTTCAGAGGTACTTGTAATTTACATCCCCAAGCTAAATACGATATGTCAACATTGTAGTCCAACTATCCGGATTAAGAACACGCGTTCTTATCCATTCGGCCATGCTGACCTGCACTTTAATGATTAATCAAGAGTTATTCCCAAATACTGGGTAGTTTGACTTGTCTCAGACATTACAGACTATCCAGTACCGTTATTGTAAACGTCTGCCATAGTGTTTATGAATCAAGTTTTCAGTTGTTGTATCTTCGCTGAAAATCACCCAACTGAATTTGTTACATCTAAGTGTAATCCACAATATTGTTACATCAATTTTGAAGCTTTGTTTATCTGTATCTGTAATTCTTTATAGAATCTTCTGAGATACGTGTCTGTCCTCCATATTGCAGCGTCATAAGCATGTTATCATCCATCATTTTTAATATATGAGAACTCCTTTCCAACGTCATTGATCATTACGAGAAAAATTGCCTACAAGACAGAAGCGGAAAATCGACGGTGTCATGGGAGTCGCTGATGTCATCAGATCCTTCTAGAAACATGGGCAGCGCAGCCCAGCGCTCAGACATCTCTGTCCGGAAACCCAGCAACAGAACATCGGCAGCGCTTCGTTCCTGAAGCTGGGGTTGTGAACAATATCGATTATTTCCTCTAAAACCCGTTATTACAGGAGTGGCTTAAGAAATCTTCAGACTTCACCCGTAGTTCCCCACCTCACGTGTTGTTAGCAAATAAAGTAACGAACTCCTTTCAACGCCCTAACGCAGTGTTTCCCAACCTTTTTTGTGCTATGCCCCACCTAAGCCTTTCTACAATTCTTATGCCCCCCCCCCCCACCTCCCCCAACATATACATAATTTTTAATATTCAAAAATTGAAATGTTCACTAAAGAAACTTGAATGATAGGTCTTAGTAAGAAATCACTAGGAAACTATTGAACAAACACAGTAAGTAAATTTTCAAAAAAAACATATAATGGAGAACTGAAATTCCAGTACAAAATAATTTTAATGAAAGGTTGTTCTATATTATTTTAATTATTAGTAATTATTTATTATTTAAACTTAGTGAGATCCTTGCGCTTGATGCTTGCTGCAAAGAGATTTTATGTCAGGTTCCAATTTAGTTAACTTCAGTCTCAAGTCTCCCGTTTTGTTATATCCAGCCGATTTGTTTTTTTAAATCATTTATGGCACTAAATCCGCATTCAGCTACATATGAAGATAGAAACGGTAACAATAGTTCTCTTGCACATTTGGTTGTATTTTGATATTTGATTTCGGTTTCCTCACAAAGCCATGCCATAGCTCCTTTTATATTAAATAAAGTTTTAATTGACTCATGGTTTTGCATTTCTGCGAGTTCTTCTTGATACTGCATATTTGAAATATCAGACAAATCCACTAACATTGGCTGCATCATCCAAGTTGGGAAATCAATTTGTTTCAAATCAGACAATCTTTCTTTTAAATCAGCCAATTAAATTTTTCAGATGATCGACAATAACATATAGCGCGTTGCCGGGGCCCATAAGGGAAGCAAAGAATAGCAACACTGTAGCCTTCCACGCATGTCGTAAGAGGCGACTAAGGAGGCGTGATGGTTCCGTCGCCCTGCTACTGAGTGAGTGCGTGGCGCGACACTGTGAGCTGTGAGTTTCGTGTGAAATGCTTTTGAATCTGCCCGAGGTTTTTTGGAACGTGGCAGCATGTTCGGAGCGATGGCAGTTGGCTATGTCCCAGAGTTGACCGGGTTTTGCCTTATGCAGAAATGCGTGGCTGCTGGGCTTCTGGTTGACTGCCACTGCTATCGACGATGAACTGTATTTTCGTGGACTGTGTGGGTCAACATCTAGGAAACATCCAGATGGAAAAATGACTGCTGATTCCATCAGAGATAAACTGGATGTTTCGTGGGGGACTATTGTGTTGACATTCTGGCGGCAGCATTATGCACAGTGTATCTGTGCGGGCTGTTGTTTGTCGAGACTCCTGTCTTTTCCACTTTTCACATTTGGCAGTGGGGAGCGTTTTATGTGATATTCACTGGCACAGGAACGGAGCATAATGGGGACGACCCGTTGCTGTGAAGTTGGAACCGTGACTAACTAACTAACTAACATATAGCGGGATCAGTCACTTCACATTTTGGAGCCTATGAAACTTTTCAAAATTTTTGTTGTAAATATATGTCTGACATAATTCAATAAAGGTAATGAAACCAAATATCTTCGCTTTTGCATCGACGAGAGTTTTATTTGTTCCTTGAAGTTGTTTATTTAATATATTTAGTTTTTCAAAGATATAGGCTAAATAACTCACAAATGCCTTACCATCGACCGTTAACAGATTTTAAAAATTTCAGGTTTGTCACATAAAAAAATTACTAAGAGTATGAATTGATTGATTGATTGATTGATTTAGGAACCGACATCACAGCATTCGGGGCATTCCCATAAGCGCTCCGTCCCCATCCTCGGAAGCCAGCGAAAAGTTCCAACCCCAACAGTACCAGTAGCAATCTGTTTGTATGTGCGTCTCGCCTTTCCTCTAAGATTCGAGCGTCGGCCAGATCCCCTCGTCACTCTACGCTGTCGCATTCTTGCCAGACCATGGTGATCCATTTGCTCCTACGAGGTGTACACATGCTCCCACAAGGCCACAACCACGTCTGCCTTATCATGCATCAATACTCCATCAAGTTTTGCGGAGCCAGCCAATCTGTCTGCCTATTCATTCCCCAGCACACCAGCATGCCCCGGAGAAAATATCCAGACGATGCTTGCCACCAGTGACCTCCGAAGCAAAGAAAGCCACTCTGCACGAAGCTTGCCTGTCCTCACCCTACTCAGCATGCTTTCTGAGTCAGTTACAATCACGATGTTTGTGTGTGTGTGTGTGTGTGTATCGTATTCTCCATCCAGCGGAAAGCTGCACTGACTGCCTCCACCTCCATTCTTAAGCTAGATGTTGTGGTATCATATGCCAGGCTCTCCTGCACCAAACGTCGACCATTAGCCTTTGCCAAGAAACCCCAGGCACTTCTACTACCTCTCAACACCGACCCATCTGTGTAGATAATCACATCACCCGGGCGACCCATATCCTGAATTAGTATGAAATAGTTCCATAAATCTTTTAGAGTCATCTGACTTCAGTGTGAAGTATGTCTCACATGGTCTTCATTTTGTTCTTCATAAAATAACTTGAAGAGACGTTCACATTTGGCATTAGCTTTATTAGCATTGATACACTTTATAACTAAATTGAGTACTTCATTTAGAACAGGCGAAATGTTTTTAGCTACCAGGTTTTCCCTGTGAATAACACAATGCAGAAGAAGCATTTAATGTTTCTCATCTTTCATCAATTTTAAGCAACCATTTTTCTTCCCCATCATATTAGGAGCACTATCTGCAGCAAAAGATGTTATATTTTTCATTGTTATATTATTATATAGAACCTGTTTTGCTGTATGGCTGTGAATCTTGGAATATAAATTAACAAATTAGGAAGAGATTGGAAGCAACAGAGATGTGGTTCCTTAGACGTGTGGGCGGAGATGTGTATGGGGAATGCATGTGGGGGATTATGTGTGCGTGGGGGGGGGGGGTGTGTTCATGGGTTTAGTTTTGTATGGGAGGGGAGATGTGTGAGAGGTTGGGGAGGTGTGGAATGTGCAGGTGGATGAAGGATGTATGTGAGAATGGGGGAATGTGTGTTTGGCTGGGTGGTTGGGGTGTGTGTGGGTGGGAGGGTAGATGAGAGATGCATGTGTTGATGGGCGGGTGAGTGATGTGTGGGTGTGAGTGGTTGATGGATGAGTACGTGAGTGGGTGGATGTGTGTGAGAGATGAGTGTATGGGTGGGGGATGTGTGTGTTTGTGGGAAGATGTGTGTGAGCAGCGGATGTGTGTGGTGGGGTATATGTGGGTGGTGGGGTGTGTGTGGATGGGAGATGTGTGTTTATGGGTGGGGGGTATGTGTTGGCAGGTGGGGGAGATGTGTTTGTGGGTGGGGATGTGTGTATAGGTGCTTGATGTGTAGTTGAGAGGTGGCGGATATTGGGTGGGCGAGTGGGTGTAGGTTGGCTGATGTGTGTGTGTGGGTGGGTGGGGAAAATTGTGATGGTGCTGGATGTGTGTGTGGATAGGTGCGGGATGTGTGGGTTGGCGGGGGTATGTGTGTGTGGTTTTGTGATGTGTGTTTTTCTGGATGGTTGCGGGTGTGTGGGCGGGTGTTGGAGAATATGTGGGTGAGTGTGTGCTTGTCGGTTATGGGATGGGTGGGGGATATGTGTGTGGGTGGATAAATGTGTGTGGGTGGGGGATCAGTAGGTGGGTGGCGGCATGTATGTTTGCCTGGGTCTGTGTGAGTGCGTGGAGGTATGTGTGGGTGGGTGGGGGAGGTGTGGTGGGTGGGGGATGTGAGGGTGGCTGTGGGATGTGTGGGTGGCTGCGGGATGTGAGGGTGGATGTGGGAATGTGTCTCATAACATTGCAATATGCACTGTTTATGTTTAAAACTTTCAGTTGACAATGTTTTTTCCCCATGTGAATGCATCATGCGTAATATGCATTGTTTATGCTTACAAAATCCATTTGACAATGTTTTTTTCCCTATGTAAATGTAACATGCACATTTGATGAATGAAAGATGAATGATTGAAAGGGCCGAATGTAAGACGGGCCTGCGTGCCCAATTTGTTACCCTTTGAAAATAAAGTTCGTTCGTTCGTTCACTATGTCCTGTTCTGTCCAACAATTCCTCACTATGTCCTGCTGTGTCCAATAATTCATTACTATGTCCTGTTGTGTCGAACAATTCCTTACTACGTCCTGTTGTGTCCAACAATCCCTTAGACATAAAACCCAATATCAGTCTCCTACGATGAGAAACCTCTCAAAATCTGGTTGGGTTATGGACGTCTGAGAATCACATGGACCCTGAAAATCACATGGTCGCCTGAGAATCACATGGGAGTTGAAGAGATTCACGAATAAGGTCTAAACATGTAAAAAGTATAGGACCTTTTGAACACCTGAAGACAATACAGGACATATGGCTCTCCTCCCATGTTTGTATAGACCTGTCGGTCCTCCAGGGAGGCGGTGGGCAATATCACGCCGGGAACCTTCATGTCCCAAGACATGTCTTAGTATCATTCAAGGCTGCGTCCACCTAGGACATGTCCTAGTATCATTCAAGGCTGCGTCCACCTAGGACATGTCCTAGTATCATTCAAGGTTGCGTCCACCTAGGACATGTCCTAGTATCATTCAAGGTTGCGTCCACCTAGGACATGTCCTAGTATCATTCAAGGCTGCGTCCACCTAGGACACGTCCTAGTATCATTCAAGGTTGCGTCCACCTAGGACATGTCCTAGTATCATTCAAGGCTGCGTCCACCTGGGACATGTCCTAGTATCATTCAAGGTTGCGTCCACCTAGGACATGTCCTAGTATCATTCAAGGCTGCGTCCACCTAGGACATGTCCTAGTATCATTCAAGGCTGCGTCCACCTAGGACATGTCCTAGTATCATTCAAGGCTGCGTCCACCTAGGACATGTCCTAGTATCATTCAAGGCTGCGTCCACCTGGGACATGTCCTAGTATCATTCAAGGTTGCGTCCACCTAGGACATGTCCTAGTATCATTCAAGGCTGCGTCCACCTAGGACATGTCCTAGTATTATTCAAGGCTGCGTCCACCTAGGACATGTCCTAGTATCATTTAAGGCTGCGTCCACCTAGGACATGTCCTAGTATTATTCAAGGCTGCGTCCACCTAGGACATGTCCTAGTATCATTCAAGGCTGCGTCCACCTAGGACATGTCCTAGTATCATTCAAGGCTGCGTCCAGCTAGGACATGTCCTAGTATCATTCAAGGCTGCGTCCACCTGGGACAGCTCGTCACATGTATGTTTGATAAACTACGCCTCGGTGCGTTTCAATCCTGTGATCACAGGGTCGGTAGGCAAGTGTTTATTCAGGGCGCCACTTTGACTCATGCAAGGTCAACCGGAAGCAAATTCGCATTACCGTCTGTATCCACGAAGGATCAGTGTGAGCGCTGTTGTTGGCCACAGGTAACATTATTGCTGTCCATCAATGCCTATAATATGTAATACACGTATCTTCACTACAACCGGCGCTGTCGTGGGCCATATCTTAACTACAACCGGTGCTGTTGCTGGCCACATGTAACATAATTTCTGACCATCCACCTCTTTGTAAATCGCCAACAGCCAACACATGCAGGGGTTGATTACAACATCCTGTAAGCGACACGCAACTAACTCTTTAAAATAATTGCACATTATCATGTTTAAACATAGCCTCTAGGGACAGATGGTCGGGCTAAACATATTGTCACATTTGCAATGTTGTCAACCTTACTGCAGCAGCTAAGGTGATTAAACCTGCCAATGTTACTGATCACGACATGCAGCAATTATACCAAATCATCCCCGGATGATGATGTGATGAGTGATTGTGGTCATGTTTTTGTATTACATTGGGCTGATTCCAGGAACCACAGCCACCATGTGCCAGACACATGGACAATTTCGTGACGTAATTTCATGACATTTGCTGACCTTCACATGCTATTTATAGGTTTCACTTTGGTCACCGGAAGGCACATCAAGTGTTACCTGTAATATAAAGATAGCTCTGATTGTACGTCTGTGTGTGTTTAGTGTGCGTCTGTGTGTGTTTAGTGTACGTCTGTGTGTGTGTTTAATGTACGCCTCTGTGTGTGTGTGTGTGTTTAGTGTACGTCTGTGTGTGTTGAGTATACGTCTGAGTTTGTTGAATGTACGTCTGTATGTGTTGTATTTACGTCTGTGTGTGATGAGTGTACGCCTGTGTGTGTTGAATGTACGTCTGTGTGTGTTGAATGTACGTCTGTGCGTCTAGAAAGTTATGTATTTTCGGCTAGAACAGGGGTCACCAAATTATTTTCACAGTGGGCCCGATAACTGACAAAATGACGAGCGCGGGCGGCATAATCATTCTGTACAATACTTGCAAGCCAGAACGAAACCTATGGGGTAAAAAAGAATAAAAACTAGGTTTAGCATTCTATGATAATCATGGGCGAGTGGCGTGCAATGCACAAAACACAAAGGCAACCAACATATTTATTTACTAAAAAAACGTTACCAACGAAGGCGACGTTAGCAAACAGATAATTACAACAGGCCTAGTGTGCACATATCCGAATCTCACAAACTAAACAGCAAAAAAGGTTAATGAGATTTGTGAAACTGACGTTTGGCTTTCAAGATATCATCAATGTTTGGTTTGGAATTGCTACATCCAGTCAACAGAATTTCTCTCAAATGTTCATCAGTCAATCTCGTTCCATGTGTTGACTTCACATACTTCATTTTTGATGTTTGCTCACAGACATAAGTTGATCCAACACTGATGCCTTAGCAGCCGCAAACTTCTTCAGGTTTGGAAACTCAACATCAGGTAAGCAGTGGTAAAATTCAACATGTTTTCCTTCTCAGTGCTTCTCTTTCAACAAGTCAATTGCTTGCAAATGAATGAGCTCAAACTGTAGTTCACCTGGCATATCATCAAGATTACAATCAAACGAATACTGGAACAAAAGGAAGTCACTCTCAATTCTGTCAAGATCTGAAAATCTCTCCAAACAAAAAAGTGCTTCTTCAGGTCATGAATAATATTTTTTTCGGAAAATCGAGGTTGACATCTTCGGCGATTGTAGCGCAAATCGCTTTGAAACAGTGAAAATGAGAAAGGTTTTCTCCTTCCAGTTTTGCTTCAAACAATGACACTTTCTCCAATATCCTTTGATGATTCACAGACGAGGTTATTATTTCCCTTAAGTTTCAAGTTCAGTTCAATCTTGTGGGATGTGATGTCGACCAAGCTAGGTAGGATCTGACAGCTGTGGATCAACTCTAACTTTTTCAGAACAGGGGTCACCAATCTACGGCCCGCGGGCCGGATCGGGCCAGCGACGTCAGTTCATCAGTCCCGCAGACGGTACTCGAATTTGCTTGGTAAACCTTATGGAACACGAGACGTGGTGATAAAATTTAAATTTAAATATTATGTTTAGAATACTAGGAGATCTTTACAAGTGCGGAGACCTTCTGGCTGCTATGTGCCTTAAATTTACTATTTTCAATTTTCAATTATTGTATCTAGATTTTCTTGTTTATTGTAATGTTTGCTTATTTTGCGCCACCACAAGTCCTTCCCCGGTTCGTAGTAGCTTCGCCTATGCTCTGACGTTACCATGGTTTCCATGGTAACACAAACAAACACGCAACTTTCCCGCTCCCAGATACGCCCGGCTGTCAACATAGGCCCGACGCTCCAGAAATATTTACTTCTGTTTGCCTGTCACCAATTTTATAGGTATGTAACAAGAATTTATTTGTTTGATGTCAGAGTCTCACCCGGAGTTACAACGCGTTGTCTGTACCAACGCCAGTCAATGCAAGGCTGAACTAGGATAAACACTACAGTTATAACGCGGCGTCGTCGACAACGCCAGGCAATCAACACTGAGCGATGCTAAGCAGTCGGGGGTCAGCTGGAACACAGCGTGAACATTGGGGGTCACGCAAGCTGACTCGAGCACAACTGACGCGTGTGCTAAAAGGCTAGTTAGACTGGGCTTGGGCGCCGTACCGGACAGACGTGTGAATGCGGCCTGAGAGTTTGTGCATGTATTGATCGATAGCCTGTATGACCGTTGGAGATGGAACGCCTGTGTGTTTGGCTTGTAAGTGGAGTGCATTGATGTATTATTATATTGATGTATTGATTGCTTGTATTTATGATCTATTTGATATTGTGGATTGTGATTGCGCGACGCCTGTATTGTTTCTGATGTGTGCAGTGCGCGAATAAAGAGTGCGAATTATATCATCGGTTATTCGCCTCGCGTTATTTGATAATCATATTTAGTATCACACTTGTCAAGATACGAGCCATAGTTCTTGCTCTACGCAAGACTCTGACATTTGACAGTGATAGGTAAGTGAACTACAAGTGTGAATAGAGGCAATAAAGTAGCAAACACAGCATAAAATGCCATAGAAGCCTCGTGTTATTACGAAAATATTATTCCCAGCTCAGAACAATTTTTCGGTCAAGGTGTTAATCGACATGGTGTCTAGGCCATTGTTTTTCAACTTTTCTGCTGGAGCAGATCTTTACACAATTGTTTACGTTGCTCAAGGAACTTCGTGCGATGATCCAAGTGTCTATCATAATTTATGTAATAAACCAGATGGGCAGAAATGTTGCATTTAGGCGATTTCGGTCTGTTTCGGCGGAACCCCTGGCTGCCACTCGCGGAATCAGGGTTGAAAAAAAACTGCTCTGGGCTGTTTATTTAGGCCGGCCCTATTTATATAATTTGCAAACCTTATTATGTGATATATTCTATTACCAAAGGTACCTATAAACTTAATACGTACCTTTGGTGAGCCATAGCTTCACCAGTGACCCATAGTCCTTTGCTTTTCTTATGTTTCAATATTATTTTAATTAGGTTTTTAGTTCAATGTCTTTTTCATTTTCATATCCCGTTTACTTCACCCTTCATAATGGCTACTAAGAAAAGAAAAGTGGACGCAGAGTGTCGCGTTTTCAGTGAAGAATGGAGACTAAAGTACTTCTTTGTGGAAATAAAGGACCCCAAGACCAGTTGCGTAATATGCGGCGAAAATGTTGCCGTTTTGAAAGAGTACAATCTTCAGCGTCACTGTGAAACAAAACATATATTAACGTATTCAAAGTATTCTGGAAAGTTACGTTCTGAGAAATATGAGTTCATAAAACGTTATTTAGAAACACAAAGAAAACTATTCACGAGAAAGTTTGTTGAAAATGAATCTGTCACTCGTACAAATTACAAAATAGTTTATAAGATAGAAGAACGAGGAAAACCGTTTACTGATGGCAACTTCATCAAAGAGTGTATGATGGAAGCAGCAAATGACTTGTGCCCTGAGAAAGCCGATTTGTTTGGAACTATCAGCCTTTCGGCAAGTTCAGTTGTGCGGATAACAGAAGAACTTGGAAAGAGTATAGTGCTACAGATACGCGAGAAAGCTAGGAACTTGTTGTGTTATCCTCTGGCGCTGGATGAGTCTACTGATCTATCGAGTACGACACAACTTCTCGTGTTCATTCGTAGTGTCAATTTGGACTTTCACATAACGGAAGAGTTGGCATCCGTTTGCAGCATGCATGGAACAACAAAAACTGGAAAAGACATTTTCGTAGAAGTGCAAAAGATGTTGCAAAACTATGACCATCAGTGGAATCAGCTTCGAGGTGTTGTAGTTGATGGAGGAAACAACATTGCTGGAGTAAGAAAGGGTCTAGTGGGTCAGAGCAGGACTCAGTTGGAAGATTTGCAAATGACAGGCGCTCTGTCCATACACTGCATCATACAACAGCAAGCACTCTGTGGGAAAGACATAGATATATTTCTTGTGTACTGAAACAAGTAATTTCCGCTGTTAACTTCATTCTGGGACATGCACTCAATCACCGCCAGTTCCAGACTTTTCTTGAAGAAATCGATTCTGAGTTCTGTGACTTGCTTTATCTCACATCAATGAGATGGTTCAGTTGCCGTAAAGTCCTGTTCGTTTATACAAACTCCGAAACGAAATACATGTTTTCTTCATTGAAAAAGATAGAGTTGTTCCACAGCTGTGAGGTCCTACCTGGCTTTCAAAGTTGTCATTTTTGGTCGACATCACATCCTACATGAATGAACTGAACTTGAAACTTAAGGGAAAGAATAACCTCGTCTGTGATCTCAACAGAACCATCAAAGGATTTTGAAGAAAGTGTCATTGTTT
This sequence comes from Cepaea hortensis, assembly GCA_963921405.1. NCBI lineage: Eukaryota > Metazoa > Mollusca > Gastropoda > Stylommatophora > Helicidae > Cepaea > Cepaea hortensis. The sequence goes on along the minus strand of OY992882.1, from coordinate 1,980,670 downwards.
GAAGCACAACTGGAAGGAGAAAACGTTTCTCATTTTCACTGTTTCAAAGAGGTTTGCGCTACAATCGCCGAAGATGTCAACCTCGATTTTCCGAAGAAAATTATTCGTGACTTGAAGAAGCATTTTTTTTTTTTTTGGGGGGGGGGGGGAAGACATATTTTTAGATCTTGACAGAATTGAGAGTGACATTCTTTTGTTCCAGCATACGTTTGATTGAAACCTTGATGGTGTGCCAATTAAACTACAGTTGGAGCTCATTCATTTCCAAGCAAATGACTTGTTGAAAGAGAAGCACAGAGAAGGAAAACTTGTTGAATTTTACCGCTGCTTACCTGATGTTGGGTTTCCAAACCTGAAGAAGTTTGCCGCTAGTATGGCATCAGTGTTGGAATAACTTATGTCTGTGAGCAAACATTATCAAAAATGAAGTATGTGAAGTTAATACGTCGAAGGTGATTGACTGGCGAACATTTGAAAGCAATTCTATTGATTGGATGCAGCAATTCCAAACCAAACATTGATGCTATCTTGAAAGCCAAACATCAATTTTACAAATCTCACTAACTTTTTTATACTGCTTAGTTTGTGAGATTCGGATATGTGCACACTAAGTCTGATGTAACTATCTTTTTGCTAACGTGGTCTTCATTGATAACATTTTTAAGTAATTAAATATGTTAATTGTCTTAGTTTATTTTTTTGTGCATTGCACGCCACTCACCCATGATTAACATGGAATGCTAAACCTAGTTTTTCGTCTTTTTCTCAAGAGCTTTAGTTCTGGCTTGCAAGGGTTGCACAAAATGATTATGCGTCCCATGCTCGTCAATTTGTCAGTTATCGGGCCCACTATGAAAATAAATTGGCTTGAGAAAAATTGCAGAGAAATTGAAAAACAACACAACAGTAAAAATGCGAAACTAATGCACAAAAGAATTCAGGAGATTACTAATCAAAGAACACGTACATCAGCAGGCTGCCTAAAGACAAAAGATGGAAGAGTCATAATAGAAAAAGATCAGATTTTACATGTATGGTCAGATTACGTGAAAAACCTTTATGACGATAGCAGAGACGAACAATATATTGTTCAAAATAACAATGAAGGGCCAGCAATTTTGAAGATGGAGGTTCAGAATGCTCTTAATCATATGAAATCTGGCAAAACCCCCGGTCCAGACAGCGTCACAACAGAAATGATTAATGCTTTAGAAGAATATGGAATAGATAAAGTTACCAGTCTGCTTAATACAATATATGATACTGGAAACATACCTCATGAGTTATGTAATTCTGTATTTATTGCAATCCCAAAGAAATCAGGAGCCTTGGAATGTGATCAACATCGAACAATTAGTATAATGAGTCACATCACGAAGATTTTGCTAAGAATTATCATGCAAAGAGTTAGGAGGAAAATACAACCTGAAATAGGAGAAGAACAATGTGGGTTTGTAGTAGGCAAGGGTACAGTAAATGCTGTGTATATACTGAGAACCGTAATCGAACGTTCTATAGAAGTAAACAAAGATCTACACCTTTGCTTCATTGACTACACAAAGGCTTTTGATAAAGTGAGACATGTCAACATGATAAGGATGCTTGAAGATCTACAAATTAATGGGAAAGACCTTAGACTTGTAAAAAACATATATTGGAAACAACAAGCTGCCATAAGAGTTGATAATGAAGTAAGCCAATATCAGCCTATTAAGAGAGGTGTGAGACAGGGATGTGTAATGTCTCCAGATCTGTTTTCCCTGTACAGTGAAAATATTTTCAGAAATATTGAAAATATGGAAGGAATCAACATTGGGGGACGATGCATCAATAACATTAGATATGCAGATGATACAGTCTTGATTGCAGATAATGAACAGGACCTGCAAAATTTAGTAGATGCGGTTGTTACACACAGTGAACAACTAGGGTTAGAATTAAATTGTAAAAAGACACAGATTATGGTCGTCACTAGGAAGGACGAAATACCACAATGTAATATACAAGTAAATGGGAATATTCTTCAACAAGTGAATAGGTACAATTACCTCGGAACAGTAATAACATCTGATGGGAGATGCCTTGAAGAGATTAGAACAAGAATCGCCATGGCAAAAGTAGCCTTTAGCAAGATGAAAAACATACTGACCAATAAAAAGATGTCAATTGAAACGAGAAAAAGAGTGTTGAGATGCTACATAGAACCTGTACTTTTATATGGATGTGAAGCTTGGACAATGAGCAGCCAGGCTGAGAAACATCTGATGGCTGTAGAAATGTGGTTTCTGAGGAAAATGCAAAGAATACCATGGACAGCCAGAAAGACCAATGAACAAGTCCTTCAAGAAACAAATGAAGATCGTAAACTGATCAGAGACATTAGACGTAGACAGTCACAATTTTTTGGGCATGTTATGAGAAGAAATGATTTGGAGAACTTGGTGACAACTGGTAAGATCGAGGGGAACAGACCAAGGGGAAGACCTAGAAACAAGTATCTGGATGGCTTGGCCTTGTGGCATGGTCGAGACAAAAACACGGAACTGATCCACGACTCTGTTGATCGAGTGAGATGGCAGAACATGACCGCCCACGCTTACCGGCATGGCATATGATGGATGGATGTTCTAGACGAAAAGACATAACTTACTAGATGCACATGCGTACATTCAACACACAGAGACGTGCATTCAACACACAGAGACGTACATTCAACACACACAGACGTACATTCAACACACACAGACCTACATTCAACACACAGAGACGTACATTCAACACACAGAGACGTACATTCAACACACAGAGACGTACATTCAACACACCCTTATGTACACTCAACACAAACAGACCTAGAAAGTTACGTCTGTGTGTGTATTTGTTGTAGTTAAATGCACACAACCACAAAGCCTAACACGTCTGTAACCCCTGGGATAGGAGTGGGTGTCCGCAAAATAAGTGCCAGGGTTGTGACATGATTATTATGTGGCATAGTGTATCCCGAGCGTTGAACCCATTACATCCATTCTGTCAACTGTCCTGTAGCCGTCAGTGACATACGTGGACTATCTGTGATATCCTTGTCCTGTGTCAATTGTCATGTCTCTAGCAGTGACCTAAGTGAAATATCTGTCATGTACTGTGTCGAGAGAGAGAGAGAGAGAGAGAGAGAGAGAGAGAGAGAGAGAGAGAGAGAGAGAGAGAGAGAGAGAGAGAGACATAGTGGTGAAAAGACAGCCAGAATTGAATTGAATTGAATTGAACTTTATTTTAAAAGGGTTACAAATTGGGCACGTAGGCCCGTCTTACATTCGGCCCTTCCAATCACCCATCTTTCGTTCATCAACAGAGCATTATACATTCACACAGGAAAAAATTAACATTGTCAAATTAATGTTGTAGGCATAAACAATGCATATTATCATGTTTTATGTCACATCCCCCCTCCCACACACACATCCCGCATCAACCCAAACACACATCCCTCACCCACTCACACTTCACTCACCAATACTCACACATCCCCCACCCACCACACATCCCTCAACCCACCCACACATCCCCCACCCACCCAGGCATCTCGCACCCGACCCATCCACATATCCCTCACCCACATCCCCACCCACACATCCCTCACCCACAACCCCACCCACACACATCCCCAACCCACTCACACATACCCCAACCCACACACACTCACACACATATGCTCCACTCACCCACCACACACCCCAACCACACACACATCTCGCATCAACCCACACAATCCCTCTCCCACTCAAACATCACCCACCCATACCCACACATCTTCCCATCTACCCACACATCCCCAAACACACATTTGCCCACCCACCCGCACCTTTCACATCTACCCATACACCCCACCAACCACACATACATCCCCAACCCATACACACACAACCCCTACATACACACATTCCCCCAGAAAAAAAAGAGAAAGAGGGTAACAGGCAAAGAGAGATAGGCAGAGAGAGAGAGAGAGAGAGAGAGAGAGAGAGAGAGAGAGAGAGAGAGAGAAAGAGATAGGCACAGAGAGAGAGAAAGAGAGAGATAGGCACAAAGAGAGAAAGAGAGAGATAGGCACAGAGAGAGAGAGATAAAGAGAGAGATAGGCACAGAGAGAGAGAGAAAGAGAGAGATAGGCACAGAGAGAGACAGAGAGAGAGAAAGAGAGAGATAGGCACAGAGAGAGAGATAGGCACAGAGAGAGATATGCACAGAGAGAGAGAGAGAAAGAGAGAGATAGGCACAGAGAGACACAGAGAGAGAGAGAAAGAGAGAGATAGGCAGAGAGAGAGAGATAGGCACACAGAGAGAGAAAAAGAGAGATAGGCACAGAGAGAGAGAGAGAGAGAGAGAGAGAGATAGGCACACACACAGAGAGAGAGAGAGAGAGAGAGAGAGAGAGAGAGAGGAAAAACAGACAGATTAGAAACAGACCGAGGGACAAAGATAGAGAGATGAAGAGAGAGACAGAGACAGACAGAGATAGAGGCTGACATAGAGACAAAGAGAGAGAGAGAGAGAGAGAGAATGAGACAGACAGACAGTGACAAGTCTAAAGAGAAAGAGAGAGAGATGAAGAGAAAGAGAGAGAAGAAGATATATATATATATCTCTATAGAGAGAGAGAGAGAGAGGGAGAGAGATAGGAGAGAGAGAGAGGGATATATATATATATATATATATATATATATATATATATATATATATATATATAGAGAGAGAGAGAGAGAGAGAGAGAGAGAGAGAGAGATCAAAAGATCTAATTTCCCTGTTTCTCCCATGGAAATAAGGTGAGCGACGAAGACAATCCGACCCCTGGAGACAATGTACGGGCACATATTGCCGTGTTGGATGTTTCCGAGCGCCAGGTGTAATCCACGACTCAACTAAACAACATTGTGGGAACAAACAGGAACCAGATGTGACAGACGACATTCCACAGACGCGGAGCAAATGCGCCAGCTAATGCTGATTGGTTCATTACTGTAATGGCACTTGAAAGTGTAAATAACGTGTATTCGCGTTAATTCCACCCCATCCCTCCCTTTGCCACACACACATACACACATTCACAAAAACCTACCCATTCCACCCTCTCCTCCTCCCACATACACACATACACTTTAATCAGGGTACATCTAAGATTCGTGAGTGACAACAGGAAATGAATGACACTCACGTGTTGACACTGTTGTTCGGATAAATTTCTTGCCAGATGTTAACCTCATATGCCTTAGTTTTCCCTCATAGACGATGAGAGTTTGTCTGCACAATGTCTCAAACACAGCGATTTGTCCGAGACATGACTGGGCAGGACTGATGTCTTCACCAGAGCGTGATGTCTCAGTCAGAAATGTACCAACATTAGACATGAACTGTGGCTGAACTACTCGGCACGTGCAATGTCACATGAAATAATGATGTCTGGGTCGTTGCTGAGCTACTCGGCACGTGCAATGTCACATGAAATAATGATGTCTGGATCATTGTTGAGCTACTCGGCACGTGCAATGTCACATGAAATAATGATGTCTGGGTCATTGCTGAGCTACTCGGCACGTGCAATGTCACATGAAATAATGATGTCTGGGTCATTGCTGAGCTACTCGGCACGTGCAATGTCACATGAAATAATGATGTCTGGGTCATTGCTGAGCTGTTCGGCCCGTGAAATGTTCACGTGAAATAATGATGTCTGGATCATTGCTGAGCTGCTCGGCCCTTGCAATGTTCACGTGAAATAATGATGTCTGGGTCATGGCTGAGCTAGCGAGCTGTGAGATCACAAGGCTAAGGATCAAACATGAATGGATAGACGTGATGCCTGAGATTGGCTGATTGGACGTAAGGTCTAGATCACGAGGTGGAGTCCTGACAGAGAATGTATGATGTGCTAGCTATAACTGAGAATATTTAATGTCCTAGCTATGACTGAGAGTATTTAATGTCCAAGCTATGACTGAGAATGTGTGATGTACGAGATATGACTGAGAATGTGTGATGTACGAGATATGACTGAGATAATGTGATGTACGAGATATGACTGAGATAATGTGATGTACAAGATATGACTGAGATAATGTGATGTACGAGATATGACTGAGACAATGTGATGTACGAGATGTGACTGAGATAATGTGATGTACGAGATATGACTGAGATAATGTGATGTACGAGATATGACTGAGATAATGTGATGTACGAGATATGACTGAGATAATGTGATGTACGAGATATGACTGAGATAATGTGATGTACGAGATATGACTGAGATAATGTGATGTACGAGATATGACTGAGATAATGTGATGTACGAGATATGACTGAGAATGTGTGATGTACGAGATATGACTGAGATAATGTGATGTACGAGATATGACTGATAATGTGTGATGTACGAGATATGACTGAGATAATGTGATGTACGAGATATGACTGAGAATGTGTGATGTACGAGATATGACTGAGATAATGTGATGTACGAGATATGACTGAGATAATGTGATGTACGAGATATGACTGAGATAATGTGATGTACGAGATATGACTGAGATAATGTGATGTACGAGATATGACTGAGAATGTGTGATGTACGAGATATGACTGAGATAATGTGATGTACGAGATATGACTGAGGTAATGTGATGTACGAGATATGACTGAGATAATGTGATGTACGAGATATGACCGCGATAATGTGATGTACGAGATATGACTGAGATAATGTGATGTACGAGATATGACTGAGATAATGTGATGTACGAGATATGACTGAGATAATGTGATGTACGAGATGTGACTGAGATAATGTGATGTATGAGATATGACTGAGATAATGTGATGTACGAGATATGACTGATAATGTGTGATGTACGAGATATGACTGAGATAATGTGATGTACGAGATATGACTGATATAATGTGATGTACGAGATATGACTGAGAATGTGTGATGTACGAGATATGACTGAGATAATGTGATGTACGAGATATGACTGAGATAATGTGATGCACGAGATGTGACTGAGATAATGTGATGTACGAGATATGACTGAGATAATGTGATGTACGAGATATGACTGAGAATATGTGATGTTTGAGCCATAACAGAGAATATGTGATGTTTGAACTATGACTGATTATATGTGATGGCTGAATAATAACATGACATCTGAATGATAATGTAAGGTTTCACCTAGTACTTACAACATTATTGTTGGATCACACTGCAAACGTGACCTGTGAATCTCAACGTGGTGTTTGATGCGTGACTGAGTATACGTGACGACGAAATCACAACGTGAGGCTCCAGTCACGACTAGACTAGCGTGATGTTCGATGAAAGCGGTATGTTTCAAGGGCAACCTGATGTTTCAATGGCAACCCGGTGTTTCAACAGTAACATGATATTTCAACAGTAACGTGACGTTTCAACACCAACGTGGTGTTTCAACAGTGACGTGATGTTTCAACAGTGACGTGATGTTTCAACACCAACGTGATGTTTCAACACCAACGTGATGTTTCAACAGTAATATGATGTGTTAATGACAAGTCGATGTTTGAACAGTAACGTGATTTTTTAACAACAACGTGACACTTCAATGGCACATCGATGTTTCAACAGTAACGTGACGCTTCAACAGTAACGTTATATTTCAACTATAACGTAACGTTTCAATAGTAACATGATGTTTTCATAGTAACGTGATATGTTAATAGCAATGTGATGTTTCAATAGTAAGACAGACAGATAATACATAGACATATAAGATAGTTAGATACGATAGATAACAAGACAGACAGACACAGACAGACAGACAGGCAGACAGACAAGCAGACAGACAGACAGGCAGACACAGACAGACAGACAGACAAGCAGACAGACAGACAGGCAGGCAGGCAGGCAGGCAGGCTGGCAGGCAGACAGACAGAGAAAGATAGATAGATAGATAGATAGATAGATAGATAGATAGATAGGTAAGTAGGTAGGTAGGTAGGTAGATAGGTAGGTAGATAGATAGATAGATAGATAGATAGATAGATAGATAGATAGATAGATAGATAGATAGGTAGATAGATAGATAGATAGATAGATAGATAGATAGATAGATAGATAGATAGATACCAGTCACGTGTCTGCTACAGCCCAGACGGAGGTGAGTGATGACACAACACGTGTAGCACCTGTCAATCACATCCGGCGCACGGAGTGATGACACAACACGTGTAGCACCTGTCAATCACATCCGGCGCACGGACACCAGACTGCCGCCATATATAACCTTGACTCGCCGGGTTGGCCCCGATGTGGCCAGGTTCACGTGAAGATTCCACCCACTGTCTGTGATGTGGACGTGTATGAAGTCAGACATGTGTTCTGACACAACAGTCTGCTTGCTGAACGTTTACACAGCTCATTTACTCTCTTCTGTTTTTGGATTTACTCACAGATGTTAGCAAGTAAAATATAAATATGATAGCAGTGATTGTAAATATTTGGTCATTTATACACTTTGAGAAGCGGTGACATCCGCTAATGTCTGTTCAGGTAATGCTTATGTCAGGTATCTATACAGAGTTAATTATGACTGAATAATGAGATGTAAAGAGTTAAAGATAGTTACACAACAGCCTTAGTTTGAGTAATAGAAACACAGAAATTATGTTGATATAAAAGAAACAGATTGTGCCTAAATGTGAAATTAAGGTATAGGACGTTATTTTGGTGCAAGTGCAGAAATTAATTGGACAGCCAAAATGAGCCGTCAGGACGTTTAAGAGAAGCTGAGTTGCAAAGACAACTTATCACAAACATCAGAAAGAGGCATTCATCGTTTTTTTTTTTTTTTTGCCACGATATGAGAAGGCAAAAACTGTAACATGCTGTGACAACCGGAAAAATTTGCGGAAATAGAGATAGTGGAAGACAACGTGAGACGATTCTTGCCCATCTTGTGTCATGGCACGGAAGGGAGTCAACACACGAATTGATACATTCCGTCGGAGATCGTAATTTGTGAAGAGGTATGATCGCCCACGTCAGCCGGCAAGGAACTGGATGATGATGACACCACAGTTCACAACTGAAGCAGACTATGGCGAGACAGAAATACGTGGCATGCCCAGAAAGCCGGTCAAGCAGCTAGCCAGTGAGATCCAGTGATAAAAACCAAACTGTCTGTCGGTCGGTCGGTCGGTCGGTCGGTCGGTCGGTCGGTCGGTCGGTCGGTCGGTCGGTCGGTCGGTCGGTCGGTCGGTCGGTCGGTCGGTCGGTCGGTCGGTCGGTCGGTCGGTCGGTCGGTCGGTCGGTCGGTCGGTCGGTCGGTCGGTCGGTCGGTCGGTCGGTCGGTCGGTCGGTCGGTCGGTCGGTCGGTCGGTCGGTCGGTCGGTCGGTCGGTCGGTCGGTCGGTCGGTCGGTCGGTCGGTCGGTCGGTCGGTCGGTCGGGTCGGTCGGTCGGTCGGTCGGTCGGTCGGTCGGTCGGTCGGTCGGTCGGTCGGTCGGTCGGTCGGTCGGTCGGTCGGTCGGTCGGTCGGTCGGTCGGTCGGTCGGTCGGTCGGTCGGTCGGTCGGTCGGTCGGTCGGTCGGTCGGTCGGTCGGTCGGTCGGTCGGTCGGTCGGTCGGTCGGTCGGTCGGTCGGTCGGTCGGTCGGTCGGTCGGTCGGTCGGTCGGTCGGTCGGTCGGTCGGTCGGTCGGTCGGTCGGTCGGTCGGTCGGTCGGTCGGTCGGTCGGTCGGTCGGTCGGTCGGTCGGTCGGTCGGTCGGTCGGTCGGTCGGTCGGTCGGTCGGTCGGTCGGTCGGTCGGTCGGTCGGTCGGTCGGTCGGTCGGTCGGTCGGTCGGTCGGTCGGTCGGTCGGTCGGTCGGTCGGTCGGTCGGTCGGTCGGTCGGTCGGTCGGTCGGTCGGTCGGTCGGTCGGTCGGTCGGTCGGTCGGTCGGTCGGTCGGTCGGTCGGTCGGTCGGTCGGTCGGTCGGTCGGTCGGTCGGTCGGTCGGTCGGTCGGTCGGTCGGTCGGTCGGTCGGTCGGTCGGTCGGTCGGTCGGTCGGTCGGTCGGTCGGTCGGTCGGTCGGTCGGTCGGTCGGTCGGTCGGTCGGTCGGTCGGTCGGTCGGTCGGTCGGTCGGTCGGTCGGTCGGTCGGTCGGTCGGTCGGTCGGTCGGTCGGTCGGTCGGTCGGTCGGTCGGTCGGTCGGTCGGTCGGTCGGTCGGTCGGTCGGTCGGTCGGGGTCGGTCGGTCGGTCGGTCGGTCGGTCGGTCGGTCGGTCGGTCGGTCGGTCGGTCGGTCGGTCGGTCGGTCGGTCGGCTCGGTCGGTCGGTCGGTCGGTCGGTCGGTCGGTCGGTCGGTCGGTCGGTCGGTCGGTCGGTCGGTCGGTCGGTCGGTCGGTCGGTCGGTCGGTCGGTCGGTCGGTCGGTCGGTCGTCGGTCGGTCGGTCGGTCGGTCGGTCGGTCGGTCGGTCGTCGGTCGGTCGGTCGGTCGGTCGGTCGGTCGGTCGGTCGGTCGGTCGGTCGGTCGGTCGGTCGGTCGGTCGGTCGGTCGGTCGGTCGGTCGGTCGGTCGGTCGGTCGGTCGGTCGGTCGGTCGGTCCGGTCGGTCGGTCGGTCGGTCGGTCGGTCGGTCGGTCGGTCGGTCGGTCGGTCGGTCGGTCGGTCGGTCGGTCGGTCGGTCGGTCGGTCGGTCGGTCGGTCGGTCGGTCGGTCGGTCGGTCGGTCGGTCGGTCGGTCGGTCGGTCGGTCGGTCGGTCGGTCGGTCGGTCGGTCGGTCGGTCGGCGGTCGGTCGGTCGGTCGGTCGGTCGGTCGGTCGGTCGGTCGGTCGGTCGGTCGGTCGGTCGGTCGGTCGGTCGGTCGGTCGGTCGGTCGGTCGGTCGGTCGGTCGGTCGGTCGGTCGGTCGGTCGGTCGGTCGGTCGGTCGGTCGGTCGGTCGGCGGTCGGTCGGTCGGTCGGTCGGTCGGTCGGTCGGTCGGTCGGTCGGTCGGTCGGTCGGTCGGTCGGTCGGTCGGTCGGTCGGTCGGTCGGTCGGTCGGTCGGTCGGTCGGTCGGTCGGTCGGTCGGTCGGTCGGTCGGTCGGTCGGTCGGTCGGTCGGTCGGTCGGTCGGTCGGTCGGTCGGTCGGTCGGTCGGTCGGTCGGTCGGTCGGTCGGTCGGTCGGTCGGTCGGTCGGTCGGTCGGTCGGTCGGTCGGTCGGTCGGCTCGGTCGGTCGGTCGGTCGGTCGGTCGGTCGGTCGGTCGGTCGGTCGGTCGGTCGGTCGGTCGGTCGGTCGGTCGGTCGGTCGGTCGGTCGGTCGGTCGGTCGGTCGGTCGGTCGGTCGGTCGGTCGGTCGGTCGGTCGGTCGGTCGGTCGGTCGGTCGGTCGGTCGGTCGGTCGGTCGGTCGGTCGGTCGGTCGGTCGGTCGGTCGGTCGGTCGGTCGGTCGGTCGGTCGGTCGGTCGGTCGGTCGCGGTCGGTCGGTCGGTCGGTCGGTCGGTCGGTCGGTCGGTCGGTCGGTCGGTCGGTCGGTCGGTCGGTCGGTCGGTCGGTCGGTCGGTCGGTCGGTCGGTCGGTCGGTCGGTCGGTCGGTCGGTCGGTCGGTCGGTCGGTCGGTCGGTCGGTCGGTCGGTCGGTCGGTCGGTCGGTCGGTCGGTCGGTCGGTCGGTCGGTCGGTCGGTCGGTCGGTCGGGGTCGGTCGGTCGGTCGGTCGGTCGGTCGGTCGGTCGGTCGGTCGGTCGGTCGGTCGGTCGGTCGGTCGGTCGGTCGGGTCGGTCGGTCGGTCGGTCGGTTCGGTCGGTCGGTCGGTCGGCGGTCGGTCGGTCGGTCGGCGTCGGTCGGTCGGTCGGTCGGTCGGTCGGTCGGTCGGGTCGGTCGGTCGGTCGGTCGGTCGGTCGGTCGGTCGGTCGGTCGGTCGGTCGGTCGGTCGGTCGGTCGGTCGGTCGGTCGGTCGGTCGGTCGGTCGGTCGGTCGGTCGGTCGCGGTCGGTCGGTCGGTCGGTCGGTCGGTCGGTCGGTCGGTCGGTCGGTCGGTCGGTCGGTCGGTCGGTCGGTCGGTCGGTCGGTCGGTCGGTCGGTCGGTCGGTCGGTCGGTCGGTCGGGTCGGTCGGTCGGTCGGTCGGTCGGTCGGTCGGTCGGTCGGTCGGTCGGTCGGTCGGTCGGTCGGTCGGTCGGTCGGTCGGTCGGTCGGTCGGTCGGTCGGTCGGTCGGTCGGTCGGTCGGTCGGTCGGTCGGTCGGTCGGTCGGTCGGTCGGTCGGTCGGTCGGTCGGTCGGTCGGTCGGTCGGTCGGTCGGTCGGTCGGTCGGTCGGTCGGTCGGTCGGTCGGTCGGTCGGTCGGTCGGTCGGTCGGTCGGTCGGTCGGTCGGTCGGTCGGTCGGTCGGTCGGTCGGTCGGTCGGTCGGTCGGTCGGTCGGTCGGTCGGTCGGTCGGTCGGTCGGTCGGTCGGTCGGTCGGTCGGTCGGTCGGTCGGTCGGTCGGTCGGTCGGTCGGTCGGTCGGTCGGTCGGTCGGTCGGTCGGTCGGTCGGTCGGTCGGTCGGTCGGTCGGTCGGTCGGTCGGTCGGTCGGTCGGTCGGTCGGTCGGTCGGTCGGTCGGTCGGTCGGTCGGTCGGTCGGTCGGTCGGTCGGTCGGTCGGTCGGTCGGTCGGTCGGTCGGTCGGTCGGTCGGTCGGTCGGTCGGTCGGTCGGTCGGTCGGTCGGTCGGTCGGTCGGTCGGTCGGTCGGTCGGTCGGTCGGTCGGTCGGTCGGTCGGTCGGTCGGTCGGTCGGTCGGTCGGTCGGTCGGTCGGTCGGTCGGTCGGTCGGTCGGTCGGTCGGTCGGTCGGTCGGTCGGTCGGTCGGTCGGTCGGTCGGTCGGTCGGTCGGTCGGTCGGTCGGTCGGTCTGAATAGCAAGAGGAAAGCTCATGACCAGAGTTGACGTTCCGATTCGGGAAAGAGTGCCACATATTCAGGCAGTAGACAGCTTAGAAACAGGTCAGATGGTAGATGGAAATAGGACGGACAACAGATATCTCTAGATCAGTCATTAGTTCGTATACTGTGCGCTCTTGACGGTGTCAACTAACGCCATGCGTCGTAGGATGATGCCCAAGTGACATTCTGATAATATTCAGGGGGCGCGAATGTGCAGATGAAAACTACAATGAGCGATGGAAAGTTGCAGTAGTTGATGGCAGCGTTAATCGTCGAGTGTAAACAGCAGGGGGAAAGAGTGAGTTCTCCCTGTGTCCAAGACAGAGCGATACGCTGGTCTGCTGAGCTGTACCAAGTAGCGGCAGAGCCATAGAAGTTGTAGTAAGGTGTGATGACACACACCCACACACAACCGTAGAATACCCCTATACCACGGGTTAGAAGAGGAACCAAGACACAACCTTAGAATGCAGATATTCGGTCTCATGTTTTTAGCCATGTTTACCCATCTCTGCAGTCTGTCTGTTATTTGTCCACATAGTAAGACATTATCACCATTACATTCAGTCCACATTGTGGGACGTGGTGCCTGCTACATTCACTCCACACAGTGGGATGTGATCCCTGCTACATTCAGCCCACATAGTGGGACGTGATCCCTGCTACATTCACTCCACATTGTGGGACGTGATCCCTGTTACATTCACTCCACATAGTGGGACGTGACCCCTCCTACATTCAGTCCACATAGTGGGACGTGTTCCCTGCTACATTCACTCCACATAGTGGGACGTGATCCCTGTTACATTCACTCCACATAGTGGGACGTGACCCCTCCTACATTCAGTCCACATAGTGGGACGTGATCCCTGCTACACTAAACGCCAGACGTGACATTTGTTCATGCATTTGTACATTTTGTATTGATCATGTTCTGGTCAGTTTTCCTATCAGGGCTTTTCTGTGTTAAAGTTGTCCCTCAGGATGTTTACACCTAATGGTGTATAGTTGTCTCTCAGGATGTTTACACCTAGTGGTGTAAAGTTGTCTCTCAGGATGTTAACACCTAATGGTGTATAGTTGTCTCTCAGGATGTTTACACCTAGTGGTGTAAAGTTGTCTCTCAGGATGTTAACACCTAATGGTGTATAGTTGTCTCTCAGGATGTTTACACCTAGTGGTGTAAAGTTGTCTCTCAGGATGTTTACACCTAATGGTGTATAGTTGTCTCAGGATGTTTACACCTAGTGGTATAAAGTTGTCTCTCATGATGTTTACACCTGGTGATGTATAGTCGTCTCTCAGGATGTTTACACCTGGTGGTATAAAGTTGTCTCTCAGGATGTTTACACCTGGTGGTATAAAGTTGTCTCTCAGGATGTTTACACCTGGTGGTATAAAGTTGTCTCTCAGGATGTTTACACCTGGTGGTATAAAGTTGTCTCTCAGGATGTTTACACCTGGTGGTATAAAGTTGTCTCTCAGGATGTTTACACCTGGTGGTATAAAGTTGTCTCTCAGGATGTTTACACTTGGTGATGAATATTTGTCTCAGGATGTTTACACCTGATGGTGTATAGTTGTCTCTCATGATGTTTCCACCTGGTGGTGTATAGTTGTCTCAGGATGTTTACACGTGGTGATGTATAGTTGTCTCTCAGGATGTTTACACCTGATGGTGTATAGTTGTCTCTCAGGATGTTTACACCTGATGGTGTATAGTTGTCTCTCAGGATGTTTACACCTGATGGTGTATAGTTGTCTCTCAGGATGGTTACACCTGGTGGTGTATAGTTGTCTCAGGATGTTTACACGTGGTGATGTATAGTTGTCTCAGGATGTTTACACCTGATGGTGTATAGTTTAGTTTAATTTAGTTTAGTCGATGGATCAACATCACGGCACACGGGTGTAACCCATAAGTGCTCCGTTCTCCTCCTAACTCAAACCTGAGTTTGGAGAAACTCAGCTCAGTGCACGAACTCCGTAGCACACGGCGAGGATCCCCAAATACTTTGGGTAGATTTTTAACTCGAAATTTTGCCCGGGCAGCACCGTTAGGCTACTCTTTTTCGATTTCCAACTGCCAAGGGATATTTTACGTACGCAACAATACACTCGGGCGTCCGATCTCACTACCCAGAGACCAGGGGAAATGTTATTACTAGAAGTCCACGTGAAAAAATCCCGGTCCTCACCGGGGCATGAACCCGGGACCTCCAGCACTCGAGGCGGACACCATACCTCGAGACCACGCAGCACCCGATGATGTATAGTTGTCTCTCAGGATGTTTACACTTGGTGGTGTAAAGTTGTCTCTCAGGATGTTTACACCTAGTGGTGTATAGTTGTCTCTCAGGATGTTTACACCTGGTGGTGTATAGTTGTCTCTCAGGATGTTTACACCTGGTGGTGTATAGTTGTCTCTCAGGATGTTTACACCTGGTGGTGTATAGTTGTCTCTCAGGATGTTTACACCTGGTGGTGTATAGTTGTCTCTCAGGATGTTTACACCTGTTGGTGTATAGTTGTCTCTCAGGATGTTTACACTTGGTGATGAATAGTTGTCTCAGGATGTTTACACCTGATGGTGTATAGTTGTCTCTCATGATGTTTCCACCTGGTGGTGTATAGTTGTCTCTCAGGATGTTTACACCTGGTGGTGTATAGTTGTCTCTCAGGATGTTTACACCTGTTAGTTAGTTAGTTAGTCGACAGATCATCCTCGTTGCACATCGGACCATTCAGTCCATAAGTGCTCGGATCCCCTCCTCAGCAAATCCCGCAGCGTGTAGCGGCTAACGACGCCAGTTCTGTGTTGGTTTATCAATCTTCTTTGGCTTCCTGCGTAGTGTTCTTGTTTGGCCACCCCTCTTTTAATTTGCTGCTCTCGCAGTCTGGCCATTGTTGTAGATTCACAGTCATCACTTGGTTCTTGCAAAAGTCTCACTTCTCGTAGAGCATTCAGAATGTCAGCCTGGTCCATGGCGCGTCCGCCCTCCACAGTAGCCTCACCTGCGAGCTTGTCAGCCCGCTCATTTCCTTGTACTCCCGCATGCCCTGGCACGAAGATGAAACTAATCTTTGCCAGCCGAGACCGCTCCAGAGGCAGCAACCATTCTCTTCGGATCGACCCCTCCTCTATCCTCTTGATCATGTTCATTGAGTCGCTAAGGAAACAAGCCCTAGTGAATGTCTGTGTCTCGAGCCATGTTATTGCTTTACTTACTGCCATGACTTCCATGGTCAGGCTACTTGTGGTTTCAGTGAAAGCACCAGAGTCCTCCTTCACAATTCTCCCTCCGGCCCGAGCTGTAAAGGCCCATGAGCTTCTCACATGTCGGACGACCGACCCATCTGTGTAGATGACCGCGTCACTGTCTAGCGAATTCTCGAAAATCAACGCTTGTACTTCAGCCTCCACAGCAGCCGGATTTTCTTGTCTGCATTTTCTATCTAGTTGGATGCAAACTGAAAAGGATGTGCAGAAGTCTGTTGGCACTTGCACCCACTCCTCGCCAGGTTCTAAGTCCTCAAGTGAACACACCTGTTGAAGAATGTCTTCGGCTTGACCCATCCACGACCGTCCTCTTTTTAACCTGCTGCCCTTCACCTTCCTAATTTCACTATGCAGTGGATGCTGTGTGTTTGCGTTAATTCTGAGGTAGGCGCGTGCCCTGCAAACTTGCATTCTCTCTTCAATGGTTGGAAAATCAAGAAGGTAGCGCATCGCCCTGCATGCTGTATCTCTTGTACATCCAAGAATAATGCGCATAGCTTCATTCTGTATCCTTTCCATCCTTTCTATCTGCTTATGGCTGACAGTCAGGATTGCCATTGCATACTCCAAAACAGACATGACCAGCCCCTCGTACAGAAGACATAGATGGCGCTGCTCACAGTTTGCGGCCGCCATCACCCGCATCGCTGCCAAACCCCGCTTGGCCTTTGCTATCACCCGGTCTATGTGCACATTATAAGCAAGGCTTCGATCAAACCGTATCCCCAGGTAATTCATTGCCTGCGTTCTTTCCACCGTCTCTGAACACAGCATTACAGTTGGTGTTGGATTGTTGACAATATGATTATTCAACGAGAACCAAGTCACTGTTGCCTTTGTTGGGTTGACCATTGCCCCAGCTTCATCACACCAAGTACTTATATGCGATTGAGTTCGGTTTGTAGTTCCACAGCAACCTCCTCTCTATCCTTACCCTGACGATACACTAAAACATCATCGGCATATGACAATGTCCTGCCAGGTCCAGTGATCTGCTCACTGGTGATTCTCACTGTGTAGGCGTTGAACAGTACCGGAGATAATGGTGATCCCTGTGGTAGGCCAGGATATATTGTTGTTGGTTCCGAAGTCCAACTGCCACATCTAAAAACTACTTTCCGTTGGAAGAGGGCTGCAGCGATCCAACTAAGGAGGAATGGACTTACGGTTAGTTCAAGAAGCTGAAACATTAAAAAATCCAGTGGTACTCTGTTGTATGCGTCCTCAAGATCAATCGCTGCAGCAACGGTTTCAGTGCCTGAGTGGAAACCTTCATAGACATCGTGGGCAAAGACTGCTGCATTGGTCCAGGTTTCTCTTTTTGGACGGTACCCACCCAGGGTAGGTGGGAAAACACCTTGCCTCTCTAGTTGGCTTGATATTTTCCTGGCAATTACCTTCTCCAGCAGCTTGCCTATTGTATTCTGCATGGTTATAATTCGATATCCCTGAATTTTTTTGTGGTCTTTGTCAGGCTTCGGCAAGGGAATCAGATAGCTGTGTAACCATTCCTCCTTGATGCTAGCACTCCCTATACTGTTGTTGTACATGTCTGCTAGTTTCTCTAGCTCATTGTCGGTACACCTATTTATGTCGTCGTATCTTATGCCATCAGGACCTGGAGCACTGTTTTTTGATCGTCGAAGCACAGCCTTGATTTCTTTCACTGTCACTGTGTCTTCATCCGAAGTGTTCTGGGCCTTGCATCTGTCTGAGGTGACCTCCTTGGCCAGATTCCGGCCTCCCATGTCTGTCTGGTTGCTCTGCTCAAGGTAGCGTTCAAAGAGGGCTTTGCCCTTGTCCTCGTCAGTCCTCTGCCAGATGAGGTCAGCACCTTGGAAGTCAGAAATGCTCTTATTCTTGACTACACCACTCATGCTTTTATGTAGTCGCCAGAACAATTTCAGTGACTTGTCTGTGCTTACTCTTTGACACACCTCTGCCCATTTTTCGCTTTTAACCACCTTGACCAGTTTTTTGAAATAGCTTACTTTTGTGTGCATCTCTCTTACTAAGTGCAAGCAGGGACTAGGATGACCAGCTCTGTTCCTCTTGGCATTTTGCCATCTCCTTACAGCACTACGCTTATCCACCCAAGCCTTCTCCACCTCGAAACTCCACCACGGTGGCTGCTCCCACCTTTTTTTCCTGCCCTGAAACGTTCTGCGCTTGTCACGTCTTATTTTACTCACCACATCTTGCCCTTTACTGTCATACTGGAACGTCTTTACCTTTAGCTTGTGCTGCCTGGTTCTGCCTTTCTCCACCAATATGCTGCATGGGTGGTGGTCGCTGCCATGGTGTCCTAGGACACCCCATCTACACACTGTAGTGAGTGAAGGTGAAACTAGCGCCAGATCAATAGCACTGTCCTCATCGCCTGGGCGGCTTGCTGTCCTGGTGACACAGCCGCTGTTGATACAAACCAGGTCGATGGTTTCCAGTGCAGTCTCGAGCTCCTCCCCTTGTGTATTGGAGGAAGTGTTTCCCCATGATCTGCCTTTAGCGTTGAAGTCACCACAGAAAATAACATTTCTCTCGTGGCCTAATATGCCACTTAAGCACTGCCACTTCTGGGCGTCCACACTCGCATTGCGGGCATAAACATTAACCACCACGAATGGTATACTGGAATGAACTCTCAACGCCTGTATTTGTATATCGTCACTGTTCCAACTGGACATGTCTAGCTCTGACGCCACCATGCTGTCGCGAACGAGAATCGCCGTTCCCAGATGTCGTCTGTTGTAGAAACATTTGAAGCCGGCAATTCGGAGTGGCTGATCGCCCAGTCTCGTCTCCTGGAGTGCTACAATGTCGTTCCTGTAAACTAGGGTTTCTAAAATAGAGCCCCGTTGTTTTACACTGGCACAGTTCCAATATAGAATACGGATGTTCCTGAGTCCTAGACGGTGACACTTGAGTCTAAAACGTCTCAAGCCACCGCGTTTACCTGGCTTCTTTTTCCCTGCGCGGCTACCACGCCGCTTCGGTATGTTGACTGCTGATCGCTCGGAAAACACACGTTGTTCCGCCATGTTGAAAAAACGTAAACACAGACTTTTGAGAACCACACACGCTGCTGAAAATTCACTCAAGGATGGCTTCGCTCGATGCACGAACTCCGTAGCACCCGCGCAGATCTTGAGTAGAAACTCCTGGTTTTACATCCTGGCACACCAATTACACGCAAGAAATGAATAAATCCATCCCCTACGCGAAAAAGTTAACGAACACAAAACAACACGACCGTCCGTCGCCATCTTGAAACCGGAAGCTGTTTATATATATATGTTTACACCTGGTGGTGTATAGTTGTCTCTCAGGATGTTTACACCTGATGGTGTATAGTTGTCTCTCAGGATGTTTACACCTGGTGGTGTATAGTTGTCTCTCAGGATGTTTACACCTGGTCGTGTAAAGTTGTCTCTCAGGATGTTTACACCTGGTGGTGTATAGTTGTCTCTGGAGGTTCAAACGAGGTGTTTCAAATAATCTCCAATGTCGTTCCCTGGCTCTGATGTGTAGAATTCCATAACATCTTACAAAGATAATGTTGTTTCCCCATGCCTTCCACACACAACGTTTGTTGACAGAAATGTCATATAAGCGAGTGTCGGGTTCTGCTCAGGTGCACAGCTGTCCACTTATCCGGTGGATACTCGGTCCCCAAGGCTGTGTTAGCCACCCCGTGATGTGTTTCTCATTGTCTAACACGGGGAGACGCAGCTGGGATTTCTTGTCATCAAGTGATAAGACCCTGACGATATTCATCACACTCTCCAGTCCTTTTAAAGGACTCTAACTAAGTGAAGAAATAACACGACGCATTCCTATGTTACAATTATAATAACATATTACTAATGTAGACATGTTTACTGAAACACCGTGCTCATGAAATTTTCTAGAATTACCTTTCTCAAATATTTGACAGCGATAGATGTCTTCTGTGATGCTAAACACTGTCCGGATATCCTTTTATCTTTCTTTCTTGTTTGTTCGCTCGTTTAAACTCAAGCGTAGTCCTTACACACTGTTTAAAGTAGTAAATGGCTGAATTTTGCGTGTGGGTATCGATTAGTCTTGAACTGCAAAAGACAGTGCAATTCATACAACAGACAAGATCGCAGTTATAGACAAGCTTCAGGCGAATGAAAGAAGAAGAATCGGTTTGACCGATCTACAGACAGGACTGTTAAGCAGTTCCCTAGGATGGCGAAGTAGCCCAAGTGCAGAGACAACATTGGACGTAAACTGTTCATGACAAACATGACCCTGTGTTGGTTCTTGTAGAAACACTAAGACGCGATCTGCATTATAGTTCAGGAGTCTTGTTAAAACCATCATGGCTTCATCAGCCATGTCACATCCATCTAATCAGATCCGCGTGAATGCCACCCAGGGATTAGAGCCTCACGGACTTCCGAACAACTCTACAGGAGGCAGACACTTCATTCCACTCTCCGACCTGGGATACACTTTCATTGGGTGTCTCCTGAGCATGACCTGGGGCCTGGGCTCCTTCTTCAACGGCGTGTGTCTGTATGTGTTCGCCAGGAATCGCCGCCTTCGTTCGCCAACGAATATCTTCATCATGTCGCTGAATCTGTGCGACTTTCTGATGTGCTTTGTTGGTAAGTATAACTACTGTCTGTTCTTGGTAAACACAACTAGTGTCCTTTGTTCTGCCACCTTTGTATTTGAAGTTTTTAATATGAGAGTAAATGGGACAATCTAGTTGGGTAAACAATAGTGGGACATTGTAGTAGGGTAGATAAAAATGGGACATTGTAGTAGGGTAGAGAGTAATGGGACATTGTAGTAGGGTAGAGAGTAATGGGACATTGTAGTAGGGTAGAGAGTAATGGGACATTGTAGTAGGTAGATATAATGGGACATTGTAGTACCGTAGAGAGTAATGGGACATTGTAGTAGGTAGATATAATGGGACATTGTAGTAGGTAAATAGAATGGGACATTGTAGTAGGGTAGATAGTAATGGGACATTGTAGTAGGTAGGTAATAATGGGACATTGTAGTAGGTAGATAGTAATGGGACATTGTAGCAAGATAGATAGTAATACGACATTGTAGTAGAGTAGATAGAAATGGGACATTGTAGTAAAGTAGATAGTAGTGGGACATTGTAGTAGGGTAGATATTAGGGATATTGTAGTAGGGTAGATATTAGGGACATTGTAGTAGGGTAGATAGTAATGGGACATTGTAGTAGGGTAGATAGTAATGGGACATTGTAGTAGAGTAGATAGTAACGGAATCACGGTATTTCTCTATGTACTAAACAGGGATCTGTTCCCTGAAATCACGGTATTTCTCTATGTGAAAAATCACGAGATGTCTCTATATACTAAACAGGAATTTTGTTTCTGAAATCACGATATTTCTGTATGTAATAAGCAGGAATTTGTTCCCTAAAATCACGGTATTTCTCTATATATAAAATGCTGTCGGTTATGTCGCACTTCTGGTATTACTTGTAGACATCTCTCCTTATACTTTTAATGGCCGTTAAGCCTTTCCATCTTGTACAGTCTATAAACGTTAACTACTTAGACCGAACTCAACGTAGCTTGCATAACATGACACTAGTATAGTTTTTCACATTATATTTTACTAATACTATACACTTGACACTGTGGATAGCACAATCATGTGTTCCACGAAATATTCACGAATATACACAACAGTGCCTAAACATTAACTATTCTAAAAGAGCGGCATAGTGTTAGCCATGCTCTGTTAACTGAGAACTAGGTCCGACACTGACCATAGCTCTAGTCTAACTGACTTAAGATGACTTTTTGCCATCGCACAAAACGTCCAGCCTGCTTTTCACGCTTTTGTGACCAAAGCCGTGGTAGGTCACTTCAAACGGTCTCTTCGTGCAGACCGCGCTTGTTACAAACTCATGCCATGTTCCAGGCCTGTATAAACTGGTCCATGCCACTAATAGGGATTTGTTGCCTGAAACCACGGTATTTCTCTATATAATAAACAGGGATTTGTTGCCTGAAATCATATTGTATCTGTATTTAATAAACTGCTGTGTCCACTTACTGTTTTCTGAACTCTTCTTTATCTTTCTCTCTTTATGTGTCGGTCACTGCTATATGTCCGGCTGCACGCATTCCATGTTTCCCGGTGTTTGACCCCAGTTCACGTTTGTGCCCAAGGTACAACTTCGAGCTCTACTTTATCCACAGTCTGTCCGCCAATAACTTACACGTCGACTTCGGTCAGTTAATATTGACCGTTGTCAGTTATAAGTGAGTCTTTGTCGATTAAATATTGACCGTTGTCAGTTATAAGTGAGTCTTTGTCGATTAAATATTGACCTTTGTCAGGTATAAGTGAGCCTTTGTCGATAAAATATTGACCGTTGTCAGTTATAAATGAGTCTTTTTCGATTAAATGTTGACCGTTGTCAGTTATTAGTTAACCTTTGTCGATTAAATGTTGACTGTGGCCAGTTACACGAGAACCTTGGTCAGTTAAATATCGACCGTTGTCAGTTATAATGAATCTTTGTCGATTAAATGTTGAACGTGGTCAGTTCTTGTAGACCTCGGACATTTATATGTTGATCGTGGTCAGTTATATGCTGTATATGGACAGTTACATAAAGACATTGATCAAATTATATACTGAAGTTGTAATTAATATATTGACCATCATCAGTTACAAACGGACCTTGGTCATTTATATATTGACCGCGGTCGGTTACAAACGGAGATTGGTCACTTAAATACTGACCATTGTCAGTTACACGAAAACTTTAGTCGCTTATAAATTGGCTGCGGTCAATTTCTAGCGGATCTTGGTCATTTATATATTGACCGCGGTCAGTTACAAGCGGAGATTGGTCAGTTAAATACTGACCATTATCAGTTGCACGAAAACTTTAGTCATGTATATATTGACCGTGTCAGTTACAAGAGGAGATTGGTCTGTTGTTATTTACTGATCATCGTTTCACACACACACACACACTGACCATGGTCAGCTATAAAATAACCGTTGACATTTACATACTGACCGTGTCACACATATGCTGACCCTGGACCGACATCCGGCCTCTCCCCAGGTACGCCCCCCGCCATGTTGTCGGCCTGGTCCCACCGCTGGATATGGGGAGACATCCTGTGCGACATCGAGGGCTTCAACGTCTACTTCCTGGGGATGGCCTCCATGTACATCCTGATGGCCATCGCCGTTGACCGCTACATCGCCATCAGTAAACCGCTGCTGGGCACACGCATCACCAAGAATGTAGCTCTTGTTTCCTGTGGTATGTATACGGGGAGTTTATGTGAAGTACGAGTATATGGGAAATTACGCGAAGTTTGCGGTTAGTATAAGTGAAGTATATGTGGAGTACACGTAAAGTACGCGTGAAGCATTTGTGATTTATACGTGAAATAATTTTTTGTTGTTCGCATATCCTTTACATGACATCGCTGTCAACATCAGCATCTTTCAGCTGATTGTTGATCTCTTGGCAAGATTACGCTCAGTAGTTTGCCATTGCTTTCTGAGCGACCGGCTCACATACCCCCGTAAGTTACCGACGCATGTGGATTATACTTGGAGTATGCAAAAAGTGTGCGTGAAGTAAATGTGAAGTGTATGTGAAGTATATGTGAAATATTTTATTAGTATATGGGAAGTATATTTAAGTATATATATAAAACATGGCAGTATAGTAGTAGGCCTCTTTCAGTCCTGAAGGACTATAGAGTTGTGCCGCTGGGGAGGTGCCTGGCAGCACCGCTGGTGACTGTATAGTCCAATGCGAGAGTGACAATCTCTGTCACAGTTTCCGCATCTGTGAGACGAGGCAAGTCCCGCAGTAAGTGACTGCGCTTTGAGCCTGTGCCGCCTATCCTCAGCTTGTTGGATCAGATTGCGCTCAAAGAGCACCAGTCCGTTTCGTACATCTCTTCTCCAGGAGCATCTGTCTGTTGCAACTCTCTCCCACGTGTCTGGATCTATTCCGATGGTTTTCATATCTTGTTTACACACATCCCTATATCGCATTTGGGGTCTTCCGGTTAGCCTATTTCCTGTGGCTAGTTCTCCGTAAAGGAGATCTTTGGGAATACGTTCATCCTCCATTCGAGATACGTGGCCCAGCCACCGGAGGCGTTTCTGCTTGAGGAGGGTGTGCACTGTGGTAATATCTGCTCTTTCAAGCACCTGTTTGTTTGTCATGTGGTCTTTCCATGTTATGCCCAAGATACGTCTCAGACATCTCATGTGGAAGGAATTCAACTTCCTTTCCTGTCTTGAGTACAGGATCCAGGATTCAGACCCATAGAGTAGTGTGCTAACAACACACGCTTTATATACTTGAGCTTTTGTACGCTCTGTTAGTCTATTATTCTCCCAAACTCTTTTAGCTAGCCTGGAAAATGTTGTGGCTGCCTTTCCAATGCGTCTGTCGATTTCTGTCTCTAATGAAAGACTATCTGATATTGTCGACCCCAAATACACAAACTCGTGGACGACCTTTAATTCGTAATTAGAAATTTTGATTGACGGAGGCGCACCAGCATCTTGTTCCATCACCTGTGTTTTATTTAGGCTAATGGTGAGCCCAAAGTCTTTGCAGGCGGCTGCAAAACGATCTATGAGCCTTTGGTGATCTTCTGCTGTATGAGTAGTCAGTGCTGCATCATCCGCAAAAAGTAGTTCTCTTACGCATCTTGATCTTATTTTGGTCTTTGCCTTGAGTCTTGATGGGTTAAAAAGTTTGCCATCAGATCTTGTGTGGAGGTATATGCCTTACGTGGCAGTCCCAAATGCCTGCCTTAAGAGAACAGCGAAGAAGATACCAAAGATTGTAGGAGCAAGCACGCAGCCCTGCTTTACTCCGCTGCTGATGCTTAATGACTGGGATGTTGAGCCGTCAAATAAAATGGTCCCCTGCATGTTTTCGTGGAATGATTTCACGAGACTAAGAAGGGTGGGTGGACATCCAACCTTTTCAAGGACCTTAAAAAGGCCGCTTCTGCTCACGAGGTCAAATGCCTTTGTGAGGTCGATGAAAGCAATATATAATGGCTTCCTCTGTTCTCTGCACTTCTCTTGGAGCTGCCGGAGTGAGAAAATCATATCGATGGTGGATCTGTTGGGTCTAAATCCGCACTGCGATTCGGGGTAGATTCTTTCAGCAAGAATGTGTAATCTTTTAAGGATTACTCTGGCAAAAATCTTGCCTGTAATGCTGTGTAGGGAAATGCCGCGATAGTTGTTGCAGTCGCTTCTGTCGCCTTTGTTTTTATAAAGGGTAACGATGTTTGCGTCTTTCATATCTTGTGGTATTGATTTTTCTTTCCAGCAGAGCTGAAATATTGCATACAGTTCTGGGATGATTGTTTCTTTGCTTCTTCTTCTTCTTCAGCGTTCCGAGCCATTGAGGTTCTTTGCTGCAAATACAATCCGTCTCCATTCGACTCTCTGGTGGACCTTCTCTTGCCAGTCGTTGATTCCAAGTGCTTGTAGGTCTGTATTATCTCTCCACCGCCTTCTTGGTCTACCTCGGGGTCTACGGTCATTTATTTCCTGAGTGTAAGCGAGTTTTGTTTCCCTATTATCTTCCATTCTTTCTATATGCCCCAGCCATTGTAGTCTATTAGCCTTCATGATACCAGTGATAAGCGGGGACTTAAACAGATCATAAATGTCTTTGTTACTTCTTCTTTTCCACTCTCCACTTTGTGTATCCCTAATGGGTCCAAAGATGCGTCTTAAAATTTTGTTCTCAAAAGTTTGTAACAAGGCTTCGTCTCCTTTCGTTGTACTCCAGGTTTCAGAGCCATACAGCACAACTGGTCTGATCAGTGTTTTGTATATTGTGATTTTGGTGTTACGAGATAGCGCCTTTGATTTTAGTAGATGTTGTAGTGCATAGTATATCTTATTTCCAGAGTTGATTCTAGTTTGTATTTCTTCCCTTATGATGTTGGAGCAGTTGAAGATCGTACCCAGGTATTTGTATGTTTCCGTTCTTTTAATGGTCATATTATCTATTTGTATGTGGCCAGAGTTTCTAGCCATTCCGTCTCTTGAAATTACCATATATTCTGTCTTATCTTGGTTGATAACCAGCCCCATCTGTTGGGCTTTTTCCTTTAAGTGAGTCAATATTTCCAATGTCTTTTGTTCACTTTGCCCTATAATATCTATATCATCTGCATAACCAAGCAGCTTGGATGTTCCTCCAATATCACATTCCTCTTTTACCTTCCTTACAACTTTCTCTAGAGCCAGATTGAAGAGTAGCGGCGATAGTGCATCACCCTGTTTCAAGCCAGATGTTATTTGGAAGGGGTCTGATTTCCTGCCTTTATATGTTACTATATTATAAGTATCTTCCATGCATAGTCTGGTCATGTTGATTAACTTCCTTGGTATTCCAAATTCCTGCATAGCATTCCATAGAATATAACTATGGACACTATCATAAGCCTTTTTAAAATTCACAAAAATGTTATGGAGATCTCTTTTATATTCCCAATGTTTCTCGGCTATTTGTCGTAAGATAAATATCTGATCTATTGTTGATCTGTTTTGTCTAAAACCCGCCTGGTAGTCACCTAATATGTCTTCTGAATATGGTTTTAGTCTATTTAGTAATACTGCGGATAGTATCTTATAGCTTGTGGACAGTAGTGATATTCCTCTATAATTTCCACATTGGAACTTGTCTCCTTTCTTAAAGATAGGTATCAATAATGACTCTTTCCAGTCATGGGGTAATTCTTCTGTCCTCCAGATTTTTATTATTAGTTCGTATAGCTTTAGATGTAATGCATGGCCACCTGCCTTTATAAATTCAGCAGCAATTCCATCAGTCCCAGTTGCCTTATTGTTTTTAAGTCGTGTGATTACATATAGGATTTCTTC
This sequence comes from Cepaea hortensis, assembly GCA_963921405.1. Lineage (NCBI taxonomy): Eukaryota > Metazoa > Mollusca > Gastropoda > Stylommatophora > Helicidae > Cepaea > Cepaea hortensis. The sequence continues at coordinate 1,953,568 of OY992882.1, read as the reverse complement.
AAATGTAGGTTCTTCAATTTGTGGTTTGCATGTTAGAACCTCTTCCTGTGAGAAAATGTTACTTGGAGCTTCACAATTTAGTAATTCAATAAAATATTCTTTCCATGTGTTGCACATTTCCTCATTGGTATTTATCATATTCCCATTTTTGTCTTTTAAACCATATGTGTTTTGTTGGTGCCCTCGTTTCATTGACTTCAGTTCTTTAAAAAATTTTCTGGATTCATTTTTCTGGTGATTAGTTTCCATATCTTTGATTATATTACTCATATATTCTCGCTTCTGCTGTCTGACTATTTTTGTAGCCTCTTTACATTCATTTCTATAATGCTCTTCCTTTTGGATGTTATTGATGTCATTTAACCATACATGTCTGGCATTCTTCTTCCTAATGACTGCTTCTTCACATTTTTGATTGAACCATTTGTTCTTTCTATGCGTGGTTAACACACCGAGACATTCTTCTGCGGTAGACTGAATTGTATTCTTGATGTTCAACCAAGTTTGGTCAATGCTTTCCTCCAAAGGGTTTTGCAGAGTTTCAAGTTTACATTTTATTTCATCTGTAAATTTTTCTTTGACTGTAATGTCTTGCAGTTTTTCTCTGTTATATGTTGGGTGTAATCTTTGTAATTTAGTATAGAAAGCTCTCTTAAGTTTTATTTTAAATTTTGCTCCAACGAGGAAGTGGTCACTGTGGCACTCAGCTCCTCTATAACTTCTGACTTGCTGTATGTTTGATGCATTTCTGTTGTTAATTAAAATGTGATCTACTTGATTATAGGTTCTCTTGTCACATGATTTCCAAGTTTGTTTGTGTATATCCTTTCTTTGTAGTCTGGTACTGCTAACCTGCAGTCCTTTGGCTTCTGCCAGGTTGATGACTCTCCATCCATTATCATTTGAAGTTGTATGTAGGCTTTCCATACCGGCCACTTTTTTATTAGTTTGCTCTCTACCTATTTTTGCATTGAAGTCTCCCAGCACAATCAGGATGTCCTGTTTGGGGATTTCTTCTATGACATCTTCCAGATCATTATAAAAGTCTTCTTTAATATCATCTTCTTTCTCTTCAGTAGGTGCATGTACATTAATCATCGTTATATTTTTCCATTTACCTTTTATTCGTAATTTACTAATCCTGTCATTAAAAGCTTTAAAGTTTAAAACGTTCCCCCATAACTCTTTTTTGATGACAAATCCTGTTCCTAATTGATGTTTATTTTGGGTGTTTCCTCCATATATTATAATCATTCCATTTTGCTCTAAAGTACCCTCTCCTGGCCACCTTATTTCTTGAATTGCTGTTATATCCATTTGATATTCAATCAGCTCCCGGGTTAGTTCTTCGGCCGCTCCAGCTCGATATAGTGTCCGTACATTCCATGTTCCAAATCTCAAAAGTCCTTTAACGTTCCAAGGTCGTTGTCCAGATAAGTCAGTCCGATATCGAGGCTCATGTATTTGTTTCGTAACAAAGAAAGGTTTTTACAAAGGTGGGGATGTTAACCCCACGCTTCAACCCCCAACCTGGAGGACCAGGGTGTTTCTCTTTGTCTGTTCTCTACCCTTTGACCTGTCCGGCTTGGGAGGCCCTGCTGGTAGCTACGCTACCGCCGGCATAGCTCTCAGGGTCATTGAGAAACTCAAGCTCCCCCACCACGACAAGGTGGAAACACCATCGGGGGAGATTGTTTCTTTGCTACATTTTAAAATTTCAGGTGGAATACTATCTTTTCCAGGTGCCTTGCCGGATTTGAGAGAGTCTAGTGCTTCGCTGATTTCTGTGAGGCAAGGTTCGTTATCCAGGGCATGCATGGCGGGCTGTTGAACGATGGCTTCCAGAGCTTCTTCGCTGACAGTGTTATCAACTGAGTATAGCTCTGAGTCGTGTTCTACCCAGCGATCCATTTGTTTCGCTCGATCTTTTATGATTACCCCCTCAGTTGATCGTAAAGGGACCATCTTATTTTTTGATGGACCGACAGCTTGCTTGATGCCCTCGTACATTCCTCTTATATTTCCAGTGTCTGCACAAGTTTGAATTTGAGCAGAGAGCTGTAGCCAGTACCTGTTCGCACATCTTCTTGCCATCTGTTGTACTCTATTTCTGGCCGTTCGCAATGCCTGCAGTGTTTTCTCTGAAGGTGATGTTTTATACATTGAGAATGCATGTCTCTTTATCTCCAGGACTGGGAGCATCTCTTCAGAGTGTGCTTCAAACCAGTCGGTTGACTTAGTTTGCTTCTTGCCAAATGTTGATAGTGCTGTATTGTAGATGGTGTCGCGAAAATGACTCCATCTCTCGGTGGAATTTCCGTTTGTGGGGCCAGGCAGAGTATCCGCTAGAGCCTGCATGAATTTGTTGACCTTCTCTTTATTTTAGGTGCCGCTGGTGTCAATGCGTGGTCTTCCTTCTGTTCGGCTTCTGTAGATTCTCTTGGGCTTTATCTTCACCTTGCTGGAGACGAGTGAATGGTCAGTGTCTCAGTCAGCACTATGATAGCTGCGAGTCAGTCGTACATTGAGGAGATTGCTGCGTTCAGTGATCACCAGATCGAGTTGGTGCCAGTTCTTTGATCTGGGGTGCCTCCATGACACCTTGTGTTCAGGTTTCGTGTCAAAGAAGGTGTTGGTCAGTGTCTCGGAAAAACTGCAGTTTAGTGATTCCTTGATAACACACATATTAAACTACAAGGAAGAAGGAGGGTTAACCAGTGTGTACTTCATTCTGAGATGAGGACGAATAAAAGATCATTGACCGACAAATATGAAAATAGGATACAGGGGTTCGTAAAGTTCATTGCTTGACAATCTGACCGGACGGGAAACGGTACGATCGCGCTGGGGGAAACTTCGACACGGGAAAAACGCAGCGGGAGACGGTGATCAAAGGGTTTGGACACTTTGAGGTACCAGCGTCGGAGAATACAGGGAAACAGCGTAGAGACGGAGCGGACCGGAGCACGGAGCGCCCGGACGTATACGTGATTTCACTGAACTTTTGATGTTACGGGAACGGAAAAGGCGATTGTTGATGTATGGACATCAAACACTAACGAAGAACGGAAGGCCCAATATAAATAGTAGCAACTGGGGTTGTTGTGTTAGTGTGTGCTACCTAAAGGGACGGCAAACTGGATTTATGTCTCCTGAAAATAGCAAAGAAATCATCCCGGGAAATGGGATAGAAGTGATTGTGTGCTAATAGATTTCAATGCTTGGAGTATCATTAATTCTAGATATATAAGGTAACACTAATATTAGAGTAATATTAGCATAGGGAAATGTGTGTGTGCTTAGGGTTTACTATTGCTTTCTATTTAGTGAATAGTTTAGACTTTAGTGAATTCTGCTGTTTATGTCAGAGTAGTCTTTCGGAAGCTGTTCATTACGGCTGGAGAAAGACAATCACATAAACAGTAATATGAAGCAGACTTAAATCATCTGATTTAATGTTTATTACCCAGGTTCCACTACACAGCCTGACATACCAAAGAAGATAAACCAGTACATCTCTTGTATAGAGAAAGCAGTGTTGATAATAAAGGAAAGAACGTTCACTTTTATCAAGCACTTCACAGGTGCAGTGAAAATATGTCACTATAGAAAAATCAACCTAAACAGTCAATAAGAGGGGGTGACATAACGAATGCCAAGAAACATGTTTTGGTGAACCTCAGTGAAAGATCTTTATTCAAGCAGAGCAAATAGGCTAGAATATAGTGCAATTAGGTAATCACCTAAAAGAAACATTGAAGAACACGAGAACATTTAACATAGAAATAGACATTTATGAACAGTCGTAATGTGTATTCAGTGGTGGACTATACTACCTTCCAAAACAGGACATATCTGAACTTCAGTGACTTACCTTTATTGGATTATATTTCTGATGATAAAACATTGACAATTGTGTTCAATAATTGGATTAAGTCAAGACTCAAGCCGGAAAGGAGCATCCAGGGTGAGACCGTTCCACGTCTATGTTTGATGTCTGATGTTTTGGCCGTTTGAATGCTAGAGAAACTACGAAGACTAACGGCTAAAAGTCCTATCTTGCACTCACATTAGCAGACAATACAAACTACATATACACAGTCCATACATACACCAGACATAGTTTTTATTAATAAATCTTTTATTTATCGTTGAAAGGAACTGTTGTCGGAGTATGTGTGGAGGGAATAACAGAGAGAGTGAAAGAAATAGATATATGGAAGGGAAGACAGAAGGGAGTAGTGTAGACAGAAGTCAGTCAATAATCCCAACAGATAATAAGTTTGAAGATGTGCTTGTTGATTCCACATTCCTCCCGGGGAAACAAGTGACAGTCAGGCACAGATTATGGTGGCTGCAGAATTCCAAGAGACGTTGTCCATTGTCATTGATCTTCCCAACGCCAAACTGTCCTAGACATGAAGGCCAAGATTTGTGGTCGGAGCCAACTCTGGCATTGAAATCCCCCAGGATAAAAAGATGTTGTTTCTCTGGTGTTTCACTGACTTCTTTGCTAAGGTCATCATAGAACTTGTCTTTAGATTCTGATGCTGCAGTTAGTGTTGGGGCGTAAACGCTTATAATACTAACTGGGCCTGCCTCTGTCTGGAGTTAGAGCTTCAGTATTCTTTCAGTGCCATCATTTGGTGATATGATGGAATTAAGCAGCTTGTTTCTGATAGCGAAGCCAACTCCATGCTCCCTGGTCTCTCCGCACGGCTTGCCATGCCAGTAGAAAGTGAAGTCCCTCTCCTTGATGCTTCCAGATTCTTGGAGTCTGGTCTCTTGCAGGGCGACAATGTCTATCCCCAGTCTTAGTAGTTCGTTGTTTATCACTGCAGTTTTGCGGGCATCCACAGTCTCGTTTAGATCGTCTGAGAAGCCAAGGGTCATGGTTATTACGTTCCATGTTCCCAGCCTTAGGGCCGGTTGTTGTTTTTTTTTTCTTGTTACTAGGTGTATAGATTGCGGTCCATGTGTCAGGATTTTCCCCTAAGTTCCACACACCCTCAGGAGCAGATGAACCGTGGCGAGACAACACCTTATTGACTGGGGGTTGCCCAGCTTAGGCGGGCGGTAGCTGTCTAGTGAGATACGATGATCTCTCCCACCGTCGGAAGTAGCCCCTGGCACCTTGCTCTACGCCAATCGAGCATTAAGACTTATAACCGGCAAATGCTGCTTCCCGTGTTGTGTCACCGCTTTACGCGGTGCTGAAGTGACCTCTTCAGGACACAAGCCTGGGCAATGGAAATGGGAGAACCAGCTGTTGCCCAGTAGCACGTTCCCTCTCTCCACGTCGCCGATGTTGACCAAGGGAAAGGCAGTAGCCAATGCGACTTGGCATCGGTGCTGTCGCAGGAGTTGCCAGAACTATGTTGTTTACAACATGGAACTGCCTTAGGGACTCCATCTCCGGATTTGTCCTCAAGGTTTACTCCCGAAGCCTTTCCCATATGGGTATACACGCAAGGCAGCGGAGGTTTGAGATTTAGAGTTCCCTGTCTTAGAAGAGATATCAACCCAGGCTGACGAGCCTCCTCTGTCCGGGAATCAATAAGGAGGGAAGTCTACCATTCTTCCTTCCTGGCAGTGATCATACTGATCGGATGACCGTAGCCATTGTCTCTACTGAGAGATCCTCTGCCCACCGTCACCGACTTGAAATCATAACCAACAACTATCTGTCGGCTGCTCCCATGTCCAATCCACCACCTGCTCAATGGCTTCACGTTACCTTGTTTGGGGGGGGGGGGGGGCTAAACGGGTACTCCACCTTGCCCAAGGGTGTCCCGTAGGCTAGCGGAGGGAAGGAGGCACCTTACTTCTCCTTTGATAGGGGGTACCCCTACCCCGCTACCCTTATGGTAGTATACGTTAATTATATTGTGGTATATGTGGAATATATCTGAGGTATATGTGAAGTATATGTGAGATGTACGTGAATTACATCTGAAGTTTTGTGAAGTCTTTTGATCTTCTGTTATCTATAACACTATCGGTGTTTATTGCCTTCATCGACCTCACAAAGGCATTCGATTTGGTCAGTCTGTTCAAAGCACTAAAGAAGATTGGCTGCCCACCAACTCTTCTGTCCATTGTGGAATCGTTCCACACAGGCATGAAGGGTATAATCAAGGTTGATGGCTCAACTTCAGAAGAGTTTGAAATCAAGAGTGGAGTTAAGCAAGGTTGTGTACTATCCCCCACCCTCTTTGGGATATACTTTTCACTTCTACTGAAATATGTCTTTCGTGATCATAATGACGGTATATACATTCACTCACGCTCAGATGGTGGCCTCTATAATGCTCAGAGATTGAAGGCCAAGACCAAAATTAGCAGGGTACTAATCAGAGAGTTGCTTTTAGCGGATGATGCTGCGATTACGACCCACTCTGAGGAAGAATTACAACATCTACTATCTGCATTCTCCAATGCTTGTTCTGAATTTGGTTTAACAATTAACAAAAAGAAGACACAGATTATGTCACAAGGTGCACATGGTGTACCATCAATCTTTATTGACGACGCCGAACTGGAGATAGTAGACCATTTTACATATCTAGGATCAGAGGTAAATAGCAAATTATCCCTCGATCAGGAAATCAACATCAGGATTGGCAAGGCAGCAACAACAATGAACATGTTAGCAAAAAGAGTCTGGGAGAACAGGAAGCTTACTGTCAAAACACAAGTCCTCGTCTACCAAGCCTGTGTCCTTAGTACTCTTCTTTATGGCGGTGAAACATGGACAACTTACTCACGCCAAGAGAAACGTTTAAACAGCTTTCATATGCGGTGTCTGCGAAGAATACTTGATATTAAGTGGCAAGACAAAATCACAAATACTGAAGTATTGGAAAGATCAGGTTGTGTGACGGTGTATTCCATGCTCAGTCTTCGTAGACTTAGATGGATAGGACACGTTAGGAGGATGGATGATGGTAGAATGCCAAAGGATATCTTTTTTGGTGAATTACAGACGGGTAGGAGATCTCAGGGTCGGCCTCTACTACGATACAAAGATGTGTGTAAGCGGGACATGATTGATACAGGCATTGATAATGCACATTGGGAGCATGTCGCCGCTGAACGTGTTGCATGGAGGGCAACTATCAGAAATGGAATAAAGACAAAGGAGAAAATGATTGCAGATAAAGCACACACAGAGCGTGAGAGACGTAAGATGGTGCAAAATGGTGGAAATGACCATGTTTTCACATGCATCTACTGTGGGCAAACATTTGCAGCAAGAATTGGCCTTACCAGTCACACTCACCACCGCCATGGGTCGTAGTTATTAAGCCTGTTTAAGCACAATGTACCAAACTATCGTCTGTCAAGACGGAAAGGTGCCAATGAATGATCGGTGGCAGCACAATGAGAATCAGTCAGCCAGTCAGTCAGCCAGCCAGCCAGCCAGTCAGTCAGTCAGTCAGTCAGCCACTCGTTGAGTCAGCCAGTCCTCCAGCCAGCCAGTCAGTCAATCAGTCAGCCTGTCAATCAGTCAGTCAACCAGTCAGTCAGCCAGTCAGGCGAACCCACTCTGACTTCAGAGTTACTTGTAATTTACGTCCCAAAGTCAAGGACGAGAAGGCAACATCTTAATCCAACTGACCGGTGTAGGGGTTGAACCGGCTACCTCGGCATGAGCTCACCGGATGTTTAAAAACGAGCACACTTATCCATTCGGCCACGCTGATCTTACTGTGTATAAGGGTGCTCTGGTACTGATGTTACTGATGTTACTGATGTTACTGACCGTGTGAGATATTTCTCTTCCAGGCTTGTGCTACTTCTTGGGCTTCTTGTGGGCGGTATTCCCCATGTTTGGCTGGAACACGTACGACCTGGAAGGAGCTGGCATTTCCTGCAGTGTTGTCTGGGAGTCCGATGACCCACTCTACACTAGCTATATCTACGCCATCTTTGTCTTCTGCCTGATCGTGCCGCTGGCGGTCATGTTCTACTCGTACTGGGGAGTCCTGTCCACGGTAAGTGACCGACCCACCCGCGTTTGGATGTGATGGCCACCATTAACTGACGTTCACAGGCGCTGTTCGTAAATCATTTGTTGTTTTGTGTGCAAGATTCACCATACATGTGAGTTCACAGGGTCATGTTCACATACATACATGGGAGTTCAAAAGGTCAGGTTGACCATATACAAGGTCAGGTTGGCCATTTACACGGTCAGGTTAACCATACGTGTGAGTTCACAAGGTCATTTTAACGACACATGTGAGTACACAAGATCAGGTTACGATACATGGGAGTTCACAAGATCAGGCTAACCACAAATGGGAGTTCACAAGGTCAGGCTGACCTCATACAAGGTCAGGTTTACCATTCACAAGCTCAGGCTGGCCATTCAGAAGGTCAGGTTGGCCATTCACAAGGTCAGGTTGACCATAAGCAAGATCAGGTTGGCCATTCACAAGGTCATGTTGGCCATTCACAACGTCATGTTGGCCATTCACAAGATCAGGTTGACCATTCACAAGGTCATGTTGGCCATTCACAAGGTCATGTTGGCCATTCACAAGGTTAGGTTGGCCATTCACAAGGTCAAGTTGACCATAAGCAAGATCAGGTTGGCCATTCACAAGGTCATGTAGGCCATTCACAAGGTCAGGTTGACCATTCACAAGATCAGGTTGACCATTCACAAGGTCATGTTGGTCATTCAAAGGTCATGTTGGCCATTCACAAGATCAGGTTGGCCATTCACAAGGTCAGGTTGACCATTCACAAGGTCATGTTGGCCATTCACAAGGTCAGGTTGGCCATTCACAAGATCAGGTTGGCCATTCACAAGGTCAGGTTGGCCATTCACAAGGTCAGGTTGGCCATTCAAAAGGTCAGGTTGGCCATTCACAAGGTCATGTTGGCCATTCACAAGGTCATGTTGGCCATTCACAAGGTCAGGTTGACCATTCACAAGGTCATGTTGGCCATTCACAAGGTCATGTTGGCCATTCACAATTTCATGTTGGCCATTCACAAGGTCAGGTTGGCCATTCACAAGGTCATGTTGGCCATTCACAAGGTCATGTTGGCCATTCACAAGGTCATGTTGGCCATTCACAAGGTCATGTTGGCCACTCACAAGGTCATGTTGGCCATTCACAAGGTCATGTTGGCCATTCACTAGGTCAGTTTGACCATTCACAAGGTCAGGTTGGTCATTCACAAGGTCAGGTTGGCTATTCACAAGGTCATGTTGGCCATTCACAAGGTCAGGTTGGCCATTCACAAGGTCAGGTTGGCCATTCACAAGGTCAGGTTGGCCATACATGTGAGATCACAAGATCAGATTAACCATAAATGGAAGTTTTCAAGGTCAGGTAGGCGATACATGTGAGTTCACAAGGTCGGGTTGGCCATTCACATGCGTTCACAAGGTAAGACAATTATTCAGAGAATACTCTATACCCAGCTGCCAGGCATCACCTTGAGTTCAATAAGTAGGATGAAGAAGCCTGTCCCGGCCTGTGGACGTGCTAGGCAACTGGTGCTTGCCCAGAGTTGACAGACTCATCAGCATCGGCTCCCTGGCGTGACCGCGGCCTTGTGGGAAACAGCAAGTCTCAAAACTATAGCCTACCTTGAGGTGATTGAGGAAGTTCGTGTGCAGCTGACGTCCCCATCCCGTGAACGTGAAACACTGTAGATGCAACACCCTATCAACCACGAAGAACTATACAGACGGTGAGGGCGGAGCACGTATAGGAATGTCCTGAGTGCCGTGAGTCAGTTAGTGACTCAACTCAGCTGTGAAGATCAGGAAGAAAGCATAACTCAGACAACCAAGAGGAATAGGGGGCTCTCTTAGAAGAGGTGTGACGCGATGCCAGGAGAGCTGCAAGGAGTCGGCAGCACCGACTTGCTGGCTTACACCCTGGACAACCAGAAGCTGCTTCCACTCCAACCCACAGGCACACGGAATAGAGGGAGGACTGAACTACACGGAGAGGATCATTAGAGACAGAGGGAGTGGAGGGAACTGCATGAACTAGCAGCAGATAGGACACCACTGTTGCCCTTTTTTGGTATTGGAATGATGATAGTTCTCTTCCAATCTTTTGGCCATATACCTTATTTCCATATCGTTTTACATAATGCGTGATAGATTTGTGTGCTTTCTTCCCCTCCCGCTTTAATTAGTTCAGCTGGTATCTCATCACATCCTGGTGATTTACCTTTATTCAGGTTCTTTATTGACCTTGCAATGTTATCTAATGGGGGTTCAGGTTCTGTCTCTGCTGTCATTGGTTCATGTATCTGATTCACATCCTCACAGTCATTCACATCATACATCCCACTGCAGTATTCCTTCCATGTTTGTAGAATTGTTCTAGATTATATTAGGTTATTTCCCAACTTGTCACGTATAACATTTAATTGGTGTTGAACATTTCTTATTAATAACTTCATTTATTTGAACATTTCGTAGTCTCTTCCATTCTTATGATATTTCTCTATTTTAATACAACAATCTTGTATATATTGTATATTCTGCCAGTCCATCCGGTGTAAATTCCTCCTGTATAGACATCAAGACCCCAAAACGATTCCTAACTTCTATGTTGTATGCATCCGGTATTTTTGTAAGATCAAACTGAAGTGGCCTTGGTCCTCGGGTAAGCTTTTTAAGTTTTATTTCACATCTTCTTCTAATAACTGATGATCTGTATCACAGTCTGCACTTCCTGGGGTTTTTGCCGATATTATGCTTGATATCCACCTTCTTTGTATTAAAATATAATCTATCTGGTTTAAATAGTAAAGTCCGGGGACGTCCATATGAAGAATCTTCTTGGGTGTTGTTTAAAACGGGCGTTGGCTATCGTTAACTCATTTCTGTGCAAAATTCAGTTAATTTGTCATCTGCATCATTTCTGTTTTCAATTCAAAATTTTACTAACACGTATCTCCCATGACCAGCTCTTCCTGTACCTACTTTAGCACACCTCTCTTAATATTCTGATATTGACCTACTTCATTATCAATCCTTATGGCAGCTTGTTATTTCCATTATATGTTGTTACAAGTCTAAGGTCTTTCCAATCAATTTGTAGATCTGCAAGCATCTTTATCATGTTGACATGTCTTACTTTATCGAAAGCCAACTACTGCTCCACCGCAATTCCATTACTGGCTGTAGTACATTCACATTATAACCGTACCAGAGAACCGTAGTTAAAAGCCAGTCGCCCACACATACGTTCCACAAGGACACGACTGTCTGTGAGTTAAGTACTGTTCGCTTTCAAATTATAGACAGAAACTGAGGGAATATTATCCAGATAAAATCATCCCACTAACGTAAGATCGCATGTGTCATTTGCCTGTTTGGCGTTATGTTCCAGCTGCGGAACTTGAACAAGAACTCTGTGTGGGACATGAACAGCCGCGTGGCCAAGAAGAACCTGGCCATTGAGAAGAAGATGCTGAAGACTGCAGTGATGATTGTCGGTGAGTAAATCCGATATTCGGCTTATGTCAATGACGTATTATGTGTCTGCAAAACAATCATCTATTTACCCCTTAGGTCGCCGAGACTGATAAGAGATGCTAGACACAGTAAATATGGTTTACAGATGGTCTGAAAGCTGACAGCAACTTAATTGAAGCATTCTAGGGCAGTGGTTCTCAACCGGTGGAGAATGCCCCCCCCCCCCCCCCCCAGGGGGAATTTTAGGGTCTCCTGTAGTCTCACCCTTCTGAAATTCATGTTATAACGCAAGTAGACCAGCAAATCACGTTTTATTTAGACGTCTAGACTTGTTTTAGTATGTGCTATTAAATTTAGCTTCCATTATAACATATACTGTGTAGGGGTGGGGGATTTGTAGGGAGGAAACACGAAAAAGGGGGGGGGGGGAGGGAATGACGTTCTGAAAATATGATTAAGGGGGCACGGGCCAAAAATGTTTGAGAACCACTGTTCTAGGACAAGTGTGTGTATTGGCGGTATTTGGAGTAATATGTCAGGTACAAGAGAAAATAGTCACTCCTAGTGGACACGTGATTGCTAGAGAAAATAGTCACTCCCAGTGGACACGTGATTGCTAGAGAAAATAGTCACTCCCAGTGGACACGTGATTGCTAGAGAAAATAGTCACTCCCAGTGGACACGTGATTGCTAGAGAAAATAGTCACTCCCAGTGGACACGTGATTGCAAGAGAAAATAGTCACTCCCAGTGGACACGTGATTGCTAGAGAAAATAGTCACTCCCAGTGGACACGTGATTGCTAGAGAAAATAGTCACTCCTAGTGGACACGTGATTGCTAGAGAAAATAGTCACTCCTAGTGGACACGTGATTGCTAGAGAAAATAGTCACTCCCAGTGGACACGTGATTGCTAGAGAAAATAGTCACTCCCAGTGGACACGTGATTGCTAGAGAAAATAGTCACTCCCAGTGGACACGTGATTGCTAGAGAAAATAGTCACTCCCAGTGGACACGTGATTGCAAGAGAAAATAGTCACTCCCAGTGGACACGTGATTGCAAGAGAAAATAGTCACTCCCAGTGGACACGTGATTGCTAGAGAAAATAGTCACTCCTAGTGGACACGTGATTGCTAGAGAAAATAGTCACTCCTAGTGGACACGTGATTGCTAGAGAAAATAGTCACTCCCAGTGGACACGTGATTGCTAGAGAAAATAGTCACTCCTAGTGGACACGTGATTGCTAGAGAAAATAGTCACTCCTAGTGGACACGTGATTGCTAGAGAAAATAGTCACTCCCAGTGGACACGTGATTGCAAGAGAAAATAGTCACTCCCAGTGGACACATGATTACTAGCCTTGGATAAGTTGTGGAGTGTTCGCCATCTCTGATTGCCTGTGATTGAGGGATGACTGTCATCTCTGATTGCCTGTGATTGAGGGATGATTGTCATCTCTGGCTGTCTTTGATTGAGGGATGATTGTCATCTCTGGTTGCCTTTGATTAAGGGATGATTGTCATCTCTGGTTGTCTTTGATAGAGGGATGATTGTCATGTCTGATTACCTTTGATTGAGGGATGATTGTCATGTCTGATTGCCTTTGATTGAGTGCTGATTGTCATCTCTGTTGTCTGTGATCCAGGGATGATTGTCATCTCTGGTTGCCTTTGATTAAGGGATGATTGTCATCTCTGGTTGTCTTTGATTGAGGGATGATTGTCATGTCTGATTACCTTTGATTGAGGGATCATTGTCATGTCTGATTGCCTTTGATTGAGGGATGATTGTCATCTCTGGTTGCCTTTGATTGAGGGATGATTGTCATCTCTGGTTGTCTTTGATTGAGGGATGAAGTTAGTCGCATGATCTTGACTAGACAGTTTTATTAGGCTATTCCAGTCGTTATTTTGCAAAATGGAGGACTTCCTGTCTAATCTTAAACTTCCGGGGGATAAGGTCCTCCACAATGGAACAAAATCAGCGACTATGTATTCAGTATTTGAGCCAAAGTATGATTTGTTTACTCACTTTATGTGATATATAACTATGCAGTATTCACCTGACCAGATGCAATGAAATAAGCCTGACAATAAATCGTGCATTATTTTATGTATGGCGTCTGTGATTACAATGTTTACGCTTAGTAATTTGCTATTACTTTCTGAACCACCGACGCCCACAGCACTGCCACCAACGCAAAGCTGTCTGCTTCCAGATGACCCGCAATTCATTTGTACTGTAGTCATAAGTAGAATAATAAAATAAATTATGACTGACATAAACCGAAACAAAAAGGTACACGCTTTTGTTTTTTCTTTCGCAGTTCATCCCTCAGTGGGGCATACTCCTCAAACAGCTCACTACAAGCCCTCCTATCTTTGGCTATGCCGCACAGCTCCCCCATCTCCTCCTCATACTATTCATTGCTGTCTGTACCTCTCTTCTCCGTGTGTTGTTGGATTTCATCTACATCTTTTTTCCTGTGGGTTTGAGACAAAGTCCTCTCTAGTTCAACTACTCTCAGATTTTCTTCTTGTATGTCCCATCTCTAGTTCACCTACTATCATATTTTCTGGTAGTATGTCCCATCTCTAGTTCAACTATTCTCAGATTTGCTTGTTGTATGTCCCATCTCTAGTTCAACTACTCTCAGATTTGCTTATTGTATGTCCCATCTCTAGTTCAACTCTCTACTTAAACTCTCTAATTCAATTACTCTCAGATGTGTTTGTTGTATGTCTCATCTCTAGTTCAACTACTCTCATATTTTCTGGTAGTATGTCCCATCTCTAGTTCAACTACTCTCAGATTTGCTTGTTGTATGTCCCATCACTAGTTCAACTACTCTCAGATTTTCTGGTAGTATGTCCCATCTCTAGTTCAACTACTCTCAGATTTGCTTGTTGTATATCCCATCTCTAGTTCAACTACTCTCAGATTTGCTTGTTGTATGTCCCATCTCTAGTTCAACACTCTAGTTCAACTCTCTAGTTCAACTCTCTAATTCAGCTACTCTCTTATTTGCTTGTTGTATGTCCCATCTCTAGTTCAACTACTCTCAGATTTTCTGGTTGTATGTTCCATCTCTAGTTCAACTACTCTCAGAGTCAACAACTCAAATTGCATCCAGGCACTCGCTCCACTTCATTCACACCTCAACGACACTTCATGTGTGAATGGACAATCTATTTTATTGCAGGCGAACCTGCTATCTTTACATACATAAGATCAGGCGGTAATGGCCTGCTGAAATATACATGTCGCCTTTCCTCACAACAACCCGTACATACTCAAATACAATCTCACACTCGCGAATTATAACATGCGCTCTTGTAAACTACACATTGGCTTTCGGAAAACAATCACACGTCCTGTCTGGAAGACTGTCGGGTCCTGTCTGAATAACCTCCGTCCAGTCGCTGCCCTTGTCGTTCTAAACTTCGTGCGGTCAGCAAAACCTCGTGCTGGCCCACTCGTCACGTAGTACAGTAGTCCTGTCTGTGTCAACCTTGGGTTGTCCTACTGCTAACTCTGTTTACGGGTGTTGTCCCGTGAACTAGCATCCCCCGCCCCATCCTCGGGGTTAGTCCCGCTAATGTCCTAGATACGACACGTCCGTGTCCTAATCTAAGTCCTGTCTTATAACTGTCCTAAGTTATCCCATGCGGTCTGTCTCTATTATATCTACTCCCTAGTAGAGGTCCTTATCTACGTCCTATCTGTCCTTTACCCCTTATTCTGTCTCCTGTCCTGTCTATGTCCTATCGAACAAGTTGGTATACTCCCGTGGCTCCTCCGTATTGCGTCACCAAAATTTAAACTATTAGGTGTGACGCAATGTCGTCGAAGCATATAAAAAATTAGCTGGGCCTAACTTGTCAAGGTGTTAGTAGGGATTCACTACTCATGTCCTTAGGTACTACTTGCGACTTATACCAGTCTGCTACCCGGTTGATATATCTATCCACTGGTTTATATTCAGTGTCTCACACCTGTACTGTTGATAAGAATCACTGCTCTTCCACATTACACTCTTGGAAGCTGTATCGACCCAAGGCCAATTGTTTAAAACACTGCCTTTCTAAATTTCGAAACCCGATATCCCGACCAAATTGCTCCTGCTATGGAAACAATACATGAATATAACATTCATGGCTCCCATGCAATATACCTCAACATCTTTAACACGTTGTGTGTTTACTGAAGTTCACCTGTCTAACTTCCGCTTGCGGATAACTACTCAACTGTGTCCTCAACCTTTTTATAAGTTTATAGTGTCCCCTGTGCATGTGTAACTTCCCTTTGATAATCCTGCTGTTTGCAACTTTATCTGTTTGTATTCCTGATTGTATGCGTGTTAATTTATACTTTATGTATGTTTAAATTAGAAACATATGTGTATGTTAATAATTCATGTGATTAAAGCTTTCAAGTGTCGCAGGTAGGTTTGTGCAAGTCACAAATGAATGCCTATGATTTATTTGTGAGATGCGTGCCCGAACTGAGACGCTGGAAACCATTCCTATAGCTGTAATGCAAAAGTGGCTACAACACATATAAAATTACACGCTCACATGTGTTACACGAAAGACGAAGACAATTCATTAAAAAAACTCAATTGTGCAAAAAAAAAAATGCACCATTGAACACTCAAAATATATTTAATTCTTTCACTCTTCCTCTCACTCATCTTTTGCTCACTGACTTACAGTTTGTAAGTTTAAAAATGTTTTTCTGATTAAAATAATAAAGGCTTGTTTTAAACAATCATAGAGCCGACAAAGTCTGAGGGTGTGGTTAGCAAGTCTGCTAACTTATTGTTGCTTCCCTTAATGTGTCTTAGAGAAAAAGAATAGTTCTGCAGTATCAGGGACTAGCGGTAAATCCTGTTATTTTTTGGCATCCCTGCTTGCATAGCTAACAACGGGGAGCTGTCAGTCTCCACGACAAAGTGTGCTCCTGCCAGAAATCTATGCAGTTTACTCACGCAATATACAAACACAAGTGCTTCCAACTGAGAAACTTCGTATTTGGATTCTGTTGAGGTGAGCTTGCGACTCACATACAATACTAGATGGAGGACTCCCTCATATTCCTGAAGGAGCACGCCAGAAATGGTAGTAGTGCTCGCGTCAGTCCTAAGAATATATTGTAATGATGAGTTAGGTAATTTTAAAATAGGGATATTGCTGAAATGATATTTCAATTTTGACTTTGCGCTGATTAAAGTAGCATCTTGTACATTTATTTTTGAATTCAATTTCAATAAATCAGAAAATACACTAGTAATCTGAGCCAAATTAGGAATAAATTTGTTGTAGTAATTAACTAAACCAAGCAAACTTCTCACTTGTTTCTTGATGGTCGGCATAGTGAGGTTCAAAATTTTGGTTACAATTTTGTCGTCACTTTTCAAGTGGCCCTTTGATATAGTATGGCCTAGGAAATCTATCTCCTCCAGTGCCAACTCCACTTTGGCTGGTTTGACTGTAAGTCCAAACAACTTAATTCTTTCGAAGACCCATCTTAAGGTTTGCATGTGTGTAGTCCAGTCTGTTGTATGTATACATATGTCGTCTATATACGTTTGGGTATTTGTTACTCCATGCAAAAGATCCCTGGTAAGACGGACAAAAGTTTCAGGCGCATTGCGAGGGCCAAAAGGAAGAAAACGCCACTCGTAACGACCTAAAGGTGTTGCAAAGGCAGTAAGATGGATGGAATCTTTATTCATAGGAATTTGCCAATAGCCTTTGGTTAGGTCTAGTTTTGAAAAGATGGTAGAAGTTGACATGTTTAAGATCAGATCGTCACAGAAAGGTATAGGTTCTACATCTGTCTTTGTTACTGAGTTAAGTTTTCTGTAGTCGACGCAGAGTCTGTTAGTGGAATCCTTCTTTTTCACTAAGACAATGGGAAAGGAATATTCTGACTGGGATTTCTGAATTATCCCAGAGGATTCCAGACTAAGAATTTCCTTGTCCAGATTATCCCTATAGTTTAGAGGGGTGGAATAGGGTCGACATTTAATCGGAGTATAGTCAGAGATAATGATGGAGTGTTGTATCCTATCTGTTCTACCTGGAATGTCTGAAAAAATTTGTTTGTATTCTGTAAGTAATGCTATTGCCTGTTGTTTTTGTTCGTCTGTCATTTTCGGTCCTAGATGTATGCTGTTAATCGTCGTTGTAGTGTCAACTGTCGGTACTGGTAGTTCAATGTCATCGTCCTCTGTCTGGTTGATTATTGTGGTTGCACCGTGTTCGTCTTCTATCTGGTTGGTTGCTGTAGTTGCACTGTGTTCGTCTTCTGTCTGGTTAATTGTTGTGGTTGCACTGTGTTCGTCTTGTTGTCGGTTTGTTTCAGACATAGTTACAGCGTTAGCCTTATTGGAATAGGTTTATCTCCAGGCTTTTATTTCGTTAGTGATGCATTTCTTCACTTCTGGCAGACAGCCGATTATCAGATCTGAACACGGGTTATGCACGATCGCGCACGTAAATGTGCCGGATAAGACAGGAGTATTTATACGAGAAGTGGCGAGTGGGTACTTTTCTATGTTGCCCGACAAAGTTCGGCAATTCACGAACTCGCCAGTGTAGTCTTCTGGCTTAGCCAATTCCTTTCTTAGACCGATCAAGGTACTTCCGCTATCGATCAGGATTTGGCAAGGCTTATCATTCACCATTCGGTAGTGGAACTCTAAATTGCCTTTGGAGGCAACTGCTTCGTTTGCGTTTTCACTTGAACACACTACGGTGTGTCCGCATTTCAGTACTCCGTTGTTGTGAAACTGATAACAACTTGCACATCTATCGTAATTAAGTACATCAATAGCTGTACATCTTCACACTCTTACATTTCTCCTTGCTCACTTTCACTTTCACTCTATGAGTCAACAAGCACAGCATTTACTGCTCTCAATCTCTGTCGTCCCTTGCAACGTGAACTATAGTGCCCGAAAAATTGGCAAAAGTAGCATTTGACAGCACGTCTGTAAGTTTCTCTCTTACTCTGCTGTTTCTTTATCATCATCTCTACATGAGATGGATAGTTCGGGTTACGGTCACACATTTTGAACTGGGGGTGAGCACATCCACAGTATGGACACTTTGGTAGATTGGGTGCAAATGCCACTATCTCACTCTCTTCAATGTTAACTTTGAATATGTCCCTATTCAAAGAAAAATAAGCTGACCCCCGTTTCTCTAACTGTTCTAACGAATCTACATCAGCTTGCTGTAAAAATTTTGCAAAGGGACTTAGGATGGTAGAAATAATTTTGTCCATAATCATTAAATCCCTAAGTTTTTCGTAATTCTTATTGATCTTTGCAGCGTTCAGCCACTTATTGTATACGTCTTGGACGTGAGAGACGTAGTCAATGAAGGTTTCATTGCTTTTAGGTTTCAACTTTGAAAACTGAACCTGATACCCTGGGGCATCTAAAAGGAAATGCTGCATAATACGATGGTGAATATAATCGTAGTCATTCTTTAGTTCTTGGGGAATAGACTCTATTACTTTTAAGAGCTCCCCGGACAAGTTCTTCATGTATATCATGGCCCAGTCTTCCCTTGGTATTTCTTGGAACTTTAACTGAAACTCTACATTTTCGGTCCAAGCAGAAATTGAATCCCCTTGACAAAAGGGTTTTACTATGCCTTTGTAATTGCTATACTTATTTTCCTCTTCCCTACATTTCAGCTTAGTGGCTGCAATGTGCACATGGGACTCTACCTCCAGTTCCTTCATTTTTAACTGGGTCTGTGCCTCAATTTCTAACTGTTTAAGTTTATTCGTTTCCGCCAACTCTTTCAGTTTGGTGGCATTTGCTAGCTCCTTCAGTTTGGTGGCTTCAGCCAACTCCTTCAGTTTAGTGGCATCTGCTAGCTCCTTCAGTTTGGTGGCCTCAGCCAACTCCAGCTGTTTTAACTTGTTAGCTTCTGCCAGCTCTGCTAGCTCTTTTTGATGCAATCGTTCTCGTACCAGTTCTTCTCTTTCTGCATCTTTCGTCTCTTTGTACCTCTTCTCTGCCCATTGTTCTAATTTGTCGCCACTATATCCTAGATCTCTTCCAACCTCCACACACTCCCCCAATGTTGACACCGCCAACAGTCACCCCACACACAAGCAACCTCCACGCCGCTCAACACCAACACAGACGAAAATTCACAAAGCCGAACAACAATACAGTATCCAATCCACAGCATTCATAAAAAAAAAAGATGCTGCAACAATCCACAAGGTCAAAACAATAGGATACCCATCTGAAAGTCTCGAAAATCCCAGCCTCCCACGCAGCCCCTCGGAGCCATCCACCGGATCCCCCCGTCACACACACGGGATGCCAGGAACACCCTCAATCTGCCCCCCCCCCCCGGCGCGCAGAGCACAAACAACCAACACCCACCAAAGACATTGATAACACAATGCACAAAGTGTCTGCCTCGCAGTCTCTTCCGACAGGAACGCTGAAATACGAAATATTGTTATATGTGTCTGTCGTCGTGTCTGTTGTCGTATTGTCTGTGTAGTGTGGTCTTCACTGGCTTGGGCATCAACTGAAACGTATCTGTGCACATAATTGACATAATATAGTGATCACAATTTCATGCCTTTTAACACTTTGCGCACACTCTTAATCTTTCTTTCAGTTCTGAAACATTCGTCATCATTACATTTACATTCTTGTTTGGTCATCACCACGTTGGGCATTCAGGCAAGCTGTGAATTCATTCGAACTTCCTGACACCACGTTGGGCTGCCTGTCAACAACTCAAATTGCATCCAGGCACTTGCTCCACTTCATTCACACCTCAACGACACTTCATGTGTGAATGGACAATCTATCTTATTGCAGGCGAACCTGCTATCTTTACATACACAAGATCAAGCGGTAATGGCCTGCTGAAATATACATGTCGCCTTTCCTCACAACAACCCGTACATACTCAAATACAATCTCACACTCGCGAATTATAACATGAGTAGTATAGTAACGTGGTAAGCCGCTCGTTTTGTGGTTCACATTGCTTTTGAGTAACTCTCCGGGTTTTTTTAATAGGCGTGGTCCGAGTAGGTGTGGTCTAGTGACACTAGGTACTATACAACATAAAAAATACAACATAAAACACTCAAAATAACAAACGATATAACGTTTTTTTTATTAAACTATGTATAGACAAAGTTATAAAGTTTGTTTTTTTCTTTTTTGATAGTAGTATAGTAACGTGGTCAGCCGCTCGTTTTGTGGTGCACATTGCTTTTGCACCACAAAGGGCGATAACTCTCCGGGTTTTTAAATTTCCTCCGCAAAGGGTTATAACTCTCCGGGTTTTTTAATATGCGTGGTCCGAGTACGTGTGGTCTAGTGACACTAGGTACTATACAACATAAAAAATACAACATAAAACACTCAAAATAACAAACGATTCAAGTAAGGTATATAACGTTTTTTATTAAACTATGTATAGACAAAGTTATAAAGTTTGTTTTTTCTTTTTTGGTCGGCAAAGTGTGGGAAAATCTCGTGCGGGTGTGACGGCGGTCGGTTCATAACAGACGTGGAGGGGTGCATATGGAAAAGTAATTAAGTAACGGGTTGTAAAAACATTGGTGAGTGGTGTGTTAAAATATTTTGAACTGTTAGCGCATTGATGGTGTACATTAGTACGAATAAAAGGTGCGGTGGGGATAGTAGTGGGTATGGGTTAGTGAAATTAGTTCATAAGGGTGGTTATTAGTGCTATGTAGATGTTCATAGTAGCTTATTCACAAACATCACACGTGTTACAAATGAAACCTTCAAAGCTAAAGATCGTTGATTGCAATGGATATGGTGTAGTGTCATTCGGTGGTATGGGGTGGGTACCAGGTATTAGTGGTCAACAGATGGTCAAGTAGGGGTCAAGTGTTGTTCAAGTGAGGACATTTTAGGGAAAATGGTTGTAATGATATGGTGATAATTAAAGGGTGGTAAATTAGTGGTCAAGTAGTGGTCAAGCAGTTGTCAAGTGGTGGTCAAGTGAGGAAAATTTTAGGTGAAAGTGGTTTTAATGATGTGGTGATGATTAAAGGGTGGTAAATTAGTGATCAACCAGTGGTCAAGCAGTGGTCAAGTGAGGAAATTTTAGGGAAAAGTGTTTGTAATGATATGGTGATGATTAAAGGGTGGTAAATTAGTGGTCAAGCAGTGGTCAAGTGGTGGTCAAGTGAGGAAATTTTTAGGGGAAAGTGGTTGTAATGATATGGTGATGATTAAAGGGTGGTAAATTAGTGGTCAAGTAGTGGTAAATTGAGAAAATTTTAGGGAAAAGTGGTTGTAATGATATGGTGATGATTAAAGGGTGGTAAATTAGTGGTCAAGCAATGGTCAAGTAGTGGTCAAGTAGTGGCCAAGTAGCGGTCAAGTAGTGGTTAAGTGGTCGAGTGACCACTTAAATTGTAGGGGAAAGTACGTGTAGTGAACCTGTGTTTGTTAAAGTGATCGATGACGTGGTCAAGTGGTGGCCAAGTAGTGGTAAATGGTCAAGTGACTACTTAAATTGTCTGTGAAAGTAGGTATAGTGACATGGTGATAATCAAGAGGTGGTCAAGTGGTGTTCAAATAGTGGTCAAGTAGTGGTCAAGTAGTCGAATGACCACTTAAATTGTAGGGTATGGTACGTGTAGTGAAACGGTGATGGTAAAATATGTAATGACATTGTCAAATAGTGGTCAAGTAGTGGTCAAGTAGTGGTCAAATGGTCGAGTGATCACTTAAAATGTAGAGGAAAGTACGTGTAGTGAAACGGTGTTGGTTAAAGTGATCGATGAGGTGGTCAAGTAAGGGTCAAGTAGTGGTCAAGTGGTCGAATGATCACTTAAATTGTAGGGGAAGGTACTGTAGTGATATGGTGGTTGTTAAAGTGAACGATGACATCATCAAGACGTTATGCCGGCTGTTAAGTTAAGAAAGTAGTGTCCTTACTATCGGCAATTTTCCCACCACGAGCGCCTCGAGCACTGATTTTGTATTGGTCAATAGCACCTAGAGGTACAGTCGATACACATGGACAATAGCTACAGCCGACCAAAGATGGCGGCGCACCCTATCACACATGGGTTATTGCTACAACCAGACTACGTCTCATTGGGTTAAACTGGTCAAATATGGCGTCACATCCGGTCACATGTGTAATGGTACAGCCGAGACAAGGGCTCATTGGCAAAAACCAGTCAAAGAATTCCCTGCTTCCGATCACATGTATAAGGGTACAGCCACTACACGTGGCTAATGACTCAACCGGTCAAAGATGGCGTTGCATCCAGTGACACACATAACGATACACGTGGAACACGTGGCTAATAACACAATCGTTCAAAGACGGCGTCGCATCCCGTCACACGGGTAATGGCACACCCGAGACACGTGGTTAAGAGAGAAAATTTAGAAAAAGGGTGTCCTATCGGTTGTCGAGTCAGGGAACCTAACGTATGATGATAACTGTTTATAGGCGTGAATACACTGCATCCGAAGGGTAAAATGGTCACCCTTCTCTTTTTTCTATATCCCTGTAGTTCTAAGGTCATTGAGTAACACCAAAGGACACCCTGGCCTCAACACAACATAAAATTGTCTCGAAAACCCCATACGCGCGTGTAAACATCTAATCACAGTGTCCGACTAACCCTTTCTCAACCTCATAGTGCAGAGATGTGATCACCGATGGTAGTCGGTGAAGTCGTATATGTACATAACAGCTATCGTGTCATACAACGACGAGTGGGTAGTGGATGTTAACAGATGCACACAAACACAACAAACTGCCCCGACTTAACCTTAGGCAATGTACGTAACATGACAGGACACATGTCCGCTGTCATAACCAACGACGTTATTACGTACCAAATTAGACATCTACACTTTCATTACCTCTCTATGTATCCATAGTGTCTTTACATCTTTCTCCAGAAAGCCATTTCCAAGACCAATATATGTTTTTTCAGTGTACCTTCTCAGTGCCACACTTCATAACCAGACAAAAGTACATCTTATATGTACCACTTCAACCGTCAAATATGAAAATATGTTAGACAAAATATTAAAATTATTGATCAAATACAGAAATATCTCGTCCAAACTTATAAAAAGTAGGAACATTTGTTAACCTATTGGGAAAAATACCAATCAAGTAGGAAAGTTTGTTAGTCAAAGAGAAAAAATATTGACCACGTAACCATATATCTTGTCCACACTTATGAAAAGAAGGGAAATGTGTTAGTCAAATGAGAAAAAAGAATGACCAAGTAACGAAATATCCCCACCAAACTTATGAAAAGTACGAAACTTTGTTAAGCAAGTATGAAAATGTATCGACCAAACAGAGAAATATATCACCCAAACTTATAAAAAAGTAGGAACATATGTTAATCAAATGGAAAATATCTTGGCCAAATAGGAAAATGTTGTTAGCCAAATGGGGAAAATATTGTCCAAGTAACGAAATACATCGTTCAAACCTACGAAAAGTAGGAAACTTTGTTAATTAAAGGTGAAAATTTTGGCCAAATTTCAACCAAACTTATAAATATTTCAACTAAACTTATAAAAAAAATAGTAGGAACATTTGTCAGCCAAATGGGGAAAAGGTCGGCCAAATACAGAAATATTGCAACCAAACTTATAAAAATTAGGAAAATTTGTTAACCTAATGAGAAAAAATATTGACCAAGTAAAGCAAAATTTACACCAAACTTACAAAAATTAGGCAAATGTGTTAACCTAATGAGAAAGAAATATTGGTCAACTAAGAAATCATGTTAACCAAATACGAAAAAGTATCGGTCAAACTTATAGATGTCTCGTTTAAACTTATAACATGTATGAAAATTTGTTAGGCAAAGGTGAAAAATATTGGCCAAGTAATGAAATATCGCATCCAAATTTATAACAAGTAAGAAAACATGCTAGTAACATCAAGAAATATGTCGACCGTAGTAAGGCAATAGGCAAAACGATGGACAAACTTATAAATATGTCGACCGTTATAAGAAAATGTGTTACCCAAATTAGGAAAAATATTGGCCAAGGTATGAAATATCTCGACCAAACTTACAAAGAGTAGGAAAACATGTGGAGCAAAGTAAGAAAACTGGTTAGCCAAAGATGAAAAATAGTGGCCCAGTAAAGAAATATCGCATACAAATTTGATAAAATGTATGAAAATGTGTTAGCCAGCCGTGAAAACTATTGACCAAGTAAAGACATTTCATATCCAAACTCATAGAAAGTAGGCAAATGTGTTAACTAAATGTGAAAATTATCGGCCAAACTTATAAATATCTCCACCAAACTTAAAAAAAAGTAGGAAAATTTGTTAGCGACATGTGAAAAATGTTGACCAAGTAAAGAAATATCTTATCCAAACTTGTAAAAATGTCGATTGATATAAGAAAATATGGTACCCAACGTAGGAAAAAGACTGGCCGAGTTACGAAATATCTCAACCAAACTTACAAAAATTAGAAAAATATGTCGACCTAACCAGGAAAATGTGTTACCCAAAGATTAAAAATAGTGGCCAAGTAAAGAAATATCGCATCCAAACTTATAAAATGTAGGAAAAATTTGTTAGCCAAATTGACAAAACTGTTGACTAAACTTATAAATATCTGGTCCAACCTTATGAAAAGTAGGAAACTTTGTTAACCAAAGGTGAGAAATATTCTCCAAGTAAAGACATGTTTCAACCAAACTTATAAATATATCATCCAATTTTATAAAAAGTAGAAAAATTTGTTAGCCAAATGGGAAAAATGTTGGCCAAATACAGAAATAGCTCGACCAAACTTATAAAAATCTAGGAAAAAATATTAGCCAACACAACTAAAATGTTGACCAAAGTTATAAATATCACATCCAAACTTATGAAAAGTAGGAAACTTTGTTAACCAAATGTGAAAAAATATTGTCCAAGTACAGACATATTTCAAACAAACTTATAAACTTGTCGTCCAAAGTTATAAAAACTAGGAAAAGCTGTCACCCAGTCTAAGAAATAGCTATGGAAAAGTAAGAACTATGTCGACCAAGCTAAGAAAAAATGTGGTACCCAAATTAGGAAAAAATGTAACTTCTGTAGTTATGTCAAACGTGTCTTGAACTTTTATCTGAAAAGACGCTATCAATGTCACCACTTTCCCGATTTTACATTACCGAAAGCTCCAACTTCGGCGTATTTGCTACAGAAACCCTTATACAGACTAATCACTCATCTCTGCACACTCTTGGTTTCTTTCTAACACAAAGTGGCCACATCACCAAGAACTTCAAACCTCCATTGTACACATGCTCCATTGAAACACCCATGACAGTTAACAACATTTATGGTAAGGTCGTCTATGGTTCCACCTGGTATAGTTTCTGTATCATCTAGGTTTTCGTCATCACAGAACCATTTCCCATGGCTGCCATCTTCAACTTTCCATACCACAATGTCTGCTACACTAACCTTTCATTGTTCCATCTTTCAACAATACAACGGTTTTTCTCGAAGTCTGCCTAAAATAACATTTCTTACGGTGTCCACTCCTAGCTCACATTATAATTTCAAATCCACAATAACGGCAAGGCTGCAAGCAACCACCGCTGTCTGTTATAAAGTCAACCTTTCTTAAAACCACGCCTGCCTTAGTGAACTCCTGAATACCAGCTACCACATCGTCTAACCTACTTTCAATGTTTCATAACAAATAACACTAACATTCTTTTTGATTACAGAACAGGATAATATCTGCTGACTAGACAGATTTTCCAACCTATTGGAGGTAAAGCATCTGTCTTCCTTAACATACTAGGTGCTATTCTAGACAACGAATAGGGTCATCGACCAGCACCCCTAGGAAGGACTTGAAAAAAACAACAGAGAGAGGGGGATTCCTGAGACGAATTATTTGAATTCCTTGGACTACCACAGTAACTAAAGATGACGCCTAAGAAAAGCCTAAGGAAAATAAAGGATTATATACATCAAACACAGCAAACTCTTTCTTACCAACCCTAACCCTAACTAGACATCAGACACAACAAACTCTTTCTGTAAGAGACAGACACAAACCAGTGTTAGAAAGGGAAGAAGTTAAATTTTAATTACAGTTTAAAACTAATAAATAGCAATTTTATTGTCCGCTTCACTTAATATACAGATATAGACTAAGTAAAGGTATAGGTTAGATATAGGACTATATCGAGCTTACCTTTTGCGCAATAAAATTGCGATTTATTAGTTTTAAATTGTAATTAAAATTTAACTTCTTCCCTTTCTAACACTGGTTTGTGTCTGTCTCTTATAGAAAGAGTTTGTTGTGTCTGATGTCTAGTTAGGGTTAGGGTTAGTAAGAAAGAGTTTGCTGTGTTTGATGTATATAATCCTTTATTTTCCTTAGGCTTTTCTTAGGCGTCATCTTTAGTTACTGTGGTAGTCCATGGAATTCAAATAATTCGTCTCAGGAACCCCCCTCTCTCTGTTGTTTTTTCAAGTTCTTCCTAGGGGTGCTGGTCGATGACCCTATTCGTTGTCTAGAATAGCACCTAGTATGTTAAGGAAGACAGATGCTTTACCTCCAATAGGTTGGAAAATCTGTCTAGTCAGCAGATATTATCCTGTTCTGTAATCAAAAAGAATGTTAGTGTTATTTGTTATGAAACATTGAAAGTAGGTTAGACGATGTGGTAGCTGGTATTCAGGAGTTCCCTAAGGCAGGCGTGGTTTTAAGAAAGGTTGACTTTATAACAGACAGCGGTGGTTGCTTGCAGCCTTGCCGTTATTGTGGATGTGAAATTATAATGTGAGCTAGGAGTGGACACCGTAAGAAATGTTATTTTAGGCAGACTTCGAGAAAACCGTTGTATTGTTGAAAGATGGAACAATGAAAGGTTAGTGTAGCAGACATTGTGGTATGGAAAGTTGAAGATGGCAGCCATGGGAAATGGTTCTGTGATGACGAAAACCTAGATGATACAGAAACTATACCAGGTGGAACCATAGACGACCTTACCATAAATGTTGTTAACTGTCATGGGTGTTTCAATGGAGCTTGTGTACAATGGAGGTTTGAAGTTCTTGGTGATGTGGCCACTTTGTGTTAGAAAGAAACCAAGAGTGTGCAGAGATGAGTGATTAGTCTGTATAAGGGTTTCTGTAGCAAATACGCCGAAGTTGGAGCTTTCGGTAATGTAAAATCGGGAAAGTGGTGACATTGATAGCGTCTTTTCAGATAAAAGTTCAAGACACGTTTGACATAACTACAGAAGTTACATTTTTTCCTAATTTGGGTACCACATTTTTTCCTAACTTGGTCGACATAGTTCTTACTTTTCCATAGCTATTTCTTAGACTGGGTGATAGCTTTTCCTAGTTTTTATAACTTTGGACGACAAGTTTATAAGTTTGTTTGAAATATGTCTGTACTTGGACAATATTTTTTCTCATTTGGTTAACAAAGTTTCCTACTTTTCATAAGTTTGGATGTGATATTTATAACTTTGGTCAACATTTTAGTTGTGTTGGCTAATATTTTTTCCTAGATTTTTATAAGTTTGGTCGAGCTATTTCTGTATTTGGCCAAAAATTTTCCCATTTGGCTAACAAATTTTTTCTACTTTTTATAAAATTGGATGATATATTTATAAGTTTGGTTGAAACATGTCTTTACTTGGAGAATATTTCTCACCTTTGGTTAACAAAGTTTCCTACTTTTCATAAGGTTTGACCAGATAGTTATAAGTTTAGTCAACAGTTTTGTCAATTTGGCTAACAAATTTTTCCTACATTTTATAAATTTGGATGCGATATTTCTTTACTTGGCCACTATTTTTAATCTTTGGGTAACACATTTTCCTGGTTAGGTCGACATATTTTTCTAATTTTTGTAAGTTTGGTTGAGATATTTCGTAACTCGGCCAGTCTTTTTCCTACGTTGGGTACCATATTTTCTTATATCAATCGACATTTTTATAAGTTTGGATGAGATATTTCTTTACTTGGTCAACATTTTTCACAGTTCGCTAACAAATTTTCCTACTTTTTTTAAGTTTGGTGGAGATATTTATAAGTTTGGCCGATAATTTTCACATTTAGTTAACACATTTGCCTACTTTCTATGAGTTTGGATATGAAATGTCTTTACTTGGTCAATAGTTTTCACGGCTGGCTAACACATTTTCATACATTTTATCAAATTTGTATGCGATATTTCTTTACTGGGCCACTATTTTTCATCTTTGGCTAACCAGTTTTCTTACTTTGCTCCACATGTTTTCCTACTCTTTGTAAGTTTGGTCGAGATATTTCATACCTTGGCCAATATTTTTCCTAATTTGGGTAACACATTTTCTTATAACGGTCGACATATTTATAAGTTTGTCCATCGTTTTGCCTATTGCCTTACTACGGTCGACATATTTCTTGATGTTACTAGCATGTTTTCTTACTTGTTATAAATTTGGATGCGATATTTCATTACTTGGCCAATATTTTTCACCTTTGCCTAACAAATTTTCATACATGTTATAAGTTTAAACGAGACATCTATAAGTTTGACCGATACTTTTTCGTATTTGGTTAACATGATTTCTTAGTTGACCAATATTTCTTTCTCATTAGGTTAACACATTTTCCTAATTTTTATAAGTTTGGTTGCAATATTTCTGTATTTGGCCGACCTTTACCCCATTTGGCTGACAAATGTTCCTACTTTTATATAAGTTTAGTTGAAATATTTATAAGTTTGGTTGAAATTTGGCCAAAATTTTCACCTTTAATTAACAAAGTTTCCTACTTTTCGTAGGTTTGAACGATTTATTTCGTTACTTGGACAATATTTTCCCCATTTGGCTAACAACATTTTCCTATTTGGCCAAGATATTTTCCATTTGGTTAACATGTTCCTACTTTTTATATGTTTGGGTGATATATTTCTCTGTTTGGTCGATACATTTTCATACTTGCTTAACAAAGTTTCGTACTTTTCATAAGTATGGTGGGGATATTTCGTTACTTGGTCAATCTTTTTTCTCATTTGAATAACACATTTCTCTACTTTTCATAAGTGTGGACAAGATATATGGTTACGTGGTCAATATTTTTTCTCTTTGACTAACAAACTTTCCTACTTGATTGGTATTTTTTCCCAATAGGTTAACAAATGTTCCTACTTTTTATAAGTTTGGACGAGATATTTCTGTATTTGATCAATAATTTTAATATTTTGTCTAACATATTTTCATATTTGACGGTTGAAGTGGTACATATAAGATGTACTTTTGTCTGGTTATGAAGTGTGACACTGAGCAGGTACACTGAAAAAAACATATATTGGTCTTGGAAATGGCTTTCTGGAGAAAGATGTAAAGACACTATGGATACATAGAGAGGTAATGAAAGTGTAGATGTCTAATTTGGTACGTAATAACGTCGCTGGTTATGACAGCGGACATGTGTCCTGTCATGTTACGTGCATTGCCTAAGGTTAAGTCGGGGCAGTTTGTTGTGTTTGTGTGCATCTATTAACATCCACTACCCACTCGTCGTTGTATGACCCGATAGCTGTTATGTACATATACGACTTCACCGATTACCATCGGTGATCACATCTCTGCACTATGAGGTTGAGAAAGGGTTAGTCGGACACTGTGATTAGATGTTTACACGCGCGTATGGGGTTTTCGAGACAATTTTATGTTGTGTTGAGGCCAGGGTGTCCTTTGGTGTTACTCAATGACCTTAGAACTACAGGGATATAGAAAAAAGAGATAAGGGTGACTATTTTACCCTTCGGATGCAGTGTATTCACGCCTATAAACAGTGATCATCATACGTTAGGTTCCCTGACTCGAAAACCGATAGGACACCCTTTTTCTAAATTTTCTCTCTTAACCACGTGTCTCGGGTGTGCCATTACCCGTGTGACGGGATGCGACGCCGTCTTTGAACGATTGTGTTATTAGCCACGTGTTCCACGTGTATCGTTATGCGTGTCACTGGATGCATCGCCATCTTTGACCGGTTGAGTCATTAGCCACGTGTAGTGGCTGTACCCTTATACATGTGATCGGAAGCAGGGAATTCGTTGACTGGTTTTTGCCAATGAGCCCTTGTCTCGGCTGTACCATTACACATGTGACCGGATGTGACGCCATATTTGACCAGTTTAACCGAATGAGACATAGTCTGGTTGTAGCAATAACCCATGTGTGATAGGGTGCGCCGCCATCTTTGGTCGGCTGTAGCTATTGTCCATGTGTATCGACTGTACCTCTAGGTGCTATTGACCAATACAAAATCAGTGCTCGAGGCGCTCGTGGTGGGGAAATTGCCGATAGTAAGGACACTACTTTCTTAACTTAACAGCCGGCATAACGTCTTTATGATGTCACCGTTCACTTTAACAACCACCATGTCACTACAGTACCTCCCCCTACAATTTAAGTGATCATTCGACCACTTGACCACTTCTTGACCCTTACTTGACCACCTCATCGATCACTTTAACCAACACCGTTTCACTACACGTACTTTCCTCTACATTTTAAGTGATCACTCGACAATTTGACCACTACTTGACAACTACTTGACCACTATTTGACCATGTCATTACATATTTTACCATCACCGTTTCACTACACGTACCATACCCTACAATTTAAGTGGTCATTCGACTACTTGACCACTACTTGACCACTACTTGACCACTATTTGAACACCACTTGACCACCTCTTGTTCATCACCATGTCACTATACCTACTTTCACAGACAATTTAAGTAGTCACTTGAACATTTACCACTACTTGACCACGTCATCGATCACTTTAACAAACACAGGTTCACTACACGTACTTTCCCCTACAATTTAAGTGGTCACTCGACCACTTAACCACTACTTGACCGCTACTTGGCCACTACTTGACCACTACTTGACCATTGCTTGACCACTAATTTACCACCCTTTAATCATCACCATATCATTACAACCACTTTCCCCTAAAAATTTCCTCACTTGACCACTGCTTGACTACTAATTTACCACCTTTAATCATCACCATATCATTACAAACACTTTTCCCTAAAATTTCCTCACTTGAACACCACTTGACCACTGCTTGACCACTGGTTGACCACTAATTTACCACCCTTTAATCATCACCATATCATTACAACCACTTTCACCTAAAATTTTCCTCACTTGACCACCACTTTACCACTGCTTGACCACTACTTGACCACTAATTTACCACCCTTTAATTATCACCATATCATTACAACCATTTTCCCTAAAATTTCCTCACTTGAACACTACTTGACCCCTACTTGACCATGTGTTGACCACTAATACCTGGTACCCACCCCTTACCACCGAATGACACTACACCATATCCATTGCAATCAACGATCTTTAGCTTTCAAGATTTCATTTGTAACACGTGTGATGTTAGTGAATAAGCTACTATGAACATCTACATAGCACTAATAACCACCCTTATGAACTAATTTCACTAACCCATACCCACTACTATCCCCACCGCACCTTTTATTCGTACTAATGTACACCATCAATGCGCTAACAGTTCAAAATATGTTAACACACCACTCACCAATGTTTTTACAACCCGTTACTTAATTACTTTTCCAAATGCACCCCTCCACGTCTGTTATGAACCGACTGCCGTCACACCCGCACGAGATTGTCCCACACTTAGCCAACCAAAAAAGAAAAAACAAACTTTATAACTTTGTCTATACATAGTTTAATTAAAAAAAACGTTATATACCTTACTTGACTCGTTTGTTATTTTGAGTGTTTTATGTTGTATTTTTTATGTTGTATAGTACCTAGTGTCACTAGACCACACCTACTCGGACCACGCCTATTAAAAAACCCGGAGAGTTATCGCCCTTTGCGGAGGAAAGTAAAAAACCCGGAGAGTTATCGCCCTTTGTGGTGCAAAAGCAATGTGCACCACAAAACGAGCGGCTTACCACGTTACTATACTACTAACATGCGCTCTTGTAAACTACACATTGGCTTTCGGAAAACAATCACACGTCCTGTCTGGAAGACTGTCGGAGTAGTTTTCCTACTCTTTGTAAGTTTGGTCGAGATATTTCATACCTTGGCCAATATTTTTCCTAATTTGGGTAACACATTTTCTTATAACGGTCGACATATTTATAAGTTTGTCCATCGTTTTGCCTATTGCCTTACTACGGTCGACATATTTCTTGATGTTACTAGCATGTTTTCTTACTTGTTATAAATTTGGATGCGATATTTCATTACTTGGCCAATATTTTTCACCTTTGCCTAACAAATTTTCATACATGTTATAAGTTTAAACGAGACATCTATAAGTTTGACCGATACTTTTTCGTATTTGGTTAACATGATTTCTTAGTTGACCAATATTTCTTTCTCATTAGGTTAACACATTTTCCTAATTTTTATAAGTTTGGTTGCAATATTTCTGTATTTGGCCGACCTTTACCCCATTTGGCTGACAAATGTTCCTACTTTTATATAAGTTTAGTTGAAATATTTATAAGTTTGGTTGAAATTTGGCCAAAATTTTCACCTTTAATTAACAAAGTTTCCTACTTTTCGTAGGTTTGAACGATTTATTTCGTTACTTGGACAATATTTTCCCCATTTGGCTAACAACATTTTCCTATTTGGCCAAGATATTTTCCATTTGGTTAACATGTTCCTACTTTTTATATGTTTGGGTGATATATTTCTCTGTTTGGTCGATACATTTTCATACTTGCTTAACAAAGTTTCGTACTTTTCATAAGTATGGTGGGGATATTTCGTTACTTGGTCAATCTTTTTTCTCATTTGACTAACACATTTCTCTACTTTTCATAAGTGTGGACAAGATATATGGTTACGTGGTCAATATTTTTTCTCTTTGACTAACAAACTTTCCTACTTGATTGGTATTTTTTCCCAATAGGTTAACAAATGTTCCTACTTTTTATAAGTTTGGACGAGATATTTCTGTATTTGATCAATAATTTTAATATTTTGTCTAACATATTTTCATATTTGACGGTTGAAGTGGTACATATAAGATGTACTTTTGTCTGGTTATGAAGTGTGACACTGAGCAGGTACACTGAAAAAAACATATATTGGTCTTGGAAATGGCTTTCTGGAGAAAGATGTAAAGACACTATGGATACATAGAGAGGTAATGAAAGTGTAGATGTCTAATTTGGTACGTAATAACGTCGCTGGTTATGACAGCGGACATGTGTCCTGTCATGTTACGTGCATTGCCTAAGGTTAAGTCGGGGCAGTTTGTTGTGTTTGTGTGCATCTATTAACATCCACTACCCACTCGTCGTTGTATGACCCGATAGCTGTTATGTACATATACGACTTCACCGATTACCATCGGTGATCACATCTCTGCACTATGAGGTTGAGAAAGGGTTAGTCGGACACTGTGATTAGATGTTTACACGCGCGTATGAGGTTTTCGAGACAATTTTATGTTGTGTTGAGGCCAGGGTGTCCTTTGGTGTTACTCAATGACCTTAGAACTACAGGGATATAGAAAAAAGAGATAAGGGTGACTATTTTACCCTTCGGATGCAGTGTATTCACGCCTATAAACAGTGATCATCATACGTTAGGTTCCCTGACTCGAAAACCGATAGGACACCCTTTTTCTAAATTTTCTCTCTTAACCACGTGTCTCGGGTGTGCCATTACCCGTGTGACGGGATGCGACGCTGTCTTTGAACGATTGTGTTATTAGCCACGTGTTCCACGTGTATCGTTATGCGTGTCACTGGATGCATCGCCATCTTTGACCGGTTGAGTCATTAGCCACGTGTAGTGGCTGTACCCTTATACATGTGATCGGAAGCAGGGAATTCGTTGACTGGTTTTTGCCAATGAGCCCTTGTCTCGGCTGTACCATTACACATGTGACCGGATGTGACGCCATATTTGACCAGTTTAACCGAATGAGACATAGTCTGGTTGTAGCAATAACCCATGTGTGATAGGGTGCGCCGCCATCTTTGGTCGGCTGTAGCTATTGTCCATGTGTATCGACTGTACCTCTAGGTGCTATTGACCAATACAAAATCAGTGCTCGAGGCGCTCGTGGTGGGGAAATTGCCGATAGTAAGGACACTACTTTCTTAACTTAACAGCCGGCATAACGTCTTTATGATGTCACCGTTCACTTTAACAACCACCATGTCACTACAGTACCTCCCCCTACAATTTAAGTGATCACTCGACCATTTGACCACTACTTGACAACTACTTGACCACTATTTGACCATGTCATTACATATTTTACCATCACCGTTTCACTACACGTACCATACCCTACAATTTAAGTGGTCATTCGACTACTTGACCACTACTTGACCACTACTTGACCACTATTTGAACACCACTTGACCACCTCTTGTTCATCACCATGTCACTATACCTACTTTCACAGACAATTTAAGTAGTCACTTGAACATTTACCACTACTTGACCACGTCATCGATCACTTTAACAAACACAGGTTCACTACACGTACTTTCCCCTACAATTTAAGTGGTCACTCGACCACTTAACCACTACTTGACCGCTACTTGGCCACTACTTGACCACTACTTGACCATTGCTTGACCACTAATTTACCACCCTTTAATCATCACCATATCATTACAACCACTTTCCCCTAAAAATTTCCTCACTTGACCACTGCTTGACTACTAATTTACCACCTTTAATCATCACCATATCATTACAAACACTTTTCCCTAAAATTTCCTCACTTGAACACCACTTGACCACTGCTTGACCACTGGTTGACCACTAATTTACCACCCTTTAATCATCACCATATCATTACAACCACTTTCACCTAAAATTTTCCTCACTTGACCACCACTTTACCACTGCTTGACCACTACTTGACCACTAATTTACCACCCTTTAATTATCACCATATCATTACAACCATTTTCCCTAAAATTTCCTCACTTGAACACTACTTGACCC
This sequence comes from Cepaea hortensis, assembly GCA_963921405.1. Classification (NCBI taxonomy): domain Eukaryota; kingdom Metazoa; phylum Mollusca; class Gastropoda; order Stylommatophora; family Helicidae; genus Cepaea; species Cepaea hortensis. Next base: position 1,918,044 of record OY992882.1, on the reverse strand, counting down.
CTACTTGACCATGTGTTAACCACTAATACCTGGTACCCACCCCTTACCACCGAATGACACTACACCATATCCATTGCAATCAACGATCTTTAGCTTTCAAGATTTCATTTGTAACACGTGTGATGTTAGTGAATAAGCTACTATGAACATCTACATAGCACTAATAACCACCCTTATGAACTAATTTCACTAACCCATACCCACTACTATCCCCACCGCACCTTTTATTCGTACTAATGTACACCATCAATGCGCTAACAGTTCAAAATATGTTAACACACCACTCACCAATGTTTTTACAACCCGTTACTTAATTACTTTTCCAAATGCACCCCTCCACGTCTGTTATGAACCGACTGCCGTCACACCCGCACGAGATTGTCCCACACTTAGCCAACCAAAAAAGAAAAAACAAACTTTATAACTTTGTCTATACATAGTTTAATAAAAAAAAACGTTATATACCTTACTTGACTCGTTTGTTATTTTGAGTGTTTTATGTTGTATTTTTTATGTTGTATAGTACCTAGTGTCACTAGACCACACCTACTCGGACCACGCCTATTAAAAAACCCGGAGAGTTATCGCCCTTTGCGGAGGAAAGTAAAAAACCCGGAGAGTTATCGCCCTTTGTGGTGCAAAAGCAATGTGCACCACAAAACGAGCGGCTTACCACGTTACTATACTACTAACATGCGCTCTTGTAAACTACACATTGGCTTTCGGAAAACAATCACACGTCCTGTCTGGAAGACTGTCGGGTCCTGTCTGAATAACCTCCGTCCAGTCGCTGCCCTTGTCGTTCTAAACTTCATGCGGTCAGCAAAACCTCGTGCTGGCCCACTCGTCACGTAGTACAGTAGTCCTGTCTGTGTCAACCTTGGGTTGTCCTACTGCTAACTCTGTTTACGGGTGTTGTCCCGTGAACTAGCATCCCCCGCCCCATCCTCGGGGTTAGTCCCGCTAATGTCCTAGATACGACACGTCCGTGTCCTAATCTAAGTCCTGTCTTATAACTGTCCTAAGTTATCCCATGCGGTCTGTCTCTATTCTATCTACTCCCTAGTAGAAGTCCTTATCTACTTCCTGTCTGTCCTTTACCCCTTATTCTGTCTCCTGTCCTGTCTGTGTCCTATCGTACACGTTGACACTCAGATTTGCGTGTTGTATGTCCCATTTCTAGTTCAACTGTCTAGTTCAACTCTCTAATTCAACTACTCTCAGATTTTCTTGTTGTATGTCCCATTTCTAGTTCAACTGTCTAGTTCAACTCTCTAGTTCAACTCTCTAATTCAACTACTCTCAGATTTTCTTGTTGTATGTCCCATTTCTAGTTCAACTATCTAGTTCTCTCTAGTTCAACTCTCTAATTCAACTACTCTCAGATTTTCTTGTTGTATGTCCCATCTTTAGTTCAACTACTCTCAAAATTTTTGTTGCATGTCCCATCTCTAGTTCAACTACTTTCAGATGTTCTTGTTGTATATCCAATCTCTAGTTCAACTACTCTAAGATTTTCTTGTTGTATATCCCATCTCTAGTTCGACTACTCGCAGATTATTTTGTTGTATGTCCCATATCTACTTCAGCTTCTCTCAGATTTTCTTGTTGTATATCCCCTCTCTAGTTCAACTACTCTCAGATTTTCTTATTGTATGTCCCATCTCTAGTTCGACTACTCGCAGATTATTTTGTTGTATGTCCCATATCTACTTCAGCTTCTCTCAGATTTTCTTGTTGTATGTCCCATCTCTAGTTCAACTACTCTCAGATTTTCTTATTGTATGTTCCCATCCAGCGACAGGATTTTCTCACCACTGCTTGATCAGCTGGTATTTCAAAGCAACATTTTCCCTTAGTGAAAGTCAACAAAGACGAGCTACTTGTTTAGTTCCCTTCAGGAGACCCACGTCGGAGATTCTGTCATTCCATGTTGTTCCTGGTATTTGTGCGCTGCACAGATGAGTGAATGTAGTTTATGTGCAGCTGTTTGAGTGCTTCCCGGGTTTCTGATCAAGATAAACGCTACAGATGGTAAATATAGCCTCCCGTGTTTGAACATTAGAAACGAATCATTAGCGGTGAGTGGCGGGAGATGTCAGGCGGAACATGCACTAACTGGAGTTGGGGGACACGAAAGACGGGAAGATGACAGAGCGAATGGACATACGCCAACATATGTAGGGGAGTGGGAAAATCGGGGAATGCAGGAAAAATGTGGGACAGTTAATGTGACCAAAAGGGTTAAAGTGCTCGCTCTGATACTTCCAGAGTGCTGATGGTGGGGTAGGGGGGTTCAACACCTACACTGGTATTAAGATGGGCTTTAACGTTGATTTCTCGCGCAGACAGCAATGACAAACTGCTGAACATGTAATTGCATAGATAATCAAGCTGGGGTTGATGGCAACGTCCCGAAGACCGACAAGTCTACACTAATGTAACAGATTGTGTTATAATACCAGAAAAGTCTACACTGAGTGAACTAATGTAACAGATTGTGTTATATTACCAGACAAGTCTACACTGAGTGAACTAATGAAACAAATTGTGTTATAATACCAGACAAGTCTACACTGAGTGAACTAATGTAACAGATTATGTTATATTACCAGACAAGTCTACACTGAATAAACTAATGTAAAAGATTGTGTTATAATACCAGACAAGTCTACACTGAGTGAACTAATGTAACATATTATGTTATAATGCCAGACAAGTCTACACTGACTGAACTAATGTAACAGATTGTGTTATAATGCTAGACAAGTCTACACTGACTGAACTAATGTAACAGATTGTTTTATAATACCAGAAAAGTCTACACTGAGTGAACTAATGTAACACATTGTGTTATAATACCAGACAAGTCTACACTGAGTGGACTAATGTAACAGATTGTGCTATAATACCAGACAAGTCTACACTGACTGAACTAATGTAACACATTGTGTTATAATGCTAGACAAGTCTACACTGACTGAACTAATGTAACAGATTGTGTTATAATACCAGAAAAGTCTACACTGAGTGAACTAATGTAACAGATTATGTTATATTACCAGACAAGTCTACACTGAATAAACTAATGTAAAAGATTGTGTTATAATACCAGACAAGTCTACACTGACTGAACTAATGTAACAGATTGTGTTATAATGCCAGACAAGTCTACACTGAGTGAACTAATGTAACAGATTGTTTTATAATACCAAAAAGTCTACACTGAGTGAACTAATGTAACACATTGTGTTATAATACCAGACAAGTCTACACTGAGTGGACTAATGTAACAGATTGTGTTATAATACCAAACAAGTCTACACTGAGTGAACTAATGTAACATATTGTGTTTTAATACCAGACAATTCTACACGGAGTGAACTAATGTAACAGATTGTGCTATAATATCAGACACGTCTACACTGAGTTCTCCGGTGTACATGCGTGAAGGATTCTTCTTCTTCTTCTTCTTCTTCTTCTTCTTCTTCTTCTTCTTCTTCTTCTTCTTCTTCTTCTTCTTCTTCTTCTTCTTCTTCTTCTTCTTCTTCTTCTCCACCTCCTCTTCTTCTTCTTCTTCTTCTTCTTCTTCTTCTTCTTCTTCTTCTTCTTCTTCTTCTTCTTCTTCTTCTTCTTCTTCTTCTTCTTCTTCTTCTTCTTCTTCTTCGTCTTCTTCTTCTTGTGTGTGGTAGGGTAGATGAGAGATGCATGTGTTGATGGGCGGGTGGGTGATGTGTGGGTGTGAGTGGTTGATGGATGATTACGTGAGTGGGTGGATGTGTGTGAGAGATGAGTGTATGGGTGGAGGATGTGTGTGTTTGTTGGAAGATGTGTGTAAGCGGTGGATGTGTGGTGGCGGTGTATATGTGGGTGGTGGGGTGTGTGTGTGTGGGTGTGAGGTGTGTGTTTTTGGGTGTTTATGGGTGGGGGATATGTGTGGGCAGGTGGGGAGATGTGTTTGTGGGTGGGGATGTGTATAGGTAGGGGATGTTTAGTTGAGAGGTGGCGGATATTGAGTGGGTGAGTGGATGTAGGTTGGCTGATGTGTGTGTGGGTGGGTGGGGAAAATTGTGAGGGTGCGGGATGTGTGTATGGATAGGTGCGGGATGTGTGGGTTGGCGGGGGTATGTGTGTGTGTGGTTTTGTGATGTGTGTTATGCTGGGTGGTTGCGGGTGTGTGGGTGGGTGGTGGAGAATATGTGGGTGGGTGTGTGCGTGTCGGTTATGGGATGGCTGGGTGATGTGTGTGTGGGTGGGGAAATGTGTGTGGGTGGGGGATCAGTGGGTGGGTGGCGGCATGTATTTTTGCCTGGGTCTGTGTGAGTGCGTGGAGGTATGTGTGGGTGGGTGGGGGAGGTGTGGTTGGTGGGGGGGGGTGTGGGTGGGTGCGGGATGTGTGGGTGGCTGAGGGATGTGAGGGTGGATGGGGAATGTGTCTCACAACATTGTAATATGTATTGTTTATGTTCACAACTTTCATTTGACAATGTTTGTTTTTTCCCCATGCGAATGTATCATGCGTAATATGCATTGTTTATGCTTACAAAATCCATTTGACAATGTTTTTTTTCCCCCCTATGTAAATGTAACATGCACATTTGATGAATGAAAGATGAGTGATTGAAAGGGTTCGAATGTAAGACGGGCCTGCGTGCCCAATTTCTTACCCTTTTAAAATAAAGTTCGTTCGTTCGTTCGTTCGTTCATTTGTTCGTTGGTTCGTTCGTTCGTTCGTTTGTTCGTTCGTTCTTCTTCTTCTTCTTCTTCTTCTTCTTCTTCTTCTTCTTCTTCTTCTTCTTCTTCTTCTTCTTCTTCTTCTTCTCCTCCTCCTCCTCCGCCTCCTCCTCCTCCATTCCTGTTTGGAAGCAGACTGCCTTGCATCGTTTCCATACAATCGTACGAGTGCCTGTCGTTCAGTAGTTTGCCATTGCCTTCTCGACAAGGCAAGAAGGCAACATGTAAGTCCAAACGTCCCTTTGTGGAATAAACCCACTAATTGCATTGAACATCAACTGGAGGTTGATGGCAATGTTCTGCAATAAACATTTAGCCCCCCCCCCCCCTCCATTCGATTTACAGATGTGTCAATAATAACTCATTGATTTATTTTGTGTGTTTTCTCGTATGCGCGTTTGCATCAGTTTGATCTGATTTGTTTTTTAAGGGCTCGCGGTTCCCCCAGGGACCAAAGCCGCCCCATTAGGTCCTTATTACCCCGTGTGTCATTCGGATGACCGCCTCTGATGGTGACCCTCGCCAGTACTAGTGCAGATACTACACTTTGATCTTAGCCAAAAGGTGAGAAGAGAAATTAAACTTGACCTGACATGTGTTCTGTGTCCGCAGTGAGTTTCCTGGTCTGTTGGATGCCTTATACCATTGTGTCCTTCATTGCCGCCTTCTTCGGCAGTCACCTGATCCCGCCCATCTTCTCAACCATCCCGCCAGTCATCGCCAAATGTCAAGGTAGGTTATTTCTATTTCCGGATCATGTGATCTCCTATTATGTGTTCTGTCAAACACATTTATCCGTTCAAGTGTCAATCCAATCCAATCCATGTTTTGAAAAATGCAGTTTCGGCCCCTTTCAACCGTCGATGCCCTGGATTGGTTATAATTGGGACCCTTATGTTGTTCCTTTCTCAGCATGCTTCCTTCACAGGTGGACGTTCAGTAAGTTTGTATTGACAACAATTTGTCCATTCAATCGGGGCACCTTGGAAAACAAATGTCTACAGGAAAATGGCGACGAACGAAATTTCACGTGCAAACTTTGAGGAAACAGAAGAAAATGAATCAGAAAGGTAATCTGAAGGACATAAAACAAATAAAACAATGGCATGACAATATGAAGTTAACATGGTCTAATATAGAACAGTATGAAGTTAACATGGTCTAATATCGGACAGTATAAAGTTAACATGGTCTAATATAGGACAGCATAAAGTTAACATTGTCTAATATATAATAGTATGAAGTTAACATGGTCTAATATAGGACAGCATAAAGTTAACATGGTCTAATATAGAACATCATAAAGTTAACATTGTCTAATATATAACAGTATGAAGTTAACATTATCTGGCCTATGACAATATTAAGGTAACATCGGCTAGTTCAGTGGTTCTCAACCGGTGGGGTATTCCCCCCTCCCAGGGGAAATCTTAGGGTTTGCGGGGGGGGGGGGATTATTTCAAGATCGCTTTAATAAAAGAACCGATTACTTGACATTGTTTCCCCCTCCAAACTTTACAGTTCTGTACTTCTCGCCCTTCTGAAAATCATTTTATTACGTACGTAGACCCGCAGATCACGTTTTATGCAGACGTCTAGACTTGTTCTAGCATGTGTTATTAAATGTAGCTTCCATTTTTACGTATACTGTGTAGGGGCCGGGCTTGGGGGGGGGGGAGGAAATACGAAAGGGGTGGGGGTGACGTTCTGAAAATATGATGAAGTGGTGCACGGGCCAAAAAAGGTTGAGAACCACTGCTCTAGTCTATGATAAAATGAAGTTTACATTGTCTAGCCCGTGACAGTGTGAAATTAACATTGTCTAGCCTATAACACTAAAGTTGACATTGTCTAGTTTATGACAATATGAAGATGACATTGTCTAGTGTTTGAAACTGTGAAGTTAGTAGTGTCTAGTGTCTGACAATATGACTTTAACATTGTCGAGTATATGAAACTGTGAATTTAGTAGTGTCTAGTCTATAACAATAATAAGTTAACATTGATTGGTCTATGGCAATATGGAGTTAACATTGACTAGATATGAAATGGGAAATTAACATTGTCGTGTCTGTGATAATGCGAAGTTAACATAGTCTAGTCTACTTCTTCATGATCGTCACCATCGTCGTTGTCATGCCACTTTTAACACCAACATTATACCATTGCCATCATGGTCAACATCGTCATCATCATATTCAGCATCAGCACAACGCCTCCCCGGGTAATTCTACCACCACCATGTCCTCTAGATGTGGGGAACCACAACCTGTCTTTTAACACCCGCTGTTTGTTGTGTGGATACAGTTTACGAACAAGTCTCGCCATTCACTGTGACATTTTACTGATTTAGCACCGGCATCAACAAACACGTTGACAGCCGCTTGTTATTACGTTGTTGTTATCGTCTAGTACCAGGAACCTTCCTAAATGACACTGACCCAGTTAATACAGTTGCATTCCGGGTCGAAGGTCAACCCAGTAGCAATTTATTTTCTGCCCGAGATTTCGCCAGACATTTCCATGACGTCATCAACATGGCGGTACTTAGACCTGGAAGTTGACTAGACATTGGTGGAAACAAAAGTCGCATTCACACGTTTTGTTAACTTGCATTTTCCTGATATTGTGTAATACTGGCTGTTACATGAGCTATTTATAGTGCTTCTGACTCGATGTTTAACCAGGCATATTTGAAATAAATGTGAAATCAAGTCCGTTAATGATACAAATAAATAGACACAGATACATCAGGTTATACATAATAGAGTTATAATTCATTTAACGTATGTGATGGTAAAATAGCGGAAAGAACAGAAGAAATTACATTGGATGGTCCACATATACTAAAAAAAGATGTCACTGGTGCTGTCAAACATATGAAGAGTTGAGTCAAAAACCGACATCACAGCAGTCGGCACATTCCCATATGTGCTCCGTCCTCATCTGCAACAGTCGGAGAAGAGTCCCAATTCTAATGGTACCAGTAGAAGTCTGATTATGTGTCCGTCTGGCCTTTCCTCGGAATTCTGAGCGTCGGCCAGATCCTCTGGTCACTCCCTGTAGAACCATTCTCCCCAAGACGTGATAATCTATCTGTTCTCCCTCACTATACTCACCATTCCAAAGAATTTCTACCAAATCTGCCTTTTCATGCACCAATATCGCACCAAGTGATGCAGACCCAGCCAATCTGTCCGCCCGCTCGTTTCCCGCCACACCAGCATGTCCTGGGACACAAATCCAACAGATACCCTCTGTTTTTGACAGTTGAATGGAAACCTACCATGCCCGAAGCATGTCTGTCTGCACCTTTCTCATCACACTTTGTGAGTCCGTTAGAATCACGACCGTTACAATGTGTGTGCTGTTTGTCCCCCAACCAGCTGAACGCCGCTGTGACTGCCTCCACCTCCATTCCCAGGCCAGACCTCCCCTGCACCAAACACCGTCCACCAACCCTCGCCACGAACCACCGGGCGTTTAGATGATTGCATCGCCTGGTCACGAATTGTCGTGGATCAATTGTTGCACTTCCCATTCAGTGCAGCCTGCCAGCCAATCTATGCCCAATCTTTGAAGAAAGGGAAAACAGCCGAGCCAGATTTCATCACATCAGAGAATTTGAAGTACCGGGAGAATTTAAAATACAAATATTAACTAACATGTCAAATGATATTTACAACAATAGATACACACCTAGTCTCATCTCATCTCATCATGTTCCGCTTGTACCTTGCGGTGTCGAGGTGAAGTGTAAACATCGTGAGAGTGTCCGATTATGGGCTCCATGTATCGATATTCCCTACATAGCTAGTGATATACTGATGTATGTATTTATAGCTTTATCCAAGAAACAAGGAGTGAAGGAATATGAGGAATTCCGTACAGTCAACCTCATAAACCATGTCGCTAATCTTCTACTCATAATTATAATGAGAAGAACAAGAAGGAGAATAAAGACATAAGTTAGGGAAGAACAATATGGATTTTTGGAAAGGAAAGCAACACACAATGTCATATTTACATCAAGAGCACCGTGAGAGAGATCGACAGAGACACAGAAAGACAAAGCACTTATACTTCATTGATTATACCAAGGCATATGATCAAGTGAAATAGGATCAAATGATCAAAATGTTGGAAGATATCAACATTGATGAGAAAGATCTCAGAATAATACAGAATATTTACTGGAACCAAGTAGCAGCAATTAAAATGGACATATAGAAGGCAATTATGAACAAGTAAAGCTAGGAGTGCCGGCTCCCTGGTCTAGGTGTTACACGACTTTCTCCGTAACCCGTATACTCTCGTGAGTGACGTGATGTGCGCGAGAATTGGTAGCGGTTCTCTCCGCGTCGGTAACTTACGGGTTATGTGAGCCGGCCGCTCAGAAAACAATGGCAAACTACTGAGTGTAATCTTGCCAAGAATTCAACAATCAGCTGAAAGATGGTGATGTTGATAGCGATGTCCTGTAAAGGATATGCGAACAACAACCAAATAAAAAAGCTAGGAGTGAGCAAGGATGTGTTTTCTTATACACATTTGGTAGCTTACAGCTTATCATCTGTAAACTTATTTTGTAACACATTTACAGACTTATGACTTAACATCTGTAACCTTATTTTGTTACACATTTTATAACTTAGAACTTAACATCTGTAACCTTATTTTTTTTTCCCCATTTGATAACTTACAACTAAGTCTCGCGACCATTTTTGTGATACATTTATAACTTACAACTTTACTTCTGTAACGTTAGTTTGTAACACGTTTGATAACTTACAGCTAAAGACTGGCAAACCAGATTGTGTTACAGATTTGATGAGTCCTAAAGTATGTTTATGACCTGCGAGCATCAAATAATGACCCTGGATGGTTTCCCTACGACTAAAAATTGTATTATCTGTGTTGTTGATTGTTTCCCTGCGACGGCAAATTGTATTGTCTGTGTTGTTGATCGATCTCTACGACGACAAATTGTATTATCTGTGTTGTTGATTGTTTCCCTGCGACGGCAAATTGTATTGTCTGTGTTGTTGATCGATCTCTACGACGACAAATTGTATTGTCTGTGTTGTTGATTGCTTCCCTGCGACGACAAATTGTATTGTCTGTGTTGTTGATCGATCTCTACGACGACAAATTGTATTATCTGTGTTGTTGATTGTTTCCCTGCGACGGCAAATTGTATTGTCTGTGTTGTTGATCGATCTCTACGACGACAAATTGTATTATCTGTGTTGTTGATTGCTTCCCTGCGACGACAAATTGTATTGTCTGTGTTGTTGATCGATCTCTACGACGGCAAATTGTATTGTCTGTGTTGTTGATTGTTTCCCTGCGACGACAAATTGTATTGTCTGTGTTGTTGATTGCTTCCCTGCGACGACAAATTGTATTGTCTGTGTTGTTGATCGATCTCTACGACGACAAATTGTATTGTCTGTGTTGTTGATTGTTTCCCTGCGACGGCAAATTGTATTGTCTGTGTTGTTGATCGATCTCTACGACGAATTTTTCGTGTTATTGAACGTTTCCCTACGACGACAAATTGTATTGTCTATTGATTTATTGTTTCATCGTGACGACACAATGTATTTCCTGTGTTACTGACTGTTTCACCGTGACGACAAGTTGTATTGTCTGTGCTATAGACTGTTTCACTGTGATGACACATTGTAATTTCTGTGTTGTTGATTGTTTCACCGTGACGACAAATTGTATTGTATGTGTTATTGATTGTTTGACTGAGTCTGCTTTGTTTCAAACAAGGTCTAGCCAATCCGCTGATAATAGTTTGTCGACACAGAGCTTTCCAGAAGGCTTTCATTGTCACTTTTGCTGCACCAAGGCAGCGGCCAAGTAGGCCGAGTTTCTCCCCATCCCCAGACCGAGAAGCTGCGTAAGAAAACACATGCCCGGTTGTCTAGTGTTGATGTTGTGGCTTGCCTGCCGTGTGCCAAATCTTCGTCAATCATACTTGAAGTGAAGCATGTTACCTCTGTCCCTTGCGTTGTGTGCTTGCCTGCCATTCGTTTATTGTACCACGTGAACATATGAGCGTGAACCAGCATGTTTCACAAATCAAATTAAATGTACATATGACTTGAACCAGCATGTTTCACATATCAAATTAAATGAATATATTGCTTGTCCCTTGCAGGACGTTGCGATCGACGTTGGGATTGTGTAGGCAGTTTTACGTTCAGTGTTTTGCCATTGCTTTCTGAACGGAAAGTCAAAATGACTGATAGTAGTATATGATGTCCGTCTGTGGTAGGTTTTCAGGTGCCGCGTCTGAAAAATCGATGGGATTTATCCTTATATGAGTCTTGTAAGCTAACCCTTCTGATGGACCTATGACGTCACAAACCAACGCCTCCAACATCAATAACTGAGATGAGACAACTATTGTGTGAACAATTTGCAACTATACCTATGCTCTCTTGGATTGTTTTTTTTTTAAATATCTGAAATGGCATTTTGCAGTACATCATTATCATCACTTTCCCATTTTACATTCCCACAATCTTTAATTGTCCATTCTAGATTATCTGCTAAAGAGTCACTTCTACAGGCTACTCTGGTATCTCTACACTCTTGGTATTCTTTCTGCCACATAGATTCTCTATCTTTCATCTTTCTCTTCACGACTATTCCATTTCACCGCGCCAGTATCTTCAAACCTCTATTGCACATAATCTCCAGTGAAGCAGTCAGTCTTTACCAATACATGCGCTTTCTTGAATTCTAAGTAAAATATCAGTTCCTACGTTGTACTTTGCGTCGTCACTTTGCCATTTCACAGCCGCAATATCGGCAAGTCTCCAACCAACAGTGTCTGTTATGAATTCATACTTTCTTAACACTACATCATTGATCTCTTGAATTCCGTCTGCCTAATATTATATCTACCTGTCATTATTTCGCCGCGTAACACTACCACTCCCTTTAATTCTGCCGTGCTTATTAAATCCACGCTTTCCGGTGTTACTTCGAGAATATATTATTTTAACTGAAACACATTAATTAAATGGCAGTTGTACCTTTCTGTTTCTATCATACCTCTTTGCATGCTGGTATTCGTTAACATGCTGTCAATGCTCAGAGCTGCTGTAAAGATTGTTACACGTGTGTATTTAAGAAATTTCTCACTTGGAAACAATGAGTTGCCTGGGGAATTTCTCTCCCCATATCTAGGCTTCTACTTACTACATAATCTTCCATTTGTCTTCCCAATGCCAATCTTCATATTATGACTAGCTATATCTTTACTGTACTTTTGTTGATTGACCAGTGCCAGGGTGCAAAAGACGGGGTTAGGTGCATTCACAGATGCCTCCCGTGCATATCATCACCGTGGTTACTACTTTCTCGGCTTCGTCGTCCACACAAAGGGACAGGCTCTGTTACTTGAATATTCATCTGCGTTTTCTGATAATCGTTCCGCCTTGTCTGGCTAATTGGAAACTCTGCCATTCTCTACCAACTACATCAGCTTACACTGAATACAACGCTACACTTAGACACAGATGTGACTCGGACACAAGAGTAGGTTTTCCTGTATAATCAACACTCTAGCGTAAACATTATTACAGTCACGTATGCTACAATACACAATATATAACACTGCTACACAATCTATTAAAGTGATAGGCACAATCTTTGGCCATCACCATCTTCGGCCCTCGTGGTACGTCCGCACAGAACGAAGTCCACGGCTCGAATGCCCTGTCACCTTCGCGATCACGTGGGTTCGCTCCGGTGACCATCTCGGCGTGCCAGTTCATGACCTAATGTCACGCGTGTCACGCGTGTCACGTCCTTTCGTGTGACACTCTTTCCCTATGCCATGAGTTACACTTCAAGATATCTTTACTGTACGATGATATACTTTTGTTGATTGACCAGAATCCGAGTCACAAGTGAAAACTTGACAAGAAAGTTAATGATACTTGATTTCACTTAGATAATACTGTTTTGGTAATGGCAAACTACTGAACGTAAACTTGCCACGAGATCACAACAGCAAACAATGCCGGTGTTGACTGCGACATCCTGTAAAGGATATGGAAATAACTAGCTAATACTGTTTCATGAATTTAGTCATTTAGAAATATGTAGACTCTCAGCCTACAATACTCCCAAAGATTTACAGTAATTTTGGAAGGGAAATCTTTATATGTAGGGGATATAAATGCGATAATCACAAATGCTTAAGTTTATTAAAACTTATTGTGCTATGCTTTTCGCATTCTAAAGCGCCTGGCATCTTTGGCAGAGCTATAAATATGGATTTTAACTGGTCACTTGGAATGTTACCAGTGTAGATGTCATTTAAGAATTGTGCCAATATTTCAATTCCAAAATCACATAGAGCCTCAACGTCCTCTAATGTAATATTGTCTGAAACGGGTGCCTTTCCTTTCTTCATGCAATGTAGTGCATCTTCAACTTCCGCTGCAAGTATTGATGGACCCTCACCAATGTTTTGAATATTTACACCCAGTCTCCTATCATCATACAGCTCTTCCAGATATTCTGTCCATCTATTGACTATATCATCTTATCCCATCTATATTACACTGTTCCTCGATTGTAAACATCCAGTGGTATTTATGTGTTCCTACCTGTTATTGCATTTATTTATATTGTAAACACAGTACAACCAAAGAATAAAAAGAAAATGATAAATCCAGTGACATTTATACAACCAACTAAACCGACAGAAACACTGAGACCGATACAATCAAAGAAACCAAAAGAATGCACTGTAACGGGCAGAACACAACACACTCCACAGCCAGTGAGAAAACACTTAACACAACAAACCCCACAGCCAGTGAGAAAACACTTAACACAACAAACCCCACAGCCAGTTAGAAAACATCTGACACAACAAACCCCACAGCCAGTGAGAAAACATCTGACACAACAAACCCCACAGCCAGTGAGAAAACATCTGACACAACAAACCCCACAACCAGTGAGAATACATCTGACACAACAAACCCCACAGCCAGGGAGAAAACATCTGACACAACAAACCCCACAACCAGTGAGAAAACATCTGACACAACAAACCCCACAGCCAGTGAGAAAACATCTGACACAACAAACCCCACAACCAGTGAGAATACATCTGACACAACAAACCCCACAGCCAGTGAGAAAACATCTGACACAACAAACCCCACAACCAGTGAGAATACATCTGACACAACAAACCCCACAGCCGGTGAGAAAACACTTAACACAACAAACCCCACGGCCAGTGAGAAAACACTTAACACAACAAACCCCACGGCCAGTGAGAAAACACTTAACACAACAAACCCCACAGCCAGTGAGAAAACATCTGACACAACAAACCCCACAGCCAGTGAGAAAACACTTAACACAACAAACCCCACGGCCAGTGAGAAAACACTTAACACAACAAACCCCACGGCCAGTGAGAAAACACTTAACACAACAAACCCCACAGCCAGTGAGAAAACATCTGACACAACAAACCCCACAGCCAGTGAGAAAACACTTAACACAACAAACCCCACGGCCAGTGAGAAAACACTTAACACAACAAACCCCACAGCCAGTGAGAAAACATCTGACACAACAAACCCCACAGCCAGTGAGAAAACACTTAACACAACAAACCCCACGGCCAGTGAGAAAACACTTAACACAACAAACCCCACGGCCAGTGAGAAAACATCTGACACAACAAACCCCACAGCCAGTGAGAAAACACTTAACACAACAAACCCCACAGCCAGTGAGAAAACATCTGACACAACAAACCCCACAGCCAGTGAGAAAACACTTAACACAACAAACCCCACAGCCAGTGAGAAAACATCTGACACAACAAACCCCACGGACAGTGAGAAAACATCTGACACAACAAACCCCACAGCCAGTGAGAAAACATCTGACACAACAAACCCCACAGCCAGTGAGAAAACATCTGACACAACAAACCCCACAGCCAGTGAGAAAACATCTGACACAACAAACCCCACAACCAGTGAGAATACATCACCCCACAACCAGTGAGAATACATCTGACACAACCAAAGAAGCCGACAATCAAAGACGCCGACAAAACCACTGAAAACTGACTCAACAACAGACTGACTCTACCTAAAGAAATCAACACAAAACACCGAGAAAACACCCTGACACTACCAAAAGATGAGAAAGACATCCATCACAGTAAACTATAAAACACACACACACACACACACACACACACACACACACACACACACACACACAATCCTCTTCACCTCATACAGAAGAGTCCGTCACATCATACAACAATCCTCTTCATCTCATACCTCAGTTACCCTCATGTCGTACAATTGTGTTGTTCGCCTCATACGGAAGTATCCCTCACCTCATACGGAAGTATCCCACATTTCGTAAAACAGTGTTCCTCACCCCATACATAAGTGTCCCTCATATAGTGCAACTGTTCTCCCTCCCCCTCCACGCGTTTTTGTAGTCCCTGGACATTCTAACGGCGATGTGTGCCCTTGATCGTGTACCTCAGTTTGGAAGCTGCACAACACACGACGCCCTGTCCTCCCCAAACAGAAACACCCTTGGCCTCACGGTGGGCGTGGCTTAGTCCCATGACACATGTGCGCGCGATATCTCTGCTCTGATGTAACACCCGAGCTATCTGGCACAGATGTGCTATGTTCTGCCCACGCCCGCACTGTTCCCAGGATAAATTTGTTTATGAAATCACTGTCGGGACACGGGCGCGGGATCCCAACATCCGTCATCAATTCTGCTTCTCTGTCCAGAGATGCCTCATGGGGATGCCTCCCTGATCATAGGACAGCGTCCACAGAAGTGGGGGAGGGGGAAGAGCCCCAGCTTCAGGAATAACTGACACGACATGCTCCAGACATCACAGTTCCTACACCCCTGACTTCAGGGACAACTGACACCATATGCCCCAGACATCACAGTTCCTACACCCCTGACTTCAGGGACAACTGACACCACATGCCCCAGACATCACAGTTCCTACACCCCTGACTTCAGGGACAACTGACACCACATGCCCCAGACATCACAGTTCCTATACCCCTGACTTCAGGGACAACTGACACCATATGCCCCAGACATCACAGTTCCTACACCCCTGACTTCAGGGACAACTGACACCATATGCCCCAGACATCACAGTTCCTATACCCCTGACTTCAGGGACAACTGACACCACATGCCCCAGACATCACAGTTCCTATACCCCTGACTTCAGGGACAACTGACACCATATGCCCCAGACATCACAGTTCCTACACCCCTGACTTCAGGGACAACTGACACCATATGCCCCAGACATCACAGTTCCTATACCCCTGACTTCAGGGACAACTGACACCACATGCCCCAGACATCACAGTTCCTATACCCCTGACTTCAGGGACAACTGACACCACATGCCCCAGACATCACAGTTCCTATACCCCTGACTTCAGGGACAACTGACACCACATGCCCCAGACATCACAGTTCCTATACCCCTGACTTCAGGGACAACTGGCACCACATGCCACTGACATCACATTTCATACTATTGTTCCTCTAATAAGCAAAGCAGACACATGAAAACATGGCACAGGGGGATATAACACGGGGGGGGGGGGACATGGCACACGGGGACATGGCACCGAGGAACATTACACATGGAGACATGGCACAGGGGACATGACATATTACGGGGAGAAATGGCACAGGGGGACATGACACGGGGGACATGGAAAAGGGGACATAACACGGGGGACATGGCACATGGTGACATGACACGGGAAGACATGGCACTTGGGGACATGACTTCAGGGAACATTACACATGGAAATATGGCACAGGGGACATGACACCGGGGACATGACACATGGAGGCATGGCACAGGGGACATAGCACAGGGAACATGACACATGGGGACATGACATAGGGGGACATAACACGGGGAGACATAGCAACATGGGGACATGATACAGGGGAACATGACAGATGGGGACATGACACCGAGGAACATGGCACATGAGGACATGGCACAGGAGGACATGACACCGGGGAACATGGAACAGGGGACATGGCACATGGGGGAATCACCTTCTTACAGGCGGTCGGTGTGGGTGAGAGGATTAACTTGCCTACAGTTTCCCTTCTGACGGCGGAGTAGTGAGTTAGTTCCATAGTTGGACTTTACACGTGGACAGCACGTTCAGGGAGTAATGGCAAACTACTGCACGTAAAATTGCCCAGTAAATCACAGACAGCCAATAGGGGAGGGGGGGGGGAGAGAGAGAGAGAGAGACTGCAGCGTCCTGTAAAAGGCACGCAATACTTGAATTATGTTTATGAATGTGGATTTCCCCGGGGAATGACGTCACTGTTGTCAACAGAAGGCAACATCTATGCCCACAGATACAAGAAAAAGATGCCCCGGAAGCCATACCCACGATATTTGCCAACGCTTTGTGTCCCAGTCATGGAACCACCTGTTATTGACAGTCCTTCATGTGTCCCAATCATCGTGTCATGTGTTGTTGCACTGCTTATGATTGGTTAGAGCGCCTTAAAGCATGTACAAGAGTACGTTGCTGACTGTGCTCCATACACCTCACAGGTGTTCAGTGTGGTCTTGTGCTTCATTTACTTGACTCTGTGTATTCTTCACTGGCTTTCATATCTGCCTATATGTACCTCTTACACACACACACACACACACACACACACACACACACACACACACACACACACACACACACACACACACACATATAATATACCTTCGATTATCCATCCATCCATCCGTCTGCCTGTCTGTCTGTCTGTCTATTCAGCCCCCCCCCCCCCCCACACACACACATAATCATCTCTCTCAGTATGTACTCTAGTGATGCACAAGATGATAACAGTAACCCCATGACAAGCAGTGTCCTACAGATCAGACTTTCGCACACCCTAGGCCAGGGTGTGATGGGGTGGGATACCCCAGATCCTGTCCTCCCATCGATGAGTGACGTGGTACCTAAACACTTGCCGCCTAGCCTCCTAGAACATTGGCAGGTACCTAAACACCTGCCGTCTAGCCTCCTAGAACATTGGCAGGTACCTACCTGGGCCGTACCGTGCATTGATACAGAGATGCGGCATCGTAAAGGGGCTTCATAAGGGGGCGGCAGTTATACAGAAAAAGCATGTAAGGAGCGGTATTTCGAAGACGTGCTTTATATTGAGAAAATCTACCGCACGGTTCAGGTACCCACTTTATCAGGGTGGGTCGAGCCCAGAGCCATATCACGACAGAAATATTCTGGATCGAGGAGGATTCGAACCCAGGATAGTACTCCGCTAGGAATATCTCTACCATTCACTGTAATGTGACTAATGTCATTGGAACATCTCTACCGTTCACTGTAATGTGATCAAAATTTGGTGGAACTGCGGTAAAGCTGCGGAAATGGAAGCAGTATAAAATAACACAAAGTAATGCAGCTTTTCAGAACAGAATTAAGACACATATAGGATGTTGCGGAGACTAGCCTTCATCAGCAAACAAATACATGCACGAAACACAACATATAGTACAGGAGAAGATCCTCCGGTGGCTACAATAAGACATAAGGACGGGATTAGAAGATATAAAAACATGAAAAAATTAGAGCAATGAAGAGAAAATGAATATATGGAAAAAAATGGTGTTAGTTTTCTCAGAGTCCCAGGCTGTACTACTACCACGAATGTATTCTTTATCCTCTTTTATACATAGCCGTGGGAGTCTGTGGGTCATGGGGACCGAGGTAGGGGATGATACGATGGTAGTGGATGGTCACGGTTCAGTGAAAGTCCCAGGTAAATGAGTGGAAGTGGTACGTCCATCATCCGTGCTGTTTCTCATTCACACCTATCTGTCCTTTGTCTCTTTACAATGAATAGCACCGAGAGAAGCTGTGGTAGACACACCCACAGTATATCCATTATCTGGGCTGTCTCTGATATACGTCGTTCAATGATTTCCATTATGAGATGTGCACTCGCACACAGCAAGAGAAAACCTGTGGATCACATACCAGCACCACACCGACAACAATAATCTTGCTTCTCTGTGCCTACCTACAGCACGTGTATGACTGGTGGTCTGATCTTATACAACCCCAATAACATAAACATGGGGTGATTTGATCATATAATACGTCGTATAACAATCAAACTTACTGACCCTATTTCATAGGGTACAGTATGAGCGAAGCCTCGTATTTGTAGACCTTCCTATTCCGCATATCCCAAGTGGCATATCGCAAGTACTATACCAACCTCTCTCTCCCTCACGCTCTCCCTCACGCTCTCTCTCTCTCTCTCTCTCTCTCTCTCTCTCTCTCTCTCTCTCTCTCTCCTTCACTCACTCTCTCCTTTCTCATGTATACCATACACTTGTATGTATACTATTGTATGCATGTGTGTAGATCTATGTATGTGCTCTCACACAGATCAGTCCACTCAGATTTCAGGACTCGCTTCGTACACACATAAACACACAATGAACATAAATAAACTGCTGAGACACTCACTCACTACAACAATGATTCAATCACACATGAACATTGGCAACTGCAAAGACAATCGCTCACTACAACAATGATTCAATCACACATGAACATTGGCAACTGCAAAGACAATCGCTCACTACAACAATGATTCAATCACACATGAACATTGGCAACTGCAAAGACAATCGCTCACTACAACAATGATTCAATCACACATGAACATTGACAATTGCAGAGACAGTCGCTCACTACAAGAACGATTCAATCACACATGAACATTGACAACTGCACAGCCAATAACTCACTACAACAATCATTCAATCACACATGCACATTGACAACTGCAGAGATAGTCACTCACTACAGCATACGACCAGAAACCCGCCCCAGTGTCACGTGGTCATCTATCTGTTCTGATCTCTCTTTCAGGACTCATCGATCCTGTGATCTATGTCATCTCCAACAAACAGATGCGGACAGCCGTCTGTGAGATCGTGCCTTGTGAGGGCCTCAAGAAAAACCTTCTCAAAGAGGAGGAACAAGTGGAGGAGCAGGAATCCGAGGAGTCTGACGTGGAGGGAGACGGGTCGAAGCAGAAAGGAAAGAAATCTGGAAACAAACAGAAGAAAGCTGACTCCAGCAAACAAAAGAAATCTGCCGCCAAGAAGAACCAGATCCAGCCGGTGGAGAAGGCAGCCAAGGACAGCATGGATACAGAGGAAGGGGAGACCTCTGTCAGTCACGTGGCTGTCGTCGGGACCGGGGAGGACCCTCAGGTGTCCTTTTCTAAGTCAGGAGGCAAATCATCGCCTTGACGCAGTGTTTAGATTAGATAAACTAGGACAGTTACCATGTCTGTATATAGATGCATGATTTGTTTCACAGTTTAATTCTTGGATGTCAGGTACAGTCTGTTTGCATCTCGTTCTCTCTCTAAAATCTCTCTCTCCCTCCCTCCCTGTCTCTCTGTCTCTCGTACCTTCCCTCTTTGTCAATATCACATGATACTTGTCTCTTTCAGGCTCTCTCTCTCTTCTTAGCTTTCACTCTCTTTCTTTATATCCCGTTCACTATTCCCCTCTTTACCCCCCCCCCTCTCTCATTCTCCTTCTTTCCTGTGTCTGTCTGTTTGTCTGCCTCTCTCTCTCTGTTTCCTCTAATCCTTCTCTCCTTCTCTCCCTATTTCTCTCTGTTTCCTCTAATCTGTATCTCATTCTGTCCCTATTTCTCTCTGTTTCCTCTAATCTGTATCTCATTCTCTCCCTATTTCTCTCTGTTTCCCTTAATCTTTCTCTCCTTCTCTCCCAATTTCCTCAAATCTCTCTCTCCTTCTCTCCCTATTTCTCTCTGTTTCCTCTAATCTTTCTCTCCTTCCCTCCATATTTCTCTCTGTTTCCTCAAATCTCTCTCTCATTCTCTCCCCATTTCTCTCTGTTTCCTCTAATCTTTCTCTCCTTCTCTCCCTATTTCTCTCTGTTTCCTCTAATCTTTCTCTTCTTCTCTCTCTGTTTCCTCTAATCTTTCTCTCCTTCTCTCCCTATTCCTCTCTGTTTCCTCTAATCTTTCTCTCCTTCTCTCCCTATTTCTCTCTGTTTCCTCAAATCTCTCTCCTTCTCTCCCTATTTCTCTCTGTTTCCTCTAATCTTTCTCTTCTTCTCTCTCTGTTTCCTCTAATCTTTCTCTCCTTCTCTCCCTATTTCTCTCTGTTTCCTCTAATCCTTCTCTCCTCCTCTCCCTATTTCTCTCTGTTTCCTCTAATCTTTCTCTCCTTCTCTCCCTATTCCTCTCTGTTTCCTCAAATCTCTCTCCTTCTCTCCCTATTTCTCTCTGTTTCCTCAAATCTCTCTCCTTCTCTCCCTATTTCTCTCTGTTTCCTCAAATCTCTCTCTCTCCTTCTCTCCCTATTTCTCTCTGTTTCCTCTAATCTTTCTCTCCTTCTCTCCCTATTTCTCTCTGTTTCCTCAAATCTCTCTCTTCTTCTCTCCCTATTCCTCTCTGTTTCCTCTAATCTTTCTCTTCTTCTCTCCCTATTTCTCTCTGTTTCCTCTAATCTTTCTCTTCTTCTCTCCCTATTTCACTCTGTTTCCTCTAATCTTTCTCTCCTTCTCTCCCTATTTCTCTCTGTTTCCTCAAATCTCTCTCCTTCTCTATATATTTCTCTCTGTTTCCTCTAATCTTTCTCTCCTTCTCTCCCTATTTCTCTCTGTTTCCTCTAATCTTTCTCTTCTTCTCTCTCTATTAATCTCTGTTTCCTCTAATCTTTCTCTCCTTCTCTCCCTATTCCTCTCTGTTTCCTCAAATCTCTCTCTCCTTCACTCCCTATTCCTCTCTGTTTCCTCTAATCTTTCTCTCCTTCTCTCTGTTTCCTCTAATCTCTCTCTCTCCTTCTCTCCCTATTTCTCTCTGTTTCCTCTAATCCTTCTCTCCTCCTCTCCCTATTTCTCTCTGTTTCCTCTAATCTTTCTCTCCTTCTCTCCCTATTTCTCTCTGTTTCCTCAAATCTCTCTTCTTCTCTCCCTATTTCTCTCTGTTTCCTCTAATCTTTCTCTCCTTCTCTCCCTATTTCTCTATGTTTCCTCTAATCCTTCTCTCCTCCTCTCCCTATTTCTCTCTGTTTCCTCTAATCTTTCTCTTCTTCTCTCCCTATTTCTGTTATCTTTCTTTCATTTACAGGCTCCGTGGCGAAGTGTTACTGACGCAGTTCGTAATCCCGCATACCCGCGTTCTATAAACGACTGCTGGCGATTTGGCTACAGCCCGCCTAGCTTTGGTTTTTATACAGGGTGTTTGTAAAGTCTCACTACACTTTGTATATAGCACAACTGTTTGTTGGAGGGTAATAGGAAAATATACTCTCCAACAAACAGCTGTTCTACATACAAAGTGTAGTGAGACTTTATAAACATCCTGTACAATGGCATGAGTGCCGGTTGTTCAGAAAACAATGACTGACTACTGAACGTCAACTCTGGTGCTTTCACTGAGACCACAAGTAGCCTGACTATGGAAGTCATGGCAGTAAGTAAAGCAATAACATGGCTCGAGACACAGACATTCACTAGGGCTTGTTTCCTTAGCGACTCAGTGAACATGATCAAGAGGATAGAGGAGGGATCGATCCGAAGAGAGTGGTTGCTGCCTCTGGAGCGGTCTCGACTGGCAAATATTAGTTTCATCTTCGTGCCAGGGCATGCAGGAGTACAAGGAAATGAGCGGGCTGACAAGCTCGCAGGTGAGGCTACTGTGGAGGGCGGCCGCGGCATGGACCAGGCTGACATTCTGAATGCTCTACGAGAAGTAAGTCGTTCGCATGAACCAAGTGATGACTGTGAATCTACAACCATTGCCAGACTTCGAGAACAGCAAATTAATAGAGGTGTGGCCAAACAAGAACACTAGGCGGCAAGCCAAAGAAGATAAATAAACCAGCACAGAACTGGCGTCGTTAGCCGCTACACGCTGTGGGATTCACTGAGGAGGGGATCCAAGCACTTATGGACTGAATGGTTCGATGAGCAATGAGGATGATTTGTCGAATAACTAACTAACTAAGTAACTAAGTAACTAACTAACTAACTAACTAACTAACTAACTGAACGTAAACTTGCCATAAAATAAAAAAAAAACTGCCAAAAATGATGGGGTTGACTGCGACGTTATGTAAAGGATATACAACTAACTTTTTGGGACGCAGAGGTGTTTCCAAGGCACCAGGGCTGGGTTAAATACTGGCCAAGACCTATTGACGCGTCCTCGTCGAGCGTCCTGGGCAACAGGTCCCTTCGGGGTCCTGGCTAAAGTCAGTAGGATCGTTGATTCCTCCGAAGTCGGAGAGTGTCTGCTTGCATGGCGAGGAACCACCAGTCTGCACACCAATAAGCCAGACATGGGACAACGGATACTCCCGCAAACCTCGGGTCCTGTATGGCATCAGACTGATGTTGGACAACATGATGCCTTCATCCGACATACAGGCTTTCACGCTGGAGATCACAGTTAGCGAACACAAGCAAGCAAGCAAGCAACTAACTTTTTAACTTCTTTCACTTTCCCTTCTTCCCCTCCCTCTTGTCCACGTCTGTCGCTTTCCGCTTACCTCCTCTTCTCTTTCACTCCCTCAAACTCTGTCACATTCCTTACCTCTTCCTCTCGTCGTGTCCATCCTCTTTCGCTTCCTCTTCCTTTCGCTCTCTCTTTCTCCCCATCTTCCACTCTATTTCTCCTCCTGTTACCATTATGTCTGTCTGTCTGTCTGTCTGTCTGTCTGTCTGTCTGTCTCTCCCTATTTCTCTCTGTTTCCTCTAATCTTTCTCTCCTTCTCTGTCTGTCTGTCTGTCTGTCTGTCTGTCTGTCTGTCTGTCTGTCTGTCTGTCTGTCTATCTCTCCCTATTTCTCTCTGTTTCCTCTAATCTTTCTCTCCTTCTCTCCCTGTCTGTCTGTCTGTCTGTCTGTCTGTCTGTCTGTCTGTCTGTCCCTTTTTCTCTCTGTTTCCTCTAATCTTTCTCTCCTTCTCTCCCTGTCTGTCTGTCTGTCTGTCTGTCTGTCTGTCTGTCTGTCTGTCTGTCTGTCTGTCTGTCTGTCTGTCTGTCTGTCTGTCCCTTTTTCTCTCTGTTTCCTCTAATCTTTCTCTCCTTCTCTCCCTGTCTGTCTGTCTGTCTGTCTGTCTGTCTGTCTGTCTGTCTGTCTGTCTGTCTGTCTGTCTGTCCCCCCAAAATACTTGATGTCGTCTAGTTACACATGGACATGCCGTCAACTTTTTAATTATCACATGTGAAATGTTCAGTTATCACAAATATTTTAATGTTGCATATCCCTTACTGGCCGTTGCAGTCAACACCAGCATTTTTCAGCTGCTGTTGATGTTCAAGGCAAGTTTTTACGTTCAGCAGTTTGCCATTGCTTTCTGAACGACCAGCTCAATTCCCCCCCCCCCCCGGGGGTAAGTTACCAGCGGGGCGCGATCCGCTGCTGAATCTCGCGCAGCTGATTTCCCCCACGTGGATATACGGGATTACGAACAACGTCGTTAATCCCTTGGCCAGGAAGACCGGCAATATGTTATCACATATCAATTAATTAATTATCACAGGTAACATTTGTAGTTATCACATTTGAAATGTTTTGTTATCACATGAGAAATCTTTAGTTATCACACTTCAATTATTTAGATATCACAAATCATCTGAAGATTGATAGCCCATCGTCTGTTCTAACAAATAACTAATTGAAAAACTCTTAGCCTTTTTTTCATATCCCTTACAGGACGTTGCAGTCAACATCAACATTTTTCAGCTGCTGCTGATGTACTAGGCAAAATTAAGCTCAGTAGTTTGCCACTGCTTTGTGAGCGACCGGCACACATACCCCGTAAGTTACCAACGCGACGAGAACCGCTACCAATTCTCGCGCATGTTACGTTACTCACGAGAATATACGGGATTACGGA
Organism: Cepaea hortensis; assembly: GCA_963921405.1. Classification (NCBI taxonomy): domain Eukaryota; kingdom Metazoa; phylum Mollusca; class Gastropoda; order Stylommatophora; family Helicidae; genus Cepaea; species Cepaea hortensis. The sequence continues at coordinate 1,893,276 of OY992882.1, read as the reverse complement.
GAAAGACGTTAATTCCTAAGCCAGGGAGACCGGCTTGTCTTTGACTTTGGGGACATAAATTAAATTACAAGTACCCCAGAAGTTGGAGTAGGTTCGTCTGATGACGAGGGACACTGTTAATAGAGGAAGCTAGGCCACAAGCAAAAATCAGTCTACTGAGCACTACGCTCCAGTTCAAAGCAAGAAAACGAAACTTTAAAAAAAAAACATGGTAGCTGATTGGAGATGGAGGCGGTTATATGTCCACTGAGATTGGAGATGGAGGCGGTCACATGGCCACTGAGATTGGAGATGGAGGCGGTCACATGGCCACTGAGATTGGAGATGGAGGCGGTCACATGTCCACTGAGAAGCTGATTGGAGATGGAGGCGGTTATATGTCCACTGAGATGCTGTTTGGAGATGGAGGCGGTTATATGTCCACTGAGATGCTGTTTGGAGATGGAGGCGGTTATATGTCCACTGAGAAGCTGATTGGAGATGGAGGCGGTTATATGTCCACTGAGAAGCTGATTGGAGATGGAGGCGGTTATATGTCCACTGAGAAGCTGATTGGAGATGGAGGCGGTTATATGTCCACTGAGATGCTGTTTGGAGATGGAGGCGGTTATATGTCCACTGAGATGCTGTTTGGAGATGGAGGCGGTTATATGTCCACTGAGAAGCTGATTGGAGATGGAGGCGGTTATGTCCACTGAGAAGCTGATTGGAGATGGAGGCGGTTATATGTCCACTGAGAAGCTGATTGGAGATGGAGGCGGTTATATGTCCACTGAGAAGCTGATTGGAGATGGAGGCGGTTATATGTCCACTGAGATGCTGATTGGAGATGGAGGCGGTTATATGTCCACTGAGATGCTGTTTGGAGATGGAGGCGGTTATATGTCCACTGAGATGCTGTTTGGAGATGGAGGCGGTTATATGTCCACTGAGAAGCTGATTTGAGATGGAGGCGGTTATATGTCCACTGAGATGCTGATTTGAGATGGAGGTGTTCACATGGCCACTGAGATTGGAGATGGAGGCGGTTATATGTCCACTGAGATGCTGATTGGAGATGGAGGCGGATATATGTCCACTGAGAAGCTGATTGGAGATGGAGGCGGTTATATGTCCACTGAGATGCTGATTGGAGATGGAGGTGTTCACATGGCCACTGAGATTGGAGATGGAGGTGTTCACATGGCCACTGAGATTGGAGATGGAGGTGTTCACATGGCCACTGAGATTGGAGATGGAGGCGGTTATATGTCCACTGAGATGCTGATTGGAGATGGAGGTGTTCACATGGCCACTGAGATTGGAGATGGAGGCGGTTATATGTCCACTGAGATGCTGATTGGAGATGGAGGTGTTCACATGGCCACTCAGATTGGAGATGGAGGCGGTCATATGTCCACTGAGAAGCTGATTTGAGATGGAGGCGGTTATATGTCCACTGAGAAGCTGATTGGAGATGGAGGCGGATATATGTCCACTGAGATGCTGATTTGAGATGGAGGTGTTCACATGGCCACTGAGATTGGAGATGGAGGCGGTTATATGTCCACTGAGATGCTGATTGGAGATGGAGGCGGTTATATGTCCACTGAGATGCTGATTTGAGATGGAGGCGGTTATATGTCCACTGAGATGCTGATTTGAGATGGAGGTGTTCACATGGCCACTGAGATTGGAGATGGAGGCGGTTATATGTCCACTGAGAAGCTGATTGGAGATGGAGGCGGTTATATGTCCACTGAGAAGCTGATTTGAGATGGAGGTGTTCACATGGCCACTCAGATTGGAGATGGAGGCGGTTATATGTCCACTGAGATGCTGATTGGAGATGGAGGCGGTTATATGTCCACTGAGATGCTGATTTGAGATGGAGGCGGTTATATGTCCACTGAGAAGCTGATTGGAGATGGAGGCGGTCATATGTCCACTGAGATGCTGATTGGAGATGGAGGCGGTCACATGGCTACTGAGATGCTGTACCAGTACTTCCATTGCAGCGGCCATGAGTTCCTCCGACTGTGATCCCATACTCGCGAAAGTATGGCTACGACATCAGTGGTTGTCACTTGTGGATGGCTTGATAGCCTGGCTTAAAAGAACCCAGGAATGGGACACTGATAATCGAGGGTATACAGTATACTGCAGGCAATCAATGACATCTTTGGCGCCCGGTGATACACGTCTTCTGAATGACGTGTTAGAGCAGTGGTTCTCAACCGGTGGGGAATTCCCCCCCCCTCCCTCCCCCCCCAGGGGGGAATTTTAGGGTTTCCAGAGGGGGGATTATGATTATTTCAAGATCGCGTTAATACAAGAACCGATTACTTGATATTGTTTTTCCCTTCATACTGTGCGGTTCTATATGTCTCACCCTTCTAAAATTCAATTTATAAAGTAAGTAGACCCACAAATCATGTTTTATGTGGACGTCTAGACTTGTTTTAGTATGTGCTATTAAATGTAGCTTCCATTATTACGTACACTGTGTAGGGGCGGGGGCGGGATGTTTAGGTAGGAAATATGAAAGGGGGGAATGACGTTCTGAAAATATGATGAAGAGGGGCACGGGCCAAATTTTTAGGTAGGAAGTACGAAAAGGGGGGGGGGGATGACGTTCTGAAAATATGGTGAAGGGGGGCAAGGGCCAAAAAAGGTTGAGAACCACTGTGTTAGAGAGTGGAATCCAAGCGTTGAACAAGAATACCTTGCCCGCTTGTAGCTGACCAGCCTAACCAACAGAGACAATCAGCATTTACATTCTTCAACTTCTTCTGATCTGTCTCCTTGGCGATGGCGTTGTGGATGCGATTTGTGATGCCGCTTACCTGAGTTCGAAACACAGCGGCGACCGATTTGGCAGCATACCGTGTCGCACTGGTTTTAACATGTTGGTATGGGAGTCGGTCGTTCAGAAAGCAATGGAAAACTAGTGAACGTAAAATCTTGCCAAGACATCAACAACGGCAGTTAAATGTTGGTGTAGACTGTGACGTCCTGTAAAGGATATGCAATTTTAAAATTTAAAAAAAAAAACGTCTTCTTGCAGAGACTGAGCACGCATGATCGTGTCCTTTGTTCATTGACAACACTTTTCATCATCATTATCATCATCATCATCATTATTTTCATCATCATCATTATCATCATCATCATCATCATCATAATCATCACAAAAACACTTTGACGCAGGGCCAGCTAGACACTGCCTGAAGTGTGACACTTCGTACCAGGTCACACATATCAGCTACGGGAGCCATCAGACAGTGGAGTGGGACTTCAGTCCTTCCAAGCCACGACCAGCGCACCATGGCTCTTATGGCTGTTAATCCAGCTGAGGTTCGCCCGTATCTTCTACAAGTGCTAATCACTACCGATGGAGAAATTCCTGGTGATTTTACCATGACTTCAGGCCTTTCTGTGTCATTTGTATTTTTATGTTAATAATCTGTGCACAATTGTCTATATATCTGGGGATTTCTCAGGTTTGTCTATGAATTACACCTTTAGTTTTTTATGTATCGATTGTCAGACAACTGAAACCACATACCCCAGACATCACAGTTCCTACAACCCTGACTTCTGGGACAACTGACACCACATGCCATAGACATCACTGTTCCTACACCCATGACTTCAGGGACAATTGCCACGACATGCCCCAGACATCACAATCACAGTTCCTACACCCCTGACTTCAGGGACAATTGCCACGACATGCCCCAGACATCACAATCACAGTTCCTACAACCCTGACTTCAGGGACAATTGCCACGACATGCCCCAGACATCACAATCACAGTTCCTACACCCCTGACTTCAGGGACAACTGATACAATATACCCCTGATGCTAGGGACAACTAACAATCTGCAGGACACCAAGAGAGCCACAATCCGGCTTTACAGGAAATCTCACGGCGCTCTGGTGATCTGTGAGTGTTTTTGTCTACCTACATCAAATGGTATTGTATCTTGTAAATACAAATTGTTCTTGTGAGAAATCTGTGTTCCAAACAGGCAAGTTTGTTGACGATTAGCTGTCCAGTATCAGAATATCCGTCCAATCTTTGGCCTGCAGGCCCACCGCGTCTGTATCATGTACTTGTGTTTGATCACGTGCACATATCCCGTCATGAACATATCACGCCATCCTATTCCTACAAAAACACACGTTGCTACGTCACACATCTTCTTCAGACGTCACGTTTTAAAGCCAAGACAACACTTGTCACGTGTTTATTGCGTCACTAAATAGCCTTTGCTTCCGACAGAACACGACATTACTTGCCTACGTTGCGTCACGTGTCTCGGCTAGAGAAAGATACGACTCTCCAGTACTTGTGATGGTAATTCCACAGCACATCTTTTGATGAGCGTCTTGCCGAGGGGGTAGAACGTCAGGCTCCCATTCTTGAGACCGAGGTTCGAATCCTCTGTAAAGTGATGGATTATATTTGCTTGTCTTGTTCGAGATGTATTGGTGTTACCTTTCGTCTGGGGTAAACTAGACAGGCCGAGAGAGGGATCATGCTGCAGGGGCATCACATGGTCTCTGGAGTAAACTAGACAGGCCGAGAGAGGGATCATGCTGCATGGGTATCACATGGTCTCTGGAGTAAACTAGACAGGCCGAGAGAGGGATCATGCTGCATGGGCAACACATGGTCTCTGGAGTAAACTAGACAGGCCGAGAGAGGGATCATGCTGCATGGGTATCACATGGTCTCTGGAGTAAACTAGACAGGCCGAGAGAGGGATCATGCTGCAGGGGCATCACATGGTCTCTGGAGTAAACTAGACAGGCCGAGAGAGGGATCATGCTGCATGGGTATCACATGGTCTCTGGAGTAAACTAGACAGGCCGAGAGAGGGATCATGCTGCATGGGTATCACATGGTCTCTGGAGTAAACTAGACAGGCCGAGAGAGGGATCATGCTGCATGGGTATCACATGGTCTCTGGAGTAAACTAGACAGGCCGAGAGAGGGATCATGCTCCATGGGTATCACATGGTCTCTGGAGTAAACTAGGCAGGCCGAGAGAGGGATCATGCTCCATGGGTATCACATGGTCTCTGGAGTAAACTAGGCAGGCCGAGAGAGGGATCATGCTCCATGGGTATCACATGGTCTCTGGAGTAAACTAGGCAGGCCGAGAGAGGGATCATGCTGCATGGGTATCACATGGTCTCTGGAGTAAACTAGGCAGGCCGAGAGAGGGATCATGCTCCATGGGTATCACATGGTCTCTAAAATTCAGCCCAGGCTTTGTGCTAAGGAGAGGTATAATGCCTCTTATGAAGCACAATTTAATAAACCATCGTCTGTCAAAACGGCCAGGTGCCAGTCATTCTGTTTAAGGTTCTATTATCTTTAGCTTTTGTTGCCTTCTCGCTCATCTTACTTCGTCTCTGCTATTTCGTTGCTTTCTTGACGTTATAATTTCAGCTAAAGTCTGCTGTTGTCTTATTTCGGACTAGTTTGTTCTCTGTTATCTATTCATCACAAAGAAATAAGAAAAATAATAATGCATGCGATGTGCCGCTTTATAAGGCGCAAGAAAGTCAATAAAAACACACATCACGAAGTTTACTCAACTTGAGTCAAGCCGTGTTTTGTACTTGTTCCAATTAAGTTAAAATATTTATCGTTAAGACAAAGATATTTGACGCCCATGTGTCACCGGAGCTGCAAAGGGAAGCATTAAATAATAGCACTGTAAACCTCATGTCTGTCGTAAGAGACGACTAAGAAGGATTGTGCTTATGGCAAGCTACTCGATGAGGTAGAAAAATGCTGCCACAAATTCCAACCAACCCACAGGGCGAACAAGCTAGTGGAAGACATGAAAGACAGAAGGTAAAGACATAGATGACTAATGTGGGAAAAACACGGGCGGAGAAGAAAATACAAGATGGGCGGCCTGGCTTGAAGTCACGAGGGCCACACAACATAGGGCGGCCCGGCTTGAAGTCGTGAGGGACACACAAGATAGGGCGGCCCGGCTTGAAGTCACGAGGGACACACAAGATAAGGCGGCCCGGCTTGAAGTCACGAGGGCCACACAACATAGGGCGGCCCGGCTTGAAGTCACGAGGGCCACACAAGATAAGGGGTCTGGCTTTAAGTCACACACAACATAAGGCGGCCCGGCTTGAAGTCACGAGGGCCACACAACATAGGGCGGCCCGGCTTGAAGTCATGAGGGACACACAAGATAAGGGGTCTGGCTTTAAGTCACACACAAGATAAGGCGGCTGGGCTTGAAGTCACGAGGGCCACACAACATAGGGCCGCCCGGCTTGAAGTCGTTTACTCGTTGGATCAACATCATGGCACACGGTTTAACCCATAAGTGCTCCGTTTTCCTCCTAACTCAAACCTGAGTCTGGAGAAACTCAGCTCAATGCACGAACTCCGTTGCATCGGCGAGGATCCTGAAATACTTTGGGTAGATTTTTAACTCGAAATTTTGCCCGGGCAGCGCCGTTAGGCTACTCTTTTTCGATTTCCAACTGCCATGGGATTTTTTACATGCGCAACAATACACACGGGCGTCCGATCTCACTACCCAGAGACCAGGGGAAATTTTATTACTGGAAGACCAGGTGGATTTTTAAAATAAATCCCGGTCCTCACCGGGGCCTGAACCCGGGACCTCCAGAACTCGACGCGGACACCATACCTCGAGACCACTCAGCCGCCCAACGGCTTGAAGTCATGAGGCCCCAGTACAAGGCAACACTGGAAGCAGATGATGTATCTGGAGCTGCCGGCGCGCGCGCGCACATACACACACAAGACAACACTGGAAGCAGGTGAGGTATCTGGAGCTACGCTAGCACGCGCGCGCGCACACACACACACACACTCTCACAGATACTCGCACCCACATACACACAAACAACCCCCCCCCCCCCTCCACACACACACACACCCGAGCGAGGGTGAATCAAATATTATCAGCACTCTAGCTGTAGAATTTATTGTAATCGAAACAACACGTACATCATTGTTGGGCATAATCTCCTGGCTTATAAACACACTAAGCCCACCTTTAAGAAGCTTTCGTATTCCCTCGTTGAAACACATTTTAGACTGAGCTGCCAGCTACGACTCAATCGCTGTCTTCACTTCTTCATCAGCGGTGAGTCTTAGTCCTTGGGGAGCTGCTTCCTGGAGAGCAAAACGATAAGAATAAGAAATGTAGATCATCTCTACGTGACGCGAAGGTCGTTAGAAGTGCAGATATAAATACAGACCCAAACTGTTGATAAGCAAAATTCAGTTAACACTCAAAAGATACGTAACATCTTATAAACATGGAATTAAATATACTGTGGAATATCTCAGAAGCCAAGAAATTAAGGAGCACCGTCACAATCTCTAATAAGTACCCGTCTTGCAGAATTTAGTAGGCGAGGCGAACACGGAGAAGAGTTGACAACAGGTTAAAAGCATTTTGAGCGACTGGTGTATGGAAGTCTTTGGAAGAAGGGAACGAAAACATAAAGTATGGATAATGCAGGAAACCTTCAAGAAAACAGAAGACAGAAAAATAAAATGACATAATTAATATTAAAACCAGAGCTGCTGAAGTCAGAGCGGAAGGAAATCTCAGAGTCCTTTACAACACCACAAGGAAATTGGTAGGAAAATATAATCAACCAAGTGGATGTATCAAAGGCAGAAGAGGGAAAGTTCGCACCAATATTAAAGATCAAATAAACAGATGGGTTGATTACTTTGAGGACCTTCTGAATATACCATTACTAATAATACTCCTGTTATCCAGCCGACAGGAGTGGGATTTGATACCACCTGTGAAAAACCATCTAAAGAAGAAACTAGAAACATTATCAAGCTATTGAACGATGATAAAAGCTGCTGGTCCAGATGGTATCCCAGCAAAAACTATTAAATCTAATATATACACTTCAACTGAACTGCTGCACATTTTATTTGATTTGGGAGACGGAGAAGATACCAGCAGACTGGGGAGATGGAAAGGAGACCGGCACGAGTGTGACAATTATACAGGAATAATGCTGTTGGCAGTGCCTGGAAAATATTTGGCAGGATCATTCTGGGGAGACTAAGAGATGACACAGAGAAACAACTAAGGGATGAACAGGCAGGCTTCCGAACAAACAGATCCTCCACGGACCAGATAGTGACATTACGCATAGTATGAGTACCGGTCGTTCAGAAAGCAATGGCCAACTACTGAACGTAAACTTGCGAAGAAATCACAAACAGCGAACAAAAAATGCTGGAGTTGACAGCGACGTCCTTTAAAGTTTATACAACTAACTTCATTTTGACAACATTATTAAGGAATCGCTTTGGAGGCTGACGCGGCACTATGGGATCCCACATAATATCATTAACTTAATAAGGGCACCATATAAAGATATGAAATGTAGACTTCTCGGTGAAGGAATACAGACAGACACATTTGAAATACAAAAAGGAATAATTGTTGGAGACGACAGGCTGGTTATGAAGGCAACAATAGCTACCACCATATGTGGAATTGTTGGAGACTATAGACTTGGTTATGAAGGCAACAATAACTAACCACCATATGTGAAATTCAATGGATTCTAACAAAGCTGCTAGATTTGTACTTCTCCTGCGGCAATGCATACCTGTCACACACACACACACACACACACACACACACACTCAGACACACATCTGTCACACACAACTGTCACAGACACACACCTGTCACACACTCGCACGCACACGCACCGGTCACACACACACACACAAACACACATCTGTAACATACAACTGTCACAGACGCACACCTGTCACACACATAAACGCACACACACACCTGTCACATACACACACATCTGTCACATACACACACATCTGTCACACACACGCACGCACACACACCTGCCACAGACACACACACACCGGTCGCACACACACACCGGTCGCACACACGCACTCCTGTCGCATACACACACATGTCACACACAACTGTCACAGACACACACCTGTCACAGACACACACCTGTCACACACACACACGCACACACACCTGTCACATACACACACACATGTCACACACACGCACACACACACACACACACCTGTCACATACACACAGATGTCACGCTCAACTGTCACAGACACACACTGTCACTTACACACACATGTCACACACATAACTGTCACAGATACACACCTGTCACACACACGCACGCACACACACCTGTCACACACATGCACCTGTCACACACACACACCTGTCTCATACACACCTGTCACATACACACACACACCTGTCACACACACTCACGCACACACACCTGTCACATAAACACACACATACACATGTCACACACGCGCACGCACACACACCTGTCACATACACACATGTCACACACAACTGTCACAGACACACACCTGTCACACACACGCACGCACACACACCTGTCACATACACACACACACAACTGTCACACACCTGTCACATACACAGACACATGCCACACACACATACACATACACACACATGTCACACACACACACATACACATACACAGACACATGTCACACACGCACATACACACACACATGTCACACACAACTGTCACAGACACACACCTGTCACACACATGCACGCACACACAACTGTCACATACACACACATACATGTCATACACACACCTATCACATAGACACACACACACACCTGTCACACACACCTGTCTCATACACAGACACCTGTCACACACACGTGTCTCACACACACACAAATGTCACACATACACCTATCACATAGACACACACACACCTGTCACACACACACCTGTCACACACACACACATGTAACACACACACACCTGTCACACACATATGTCACACACACACAGCTATCACATAGACACATACAATAATCACACACACCTGTCACAGACACACACACACCTGACACACACACACCTATCACATAGACACATACAACTGTCACACACAAACCTGTCACAGACACATGTCACACACCTATCACATAGACACACACAACTGTCACACACACACCTGTCACAGACACATGTCACACACACACGCGCACACACCTATCACATAGACACCCACAACTGTCACACACACACCTGTCACAGACACACACACCTGTCACAGACACTCACACACACCTGTCACAGACACTCACACACACCTGTCACAGACACACACACACACCTGTCATAGACACACACAAACACACACATCTGTCACACACACACACCTGTCACACACACACATACCTGTCACAGACACACACACCTGTCACAGACACACACACACACACACCTGTCACAGACACACACACCTGTCACAGACACACACACACACCTGTCACAGACACATGTCACAAACACACACACACCTGTCACAGACACACACACCTGTCACAGACACATGTCACACACACACACACCTATCACATAGACACACACAACTGTCACACACACCTGTCACAGACACACACACACCTGTCACAGACACACACACCTGTCACAGACACACACACACACACCTGTCACAGACACAGACACACACCTGTCACAGACACACACACACACCTGTCACAGACACACACACACACACACACCTGTCACAGACACACACACCTGTCACAGACACACACACACCTGTCACAGACACACACACCTGTCACACACACACACACCTGTCACACACACACACACACCTGTCACACACACACCTGTCACACACACACACACACACACCTGTCACAGACACACACACACCTGTCACACACACACACACTGTCACAGACACACACACACACCTGTCACAGACACACACACACCTGTCACAGACACACAGACACACACACACCTGTCACACACACACACACACACACACCATCACATGTACGATAAACTAATCACACTTGATGAGAGGTCACAACAATCAGGTATAAACATTCATGGAGGTAAATCAAAGATAATGAGATTAAACCCAGTAAATACATTCCAATCTCCCTCGGTGAAACCTCACTTCAAGAGGCGGAACCATGCACCATTATGGGACACAACGTCGAGAAAATGGGAGAGTAGATAGAGATACAAACGTAGGAATACACAGGGCAAGAACAGTTTGTATAGCACAAGGACATTTGTGGTAGTCGAAGAAAGTTAAACTGAGCACCGAATGTAGAATGTTTAACTCCTGTGTAATACAGGGTGTATTTTTAAAGACTGTGCAGTGTTTGAAAATATTGCCGGTCCAAGTTTTGTATTCACTTATTATGTGGCATGGACTTTACAGAGGGTGAATACAAAACTTGGATCGGCAATATTTTCAAACACTGCGCAGTTATTACAAATACACCCTACAAAATCCAAGGAAATCTCAATACATGAAGCCCATAAACGGGCACTGTCCCGCTGTTTATGCTTCACCTCGATACTGCAAGGTACAAGAGGCACAATATGAGATGAGATGAGATGAGATGAGGTGAGATGAGATGAGGTGAGATGAGGTGAGATGAGGTGAGATGAGGTGAGATGAGGTGAGATGAGATGATGAACTCTGTGAAATTGGTGCTACTGTATGGGTCAGCAACATAGAGAGCAATTGAAAGAATTACAAATAGACTACATTCACTAGCAATACAATGACAGAATCAACAATTTGGAGCTCATGGAGAGAGCTGGACAAATGCCAGTGATCCTAGAGGTCGGGGAAAGGCACTGGCGCTGGATAGGACACACACTGAGAGATCTGAGGACAATATAACTAGACACTCTCTTGTCTGGAACCCACAAGATAGGACACACACTGAGAGATCTGAGGACAATATAACTAGACACTCTCTTGTCTGGAACCCACAAGATAGGACATACACTGAGAGAACCTGAGGACAATATAACTAGACACTCTCTTGTCTGGAACCCACAAGATAGGACACACACTGAGAGATCTGAGGACAATATAACTAGACACTCTCTTGTCTGGAACCCACAAGATAGGACACACACTGAGAGATCTGAGGACAATATAACTAGACACTCTCTTGTCTGGAACCCACAAGACAGGACACACACTGAGAGAATCTGAGGACAATATAACTAGACACTCTCTTGTCTGGAAACCACAAGACAGGACACACACTGAGAGAATCTGAGGACAATATAACTAGACACTCTCTTGTCTGGAACCCACAAGATAGGAGACACACTGAGAGATCTGAGGACAATATAACTAGACAGTCTCTTGTCTGGAACCCACAAGATAGGACACACACTGAGAGATCTGAGGACAATATAACTAGACAGTCTCTTGTCTGGAACCCACAAGATAGGACACACACTGAGAGATCTGAGGACAATATAACTAGACACTCTCTTGTCTGGAACCCACAAGATAGGACACACACTGAGAGATCTGAGGACAATATAACTAGACACTCTCTTGTCTGGAACCCACAAGATAGGACACACACTGAGAGATCTGAGGACAATATAACTAGATACTCTCTTGTCTGGAACCCACAAGATAGGACATACACTGAGAGAACCTGAGGACAATATAACTAGACACTCTCTTGTCTGGAACCCACAAGATAGGACACACACTGAGAAAACCTGAGGACAACATAACTGGACACTCTCTTGTCTGGAACCCACAAGATAGAACACACACTGAGAGAACCTGAGGACAATATAACTAGACACTCTCTTGTCTGGAACCCACAAGATAGGACACACACTGAGAAAACCTGAGGACAACATAACTGGACACTCTCTTGTCTGGAACCCATAAGATAGAACACACACTGAGAGAACCTGAGGACAATATAACTAGACACTCTCTTGTCTGGAACCCACAAGATAGGAGACACACTGAGAGATCTGAGGACAATATAACTAGACAGTCTCTTGTCTGGAACCCACAAGATAGGACACACACTGAGAGATCTGAGGACAATATAACTAGACAGTCTCTTGTCTGGAACCCACAAGATAGGACACACACTGAGAGATCTGAGGACAATATAACTAGACAGTCTCTTGTCTGGAACCCACAAGATAGGACACACACTGAGAGATCTGAGGACAATATAACTAGACAGTCTCTTGTCTGGAACCCACAAGATAGGACACACACTGAGAGATCTGAGGACAATATAACTAGACAGTCTCTTGTCTGGAACCCACAAGATAGGACACACACTGAGAGATCTGAGGACAATATAACTAGACACTCTCTTGTCTGGAACCCACAAGATAGGACACACACTGAGAGATCTGAGGACAATATAACTAGACACTCTCTTGTCTGGAACCCACAAGATAGGACACACACTGAGAGATCTGAGGACAATATAACTAGATACTCTCTTGTCTGGAACCCACAAGATAGGACATACACTGAGAGAACCTGAGGACAATATAACTAGACACTCTCTTGTCTGGAACCCACAAGATAGGACACACACTGAGAAAACCTGAGGACAACATAACTGGACACTCTCTTGTCTGGAACCCACAAGATAGAACACACACTGAGAGAACCTGAGGACAATATAACTAGACACTCTCTTGTCTGGAACCCACAAGATAGGACACACACTGAGAAAACCTGAGGACAACATAACTGGACACTCTCTTGTCTGGAACCCATAAGATAGAACACACACTGAGAGAACCTGAGGACAATATAACTAGACACTCTCTTGTCTGGAACCCACAAGATAGGAGACACACTGAGAGATCTGAGGACAATATAACTAGACAGTCTCTTGTCTGGAACCCACAAGATAGGACACACACTGAGAGATCTGAGGACAATATAACTAGACAGTCTCTTGTCTGGAACCCACAAGATAGGACACACACTGAGAGATCTGAGGACAATATAACTAGACAGTCTCTTGTCTGGAACCCACAAGATAGGACACACACTGAGAGATCTGAGGACAATATAACTAGACAGTCTCTTGTCTGGAACCCACAAGATAGGAGACACACTGAGAGAACCTGAGGACAATATAACTAGACACTCTCTTGTCTGGAACCCACAAGATAGGAGACACACTGAGAGATCTGAGGACAATATAACTAGACAGTCTCTTGTCTGGAACCCACAAGATAGGACACACACTGAGAGATCTGAGGACAATATAACTAGACAGTCTCTTGTCTGGAACCCACAAGATAGGACACACACTGAGAGATCTGAGGACAATATAACTAGACAGTCTCTTGTCTGGAACCCACAAGATAGGACACACACTGAGAGATCTGAGGACAATATAACTAGACAGTCTCTTGTCTGGAACCCACAAGATAGGACATACACTGAGAGAACCTGAGGACAATATAACTAGACACTCTCTTGTCTGGAAACCACAAGACATGACAAACACTGAGAGAATCTGAGGACAATATAACTAGACACTCTCTTGTCTGGAACCCACAAGATAGGACACACACTGAGAGATCTGAGGACAATATAACTAGACAGTCTCTTGTCTGGAACCCACAAGATAGGACACACACTGAGACATCTGAGGACAATATAACTAGACAGTCTCTTGTCTGGAAACCACAAGACATGACAAACACTGAGAGAATCTGAGGACAATATAACTAGATACTCTCTTGTCTGGAAACCACAAGACAGCACACACACTGAGAGAATCTGAGGACAATATAACTAGACACTCTCTTGTCTGGAACCCACAAGATAGGACATACACTGAGAGAATCTGAGGACAATATAACTAGACACTCTCTTGTTTGGAAACCACAAGAAAGGAGACACACTGAGAGAATCTGAGGACAATATAACTAGACACTCTCTTGTCTGGAAACCACAAGACATGACAAACACTGAGAGAATCTGAGGACAATATAACTAGATACTCTCTTGTCTGGAAACCACAAGACAGCACACACACTGAGAGAATCTGAGGACAATATAACTAGACACTCTCTTGTCTGGAACCCACAAGACAGGACACACACTGAGAGAATCTGAGGACAATATAACTAGACAGTCTCTTGTCTGGAACCCACAAGATAGGACACACACTGAGAGAATCTGAGGACAATATAACTAGACACTCTCTTGTTTGGAAACCACAAGAAAGGAGACACACTGAGAGAATCTGAGGACAATATAACTAGACACTCTCTTGTCTGGAAACTACAAGACAGGACACACACTGATAGAGTCTGAGGACAATATAACTAGACACTCTCTTGTTTGGAAACCACAAGAAAGGAGACACACTGAGAGAATCTGAGGACAATATAACTAGACACTCTCTTGTCTGGAAACCACAAGACATGACAAACACTGAGAGAATCTGAGGACAATATAACTAGATACTCTCTTGTCTGGAAACCACAAGACAGCACACACACTGAGAGAATCTGAGGACAATATAACTAGACACTCTCTTGTCTGGAAACCACAAGACAGGACACACACTGAGAGAATCTGAGGACAATATAACTAGACACTCTCTTGTCTGGAAACCACAAGACAGGACACACACTGAGAGAACCTGAGGACAATATAACTAGACACTCTCTTGTCTGGAAACCACAAGACAGGACATACACAGAGAGAACCTGAGGACAATATAACTAGACACTCTCTTGTCTGGAAACCACAAGACAGGACATACACAGAGAGAACCTGAGGGCAATATAACTAGACACTCTCTTATCTGGAAACCACAAGACAGGACACACACTGAGAGAACCTGAGGACAATATAACTAGACACTCTCTTGTCTGGAACCCTCAAGATAGAACACACACTGAGAGAATCTGAGGACAATATAACTAGACACTCTCTTGTCTGGAAACCACAAGATAGGACAGACACTGAGAAAACCTGAGGACAATATAACTAGACACTCTCTTGTCTGGAAACCACAAGATAGGACACACACTGAGAAAACCTGAGGACAATATAACTAGGCACTCTCTTGTCTGGAAACCACAAGATATGACACACACTGAGAAAACCTGAGGACAATAGTACTAGACACTCTCTTGTCTGGAAACCACAAGATAGGACACACACTGAGAAAACCTGAGGACAATATAACTTGACACTCTCTTGTCTGGAAACCACAAGATAGGACACACACTGAGAAAACCTGAGGACAATATAACTAGGCACTCTCTTGCCTGGAAACCACAAGATAGGATACACACTGAGAAAACCTGAGGACAATATAACTAGACACTCTCTTGTCTGGAAACCACAAGATAGGACAGACACTGAGAAAACCTGAGGACAATATAACTAGACACTCTCTTGTCTGGAAACCACAAGATAGGACACACACTAAGAGAACCCGAGGACGTGGTAACTGGACACTCTCTTGTCTGGAGCCCACAAGGCAAACAAAATAGTGGGAGACCTAAAAACACGGATCAAGGTCTTACAATGCCCCATCCCTGCTGTTGTAGGCGTCTGTGTCCAGCCAGCTGTCAACATACTCGCCCTTGCGGTACACAGCTGGCACTGACCCTCTGACTCCCCGTGGATCCATGAATTAGCTGGACTCTACCGGTCACTTCCTTCATTAAGTTGGGTTTCTCGTACCAAGTGTGTGTGTGCATTTGAGTGTGGGCGGACTTGGATGTTTGCGTGGTGCTTGTCCTTCAATAGTAATGATGGCCATTAATTTCACCCAGTTGGGTTGAAAGTTTGGAGGCGTGAGTGATGAAGAAAGAATTGTGCGATGAACTGGATTAAAGTGAGGAAGAGTTGTGCAATTCATCGACCACACTCTCTCGCCTGAGTTCGTCTGAGTCCAGTGGCAAGACAAGTCGAGACGACTGGAGACGAATACAGGTGCAATGGATGATCTTGGCGCTCTACGTGCTTTGCCGTGCTCTTTACGTTCCACCACGCTTTGCAGGTAAACGCCGTCTTGCCCGTTGAATCATCCGTGAAATCTTCCGCGCAGTCTGCCGAATCCTTTCTTCACATGGTGGGTAGATATACCCTAGTTCGCCGATTGGTTTGACGCCGAATCGGTTACCATCGCCTGGTTTTGCCAAACTCTCACAGCCGTTGTCCGGGAGGTGGCCGCTGTCGCATGCTGACAGCTACTAGGAGTCATAGGCTTGAGCTGAAAGTCAGGCGTGGAGCAGTGGGTGTAACAAAAACCCCCGGGGCTTGGACAGGTATGTTACTATAGTTAATGTCCCCAGCCTTTGCTCCGACCACCCCAATGGGACTTTACATCTACAGGGCCCCACACAAGCCGGGACAGCTGACCTTCCCTTCCCACCTATGGATTCCTACCCACAGGGGGCTCGGACAAGACAACAGTCATACTAGTACTCAAAGCCATGGTCAACAAAGCAAAATTTAATTTCTTAATACGTCAAACTTAACTCAGAGAGGGATGGCTGAAAAGCCTGGATAGAAGACAATATGTACACCGCTGAATGCGAACAGCGTGAAGATCTACAGATGATCGATCAATCATCATCATGGAGCATGTGACTTCAGTTCGTGCCGTCGTCAAGTCGTGGCTAACGACTCACCCGATGAACCTCCAGTGCATAGGAACTCCAAGTCGTAGACCCTTCCAGAGTTCTCTCCTTCCACTGTGAGTAAGATCTCGGACTGGTCAGGTGTCTGATACCTGACTGGCATTTCAACACTGTTCGCTGGTCATCCCTCGATGACGTAACAAATCACAACAGGTTCCAATCCTCTGATGACGTATGGGCCGACCCTAGAGTTCTAGATGTCCCCATCTGATGATAAGTACTGTTGCACAATACCCTAATCAAATCAACTTTATTTTAAAAGGGTTACAAATTGGGCACGCAGGCCCGTCTTACATTCGGCCCTTCCAATCACTCGTCTTTCGTTCATCAAGAGCATTATACATTTACATAGGAAGAAAGATAAACATTGTGAAATGAATGTTGTAAACATAATCAAGACAAATTACCATGTTATGAGGCCCATCTCCCACCTACCCATACATCACCCCACCCACACACACAACCCCACCTACCCACACACACACACTCAGGGGCACATACCATACCCCACCAACCAACCCATTCCCTTCCCGCACAACCCCCACCCACACACACTGCCCTCACCTGTTCCCCCAACCAAAACACACTCGCCACCCACAAGCATCCCCCACCAACACACACATCCCACGCCCACCCACATACACATCCTAACTCACACATCCTCTCCCCACCCACACCTCCAACCCCCCATACCCCAGCCACATCTCCATCGACCACATATTCCCCACCCACGCACACACATCCCCCACCAACCCACACATCGCACATCCACTCACACATCCCCAATCCATACACACACATCCCCACCAATTGACATCTCCCTACCCCGACACACACACGCATCTCCCTAACCACCTATACATCCCTCCTAGAATACAAGAGCGTGGTTGCTCTTCGGCATCTCAAGTTAATGGGATGAACTCATCTGCAACGCATAACTGGAGCGCTGGATCCATGTAATAACACTGTCACAAATGAATGATCCAACATGTGAATGTAAGAATTCAACATATACACAAGGTCACTATTCTACACCGTTCTATAGGCGTCTGATACCTTCACAGCTTAGCAATGTCATTGTCCAACAACACACATAGGAATGGGGTAGATCCCTACCCGAACAAGTCTGTCTCTCAGGTGTTCACAAAAATAGCAAACAACTGTTGTAGGTCACTGACCAAGTTCAGGTTTCATAAAGAATCACAAATGTACATCCACACCGTAGTTAAATGAATCATTATACATTAGACCTCACTAAGACCCAGGCGGGCCTGAAAGATAATTAAACTGGCCATCGTAGTGACTATTCAACAGAGTTCACGTTCTTCAACTCAACTGGACTTATTGTCCTTGAGAGTACACAGATCACCACTGAGTTACCTTAGAACAGTGGTTCTCAACCGGTGGAGAATTCCCCCCCCCCCCCGGGGGGGGGGGGGGAATTTTAGGGTTTCCAAGGGGGGGATGAAGACCATTTCAAGTTCACGTTAATACAAGAACCGATTACTTGATATTGTTTTTCCCTTCATACTTTACAGTTATGTACGTCTCATCCTTCTAAAATTCATTTTATAAAGTAAGTAGACCCACAAATAATGTTTTATGTGGATGTCTAGACTTGTTTTAGTATATGCTATGATATTTATCTGTGATATCCCAGACATCACAGTTCCTACAACCCTGATTCCAGGAATAACTGAGACGACATTCACCAGACATCACAGTTCCTACGACCCTGACTTCAGGAATAACTGACACGACATGCCACAGACATCACAGTTCCTACGACCCTGATTCCAGGAATAACTGAGACGACATTCACCAGACATCACAGTTCCTACGACCCTGATTCCAGGAATAACTGAGACGACGTTCACCAGACATCACAGTTCCTACAACCCTGATTCCAGGAATAACTGACACAACATGCCCAGACATCACAGTTCCTACACCGCCGACTTCAGAGACAACTGATACGACATGCTCCTGACATCACAGTTCCTACAACCCTGACATCAAGGACAACTGGAACCACATGTCCCAGAC
This sequence comes from Cepaea hortensis, assembly GCA_963921405.1. Classification (NCBI taxonomy): domain Eukaryota; kingdom Metazoa; phylum Mollusca; class Gastropoda; order Stylommatophora; family Helicidae; genus Cepaea; species Cepaea hortensis. Next base: position 1,873,648 of record OY992882.1, on the reverse strand, counting down.
ATAGCAGTTCCTAGTTCCCAAGCTTCAGGAATAACTGACACCACATACCACAGATATTACAGTTACTACACCCCTGACTTCAGGGACAACTGAAACGACATGCCACAGAACCACTGCCTTAGAACTTCACCAGTACCTTACCGGTGAGAATCAAGAGACGCTTCAGTCCTAGACTCAACCTAGGACGGTTCATCAAATCTTCGTCGGACTCGTACTGTAACATTCTAAAACTCAGGTGATAATCATGTGTTGACTCTGGCAGATTCATTCGACCGCTCCCAGTATTGCCGCAAAACATCCCCTTGCCTGGCACTGGAATGAGCTGGTCCCACTCAGTTTATGGTCTAACTCTTGAGTCTCCATCATATAAACAGATCCTGAAACATGGAGGTCGGTGTGAGTACTCAGCTACAACTAGAACCAACATACGCCTCAACCATAACACATGCATCAGAGTAATATATGTATATATATATATATATATATATATATATATATATATATATATATATATATATATATATATATATATATATATATCATAACATGATATAACATATCATCAACATAATAGATCAACTCATAACTAAAAGGTACAGCATGAGGGTGCATTAGTAAGCTAGTATATAGTCAAGTGACTCGTCTGGGCAACATCTGGCCCGATAGCACCAGAGTAGACTGTTTGACTCTGTCATAGTATCGTACTATCTGGTTTTATTTCTGTCCTCCGTTTCTCCTCCAACAACAACCATAGAAGACACCTACTGATCTTTCAGTGTAGCGGTTACATTATCTTTGAGGTGTCCAGGCGGACATATCCTCCTTATCCATATAATTCTACAATTAATTAATCACTTAACCCATTGATCAATTAATTAAACATAACTCATTAATGACTATACAAAATTAATAAATTACATACATCATAAGTCATTAACATAGCATTAACAAATTATTACATCGTGACTCGTTAATAACTAATTAACAACTCATAAACAAAGTAAATGCTTTGCTGGGATCTCTGTCCCAGAACTGGTTTGACCTTTATTAGTTGACCCTGTCTCCTGGCGGTCAAGTCTGTGTAGGTCTATCAGAGATTTGGTGGCAATCCTCCGGGTAATCTTTCCCGCAGCTACTGTGGAAAAAGAGCACCTTGGGTTCGTGGCGATTTAGACCACGTCATTCTGTACAGAGTGGCACCCAGCACCTCATCCCCTAAATCTCCAGTTCAACCTCAAGTGGGGATTGACTTGCCCATGTGTAACTCCTTCTTCCTAGTGGATATGTTCCCCCACTAACAGAGTCAGGTTTGCAGAAGAGAAGAACAGTAGAGTCAAACAGCAACGTTCTGTTCACAGTTCGGATAGGTACAATCGCACTGGCATCGTTTACAGCACGTCGCATCGCTCTCGGTCGGTCATACAAAATCGACACGTTCAGGCGGGCAAAATTGACATTTCATCCATCATGTGTCATGCCGGTAAGCGTGGGCGGTCATGTTCTGCCAGAGTCGTGGATCAGCTCTGTGTTACTGTCTCGACCATGCTACGTGGCCTAGCCATCCAGGTATTTGCTTCTATGTCTTTCTGATTATCGATAAGACTGCAGTACATGATATCCTTGGCATTTGTAAAGAAGGTAGTTTGCCATTGATTTCCTTCCTAGCAGTGACCATACTGGTCGATGACCGTAGCCATTTTCTCCCCAAAAGAGATCCTCTGCCTACCGTCGTGAAGCTGGAGACCATCACCTACAACTATCTGTCGGCTGCTCTTCAACTTCATCCACCACCTGCACCCATGGCTTCACGTAACCCTGATCGGGGGGCTAAACGGGTACTCCACCTTGCCCAAGGGTGTCCCTTAGGCTAGCGGAGGGAAGGAGGCACCTTACCTCTCCTGTGATAGGAAAAACCCACATCCCTAACCTTCCCCCCCCCCACACACACACACATCCCCCACAAATCTACCAACACACACACACACACACAAACACACACACAATCCTCAACTGTTTGTGTACACTTGATATTGCGCGTAACATGGGTTGCGTGTGATCCTAACCCTAGCCCTAACCCTGAACCCTAACCCTGAACCCTAACCCTAACATTAAACCCTAACCCTAACCCTAACTCATAACTCTAACAATAACCCTAACCCATAACCCATAACCCATAACCCTAACACATAACCCATAACCCTAACCCATAACCCTAACCCTAACCCATAATCCTAACCCTAACCCTAACCTTAACCCTGAATCCTAACCCTAATCCTAACCCTGAACCCTAACCCTGAACCCTAACCCTATCTTTGCAGCTACATTCACGCTTGTCGGTATAACAGGTGGCTATTGGACCGCTAAAAGTCAGGTGGGGAGTCTGACGATAGTGCACGCTTTACACAGGTCCGGACACTTGTGATTGACAGATGTGCGCGCCCTCATGGTCCGGGCTCGTAAAAGGCCCTCACCTGTGGGACATGGCCGAACGTCTCTAAGCCGGGTCCCTGGGGTGTCAGGGTCTGGCCATAACTCGCCACCGGCTCGTGGTGGTGAGGTCTCGGTGGATTGACGCTGAGCCGCCAGCGTCTGCAGCCTACCTTGTGCCAGACGTATTGGTTACCCATTCCTCTGGAATACACAAGACTAGGCCGAGGGAGGGAACATGTCGTTTGGGCGCCACATGATTCTCTGAAGCTCTGCCCAGACATTGTGATGGAATATTGGCCACATTCCACTCACATACTTTAGTCTGTCAAGACTGCAAGGTGTCTACTATATTGGACCACTTGCCTTCATCCTGGCGCTGATTATTAATCAAATTCGGATTTGTCCGTTACGTCCGCGTTAAGAACGGGCTTCTGGAAATGATCTCCTTCTTGGACACTTCTCTGTGAGGTCCGCGTGATAACCTATTAGCCTGGTGGTGGATGCCAATCAATCAGTGGTCAACAGTCTCAACTGACATTCACTTTCAGTGAAGTGTCCCTTCTTTCATGAGATGGTTTTCCAAAACTGCTAGCGGGTCTATTCCTCCTGACGAAATTGATCATGTTGTCTTTTCCTCTCTGGTGTGAAGGCCCGCAGACACCAGGGCTACTTCTTTCAGAAAGGGGATTCCTTCTCTGCTTGTCAATGTCTGTTGAGACTGTTTCGCACTGATTTATTCTATCAGTTCAGCAATCTTCCGGGATGCACAAAGAGTTCGCTATGTGTCTTGTCTGTCTTTGCGTGAGACTCAGCACTTGTTTGTTTGTCCGGAGAACTCTCTCTCTCTCTCTCTCTCTCTCTCTTGGAAACTGAATGCCTTAAAAGAAACTTGTACAGAACTGAAAGACAGCATCAAAACGTCTACAGCACATGGTCTTGTTTTACCTTGGAGAGGCTGAATACTTGAGGGATTGTCCGGAGGGCTTTGGTTCTTAGAAACTCTGGGACTCAATGAACAGAACCCCCCCCCCCCCCCCCAAAAAAAAAAGTCAAGGGGGACAATTAAAACAAAAGAAGGCCAGCAACTCGTGGTATTCTGACGGGTTTCACATGTAGACTGAGCACTTGTAGAGAGGGAGGAGGAGGAGCAGAAGGAGGAGACGACGAAGCAGGAGGAGGCAAAATAGACGTGGGAGGAGGAGAAGGAGCAGCGGAAGGTGAAGAGATCAGGCACCTTTGAACTGATCAACTAAATATTTTTACTTGTTTTTTTTTTTTCTAAAGGCCCTTTTTAGGGCCACCTCAATATTCATTCAACCTTTGTTGGTTTTTATACAAATTCAAATTGTATTACATGTCTGTATAATTGTAAACAATTGTATGTTAAACTGTAAATTCAAATTGTCCATATTTCATTTCCAAAACATAAATAGTCCATAGCCATACAAAATATCTTATATTAAACAGAATCAGTTCTTAGATAATATCTAACTAAATAAAGATCGTTAAAATTATCTTAACTGAACAGCAAATGAAAACATAAAGAAATGATCTGTCTGTAAGTTACTTTCGGGTTTCATGACCAAGGAAACATTCCTCTACCCCACCCCGCCCACTCCAAATACATTCATTGCGCCTGAGATGAAGTTACTACCAAATGTATATATCTATCTGTCTGTCTGCCTGTCTGCCTGCCTGCCTGCCTATCTGTCTGTCTGTCTGTCTATTTACCTATCTATCTATCTATTTATCTATCTACCTATCTACCTACCAACCGACTGACCGACCGACCTATCCATCCATCCGACCTATCCATCCACCCATCCATCCATCCATGCATCTATCCATCCATCCATCCATCCACCTACCTACCTACCTACCTGTCTGTCTGTCTGTCTGTCTGTCTGTCTACTGTACCCACACACACAACATACGGCAGTGCCTTCCCTGTCTACTGTACCCACACACACACAACATACGGCAGTGCCTTCCCTGTCTGGTGTACCCACACACACAACATACGGCAGTGCATTCCCTGTCTACTGTACCCACACACACAACATACAGCAGTGCCTTCCCTGTCTATTGTACCCACACACACAACATACGGCAGTGCCTTCCCTGTCTACTGTACCCACACACACAACATACGGCAGTGCCTTCCATGTCTGGTGTACCCACAGACAAAACATACGGCAGTGTCTTCCCTGTCTGGTGTAACCACACACACATCATACGGCAGTGCCTTCCATGTCTGGTGTACACACACACACACAACATACGGCAGTGCCTTCCATGTCTGGTGTACCCACACACACAACATACGGCAGTGCCTTCCATGTCTGGTGTACCCACACACACAACATACGACAGTGTCTTCCCTGTCTGGTGTACACACACACATAACATACGGCAGTGCCTTCCATGTCTGGTGTACCCACACACACAACATACGACAGTGTCTTCCCTGTCTGGTGTACACACACACATAACATACGGCAGTGCCTTCCATGTCTGGTGTACCCACAGACAAAACATACGGCAGTGTCTTCCCTGTCTGGTGTACCCACACACACAACATACGGCAGTGCCTTCCATGTCTGGTGTACCCACACACACAACATACGACAGTGCCTTCCCTGTCTGGTGTACCCACACACACAACATACGGCAGTGCCTTCCCTGTCTGGTGTACCCACACACACAACATACGGCAGTGTCTTCCCTGTCTGGTGTACCCACACACACAACATACGGCAGTGCCTTCCCTGTCTGGTGTACCCACACACACAACATACGGCAGTGCCTTCCCTGTCTGGTGTACCCACACACACAACATACGGCAGTGCCTTCCCTGTCTGGTGTACCCACACACACAACATACGGCAGTGCCTTCCCTGTCTGGTGTACCCACACACACAACATACGGCAGTGCCTTCCCTGTCTGGTGTACCCACACACACAACATACGGCAGTGCCTTCCCTGTCTGGTGTACCCACACACACAACATACGGCAGTGCCTTCCCTGTCTGGTGTACCCACACACACAACATACGGCAGTGCCTTCCCTGTCTGGTGCACCCACACACACAACATACGGCAGTGCCTTCCCTGTCTGGTGCACCCACACACACAACATACGGCAGTGCCTTCCCTGTCTGGTGCACCCACACACACAACATACGGCAGTGCCTTCCCTGTCTGGTGCACCCACACACACAACATACGGCAGTGCCTTCCCTGTCTGGTGCACCCACACACACAACATACGGCAGTGCCTTCCCTGTCTGGTGCACCCACACACACAACATACGCCCTGTCTGGTGCACCCACACACACAACATACGGCAGTGCCTTCCCTGTCTGGTGTACCCACACACACAACATACGGCAGTGCCTTCCCTGTCTGGTGTACCCACACACACAACATACGGCAGTGCCTTCCCTGTCTGGTGTACCCACACACACAACATACGGCAGTGCCTTCCCTGTCTGGTGCACCCACACACACAACATACGGCAGTGCCTTCCCTGTCTGGTGCACCCACACACACAACATACGGCAGTGCCTTCCCTGTCTGGTGCACCCACACACACAACATACGGCAGTGCCTTCCCTGTCTGGTGTACCCACACACACAACATACGGCAGTGCCTTCCCTGTCTGGTGTACCCACACACACAACATACGGCAGTGCCTTCCCTGTCTACTATACCCACACACACAACATACGACAGTGCCTTTCCTGTCTGGTGTACCCACAGACACACCATACGGCAGGAAATGTGTATTCCATAGTTAGAGTACAGCGCATATACGAGTACATTCCCACTTACATGTGCTTGTAGCCATGAATTATGAAATAAACCAACATTTAAGATTACAATGCGCAAAAAAACAAGGCACTTTCCAGTGTGACATTGCCAAGCCCACCCATTTATTATCCTCATTAAGTCTGGACCAGGAAAAACGTTGTACCAGGTTGTCTTGTGAGTAATTAATCTGTCATTGTGGCTGTTCATTTACATGTAGAGCACAACACTAAAGAAAGTTAACTGCGACAATAATAGCGACAACAACAACAACAACAACAACAACAACAACAACAACAACAACAACAACAACAACAACAACAGCAGCAGCAGCAGCAACAACAACAACAACAACAACAACAACAACAACAACAACAACAACAACAGCAGCAGCAGCAGCAGCAACAACAACAACAACAACAACAACAACAACAACAACAACAACAAGCAGGTAATGCGAGAGAACAAAACATCTGATTGGTAGCTAAGACATTGTCATATATCACATGTTTATGGTTTCAGCGATGTCAAAAAACATCTTAACTCGGTAATGTAAATAGACATAGCTCCAGTTAAGGATGTGCTGAAGGGAAAGTTGAGGGGAAGATTTGAACAAGAAGAGGTGTGTGGACAACATCAAGAAATGGACTGGAATACAGTGGTAGATGTGGGTGGACAACATCAAGAGATGGACTGGAAGACAACGTTACGTGTGGGTGGACAACATCAAGCAATGGATGTTAGACAACATCAAGCAATGGATTGTAAGACAACATCGAGCAATGGACTGTAAGACAACATCAAGCAATGGACTGTAAGACAACATCAAGCAATGGACTGTAAGACAACATCAAGCAATGGACTGTAAGACAACATCAAGCAATGGACTGTAAGACAACATCAAGAGATGGATTGTAAGACAACATCAAGCAATGGACTGTAAGACAACATCAAGCAATGGACTGTAAGACAACATCAAGCAATGGACTGTAAGACAACATCAAGCAATGGACTGTAAGACAACATCAAGAGATGGACTGTAAGACAACATCAAGCAATGGACTGTAAGACAACATCAAGAGATGGATTGTAAGACAACATCAAGCAATGGACTGTAAGACAACATCAAGCAATGGACTGTAAGACAACATCAAGCAATGGACTGTAAGACAACATCAAGCAATGGACTGTAAGACAACATCAAGAGATGGACTGTAAGACAACATCAAGCAATGGATTGTAAGACAACATCAAGCAATGTACTGTAAGACAACATCAAGCAATGTACTGTAAGACAACATCAAGCAATGCACTGTAAGACAACATCATGCAATGGACTGTAAGACAACATCAAGCAATGGACTGTAAGACAACATCAAGCAATGGACTGTAAGACAACATCAAGCAATGGACTGTAAGACAACATCAAGCAATGGACTGTAAGACAACATCAAGAGATGGACTGTAAGACAACATCAAGCAATGGATTGTAAGACAACATCAAGCAATACACTGTAAGACAACATCAAGCAATGTACCGTAAGACAATATCAAGCAATGGACTGTAAAACAACATCAAGCAATGAACTGTAAGACAACATTAAGAGAAGGACTGTAAGGCAACATCAAGCAATGGACTGGAACAAGCAATGGGCTGTAAGACAACATCAAGCAATGGACTGTAAGACGACATCAAGAGATGGACTGTAAGACAACATCAAGCAATGGACTGTAAGACAACATCAAGCAATGGACTGTAAGACAACATCAAGAGATGGACTGTAAGATAACATCAAGCAATGGACTGTAAGACAACATCAAGCAATGGACTGTAAGACAACACCAAGCAATAGACTGTAAGACAACATCAAGCAATGGACTGGAACAAGCAATGGACTGTACGACAACATCAAGCAATGGACTGTAAGACAACATCAAGCAATGGACTGTAAGACAACATCAAGCAATGGACTGTAAGATAACATCAAGCAATGGACTGTAAGACAACATCAAGCAATGGACTGTAAGATAACATCAAGCAATGGACTGTAAGACAACATCAAGCAATGGACTGTAAGACAACATCAAGCAATGGACTGTAAGATAACATCAAGCAATGGACTGTAAGACAACATCAAGCAATGGACTGTAAGACAACATCAAGCAATGGACTGTAAGACAACATCAAGCAATGGACTGTAAGACAACATCAAGCAATGGACTGTAAGATAACATCAAGCAATGGACTGTAAGACAACATCAAGCGATGGACTGTAAGACAACATCAAGCAATGGACTGTAAGACAACATCAAGCAATGGATTGTAAGACAACATCAAGAGATGGACTGTAAGACAACATCAAGCAATGGACTGTAAGACAACATCAAGCAATGGACTGTAAGACAACATCAAGCAATGGACTGTAAGACAACATCAAGCAATGGACTGTAAGACAACATCAAGCAATGGACTGTAAGAATACATCAAGCAATGGACTGTAAGACAACATCAAGCAATGGACTGTAAGACAACATCAAGCAATGGACTGTAAGGCAACATTAAGCAATGGACTGTAAGGCAACATTCAGAGATGGATTGTAAGAGAACACCCAGAGATGGACTGTAAGACAACATCAAGCAATGGATTGTAAGACAACATCAAGCAATGTACTGTAAGACAACATCAAGCAATGTACTGTAAGACAACATCAAGCAATGCACTGTAAGACAACATCATGCAATGGACTGTAAGACAACATCAAGCAATGGACTGTAAGACAACATCAAGCAATGGACTGTAAGACAACATCAAGCAATGGACTGTAAGACAACATCAAGCAATGGACTGTAAGACAACATCAAGAGATGGACTGTAAGACAACATCAAGCAATGGATTGTAAGACAACATCAAGCAATACACTGTAAGACAACATCAAGCAATGTACCGTAAGACAATATCAAGCAATGGACTGTAAAACAACAGCAAGCAATGAACTGTAAGACAACATTAAGAGAAGGACTGTAAGGCAACATCAAGCAATGGACTGGAACAAGCAATGGGCTGTAAGACAACATCAAGCAATGGACTGTAAGACGACACCAAGAGATGGACTGTAAGACAACATCAAGCAATGGACTGTAAGACAACATCAAGCAATGGACTGTAAGACAACATCAAGAGATGGACTGTAAGATAACATCAAGCAATGGACTGTAAGACAACATCAAGCAATGGACTGTAAGACAACATCAAGCAATAGACTGTAAGACAACATCAAGCAATGGACTGGAACAAGCAATGGACTGTACGACAACATCAAGCAATGGACTGTAAGACAACATCAAGCAATGGACTGTAAGACAACATCAAGCAATGGACTGTAAGACAACATCAAGCAATGGACTGTAAGAATACATCAAGCAATGGACTGTAAGACAACATCAAGCAATGGACTGTAAGACAACATCAAGCAATGGACTGTAAGACAACATCAAGCAATGGACTGTAAGGCAACATTCAGAGATGGATTGTAAGAGAACACCCAGAGATGGACGTGAAGACAACACCCAGAGATGGACGTGAAGACAACATTCAGAGGTGGAATGGAAGACAACATTCAGAGATGGACTTGAAGACAAGATGGAGAGATGGACTGGAAGACAACATTCAGAGATGGACTGTAAGACAACCCCCAGAGATGGACGTGAAGACAACACCCAGAGATGGACGTGAAGACAACATTCAGAGGTGGAATGGAAGACAACATTCAAAGATGGACTGGAAGACAACATTCTGCGATGGACTGGAAGAAAACATCCAGAGATGGATTGGAGGACACCATGAAGAGATGAACTGTAAGACAACACCCACAGATGGACATGAAGACAACATGAATAGATGGACTGGAAGACAACACCCACAGATGGACGTGAAGACAACATGAAGAGATGGACTGGAAGACAACACCCACAGATGGACGTGAAGACAACATGAAGAGATGGACTGGAAGACAACACCCACAGATGGACGTGAAGACAACATGAAGAGATGGACTGGAAGACAACACCCACAGATGGACGTGAAGACAACATGAAGAGATGAACTGTAAGACAACACCCACAGATGGACATGAAGACAACATGAAGAGATGGACTGGAAGACAACACCCACAGATGGACGTGAAGACAACATGAAGAGATGGACTGGAAGACAACACCCACAGATGGACGTGAAGACAACATGAAGAGATGGACTGGAAGACAACACCCACAGATGGACGTGAAGACAACATGAAGAGATGGACTGGAAGACAACACCCACAGATGGACGTGAAGACAACATGAAGAGATGAACTGTAAGACAACACCCACAGATGGACATGAAGACAACATGAAGAGATGGACTGGAAGACAACACCCACAGATGGACGTGAAGACAACATGAAGAGATGGACTGGAAGACAACACCAACAGATGGACTGGAAGACAACATGAAGAGATGGACTGGAAGACAACACCCACAGATGGACGTGAAGACAACATGAAGAGATGGACTGGAAGACAACACCCACAGATGGACGTGAAGACAACATGAAGAGATGGACTGGAAGACAACACCCACAGATGGACGTGAAGACAACATGAAGAGATGGACTGGAAGACAACATGAAGAGATGGACTGGAAGACAATATCTATAGATGCACTGGACCACAACACCCAGAGATGGACTTTAAGAACCCTGTATGAATGCCCTGTAAAGAGAGACAGAACCGTGGAGACTCATTATAACCGACCTCATTGCAGACAGGCACTTGATGATAATAAGTGCCCGCCATAGAAGTTTGAAAAAAGACATTTTTCACGTTACATGGAGCCAGTTGTATTGTATGGTTATGAATTATGGACAGTTTATAGGAACAAGAATCCAATAAGACATAGCAATGGTGTGAACACGGATTAATGTGCCAAGTCCAGGGTTTACATTCCGCTGGAGAGTAGAGACGAGGCTCAGGAAATAACTGGAGCCATAAAGAAATCGCGGCCCCCGTAACTGACTCTCCGTCCATGCTGCAGGAAGTCTGGTCAGGATACTTCCGGCATGAATGGTGGACATAAGGTGTGGTCGTTCCTCCAGTAGCTGCAGTGGATCCACTGTCCCGGCATGAATGGTGGACATAAGGTGTGGTCGTTCCTCCAGTAGCTGCAGTGGATCCACTGTCCAGGCATGAATGGTGGACATAATGTGTGGTCGTTCCTCCAGTAGCTGCAGTGGATCCACTGTCCAGGCATGAATGATGGACATAAGGTGTGGTCGTTCCTCCAGTAGCTGCAGTGGATCCACTGTCCCAGCATGAATGGTGGACATAATGTGTGGTCGTTCCTCCAGTAGCTGCAGTGGATCCACTGTCCCGGCATGAATGGTGGACATAATGTGTGGTCATTCCTCCAGTAGCTGCAGTGGATCCACTGTCCCGGCATGAATGGTGGACATAAGGTGTGGTCGTTCCTCCAGTAGCTGCAGTGGATCCACTGTCACGGCATGAATGGTGGACATAAGGTGTGGTCGTTCCTCCAGTAGCTGCAGTGGATCCACTGTCCCAGCATGAATGATGGACATAATGTGTGGTCATTCCTCCAGTAGCTGCAGTGGATCCACTGTCCCGGCATGCCCATGTCCTGGGAATGAATGGGGTAGACTTTCTGACTTTGTGGAAGGGAGACAGGATGCTTTCTTTAAATGTTCTATACATGATTTATAATTTATCCTGGTGCTATCAATGGCTCACGACAATGACTGGTGCAATCAATGACTACTCACGGCTACGACTGGTGCAATTATGACTACTCACGGCAATGATTGGTGTAATCCTGAATCTAGTTCTACACTAGCAGGGAATGTCTATAAGTAGTAATACTCTTTGACATCTTCTGAGTGAGAATAAACACATATGGGCATGTTGGGAGTGTTATGAGTCTGGAATGGATGATACTTTCTAACAAACAGCCACGGAGCCAGGTTCTACATTGTTCTTAGAGAGCAGATTCTGGGGGAAAGGCCTCGTGTAGAACATACACTCAACGAATGCAGTACATTGTAATAATACAACAAACAACACACTGCTAATGTCAGCCCAGCGCTGACCTGTCCGCCTTGTACCACTCCTGACCTGTCCATCTTGTACCACTCCTGACCTGTCCATCTTGTACCACTCCTGACCTGTCCATCTTGTACCACTCCTGACCTGTCCATCTTGTACCACTCCTAAACTGTCCGTCTTGTACCACTCCTGACCTGTCCGTCTTGTACCACTCCTGACCTGTCCATCCTGTACCACTCCTGACCTGTCCATCTTGTACCACTCCTGACCTGTCCATCTTGTACCACTCCTGACCTGTCCATCTTGTACCACTCCTGACCTGTCCATCTTGTACCACTCCTGACCTGTCCATCTTGTACCACTCCTGACCTGTCCATCTTGTACCACTCCTGACATGTCCATCTTGTACCACTCCTGACCTGTCCATCTTGTACCACTCCTGATCTGTCGATCTTGTACCACTCCTGATCTGTCCATCTTGTACCACTCCTGACCTGTCCATCTTGTACCACTCCTGACCTGTCCATCTTGTACCACTCCTGACCTGTCCATCTTGTACCACTCCTGACCTGTCCATCTTGTACCACTCCTGACCTATCCGTCTTGTACCACTCCTGACCTATCCGTCTTGTACCACTCCTGACCTGTCCGCCTTGTACCACTCCTGACATGTCCATTATGTACCACTCTTGACCTGTCCGCCTTGTACCACTCTTGACCTGTCCACCTTGTACCACTCCTGACCTGTCCGTCTTGTACCACTCCTGACCTGTCCGCCTTGTACCACTCCTGACCTGTCCATCTTGTACCACTCCTGACCTGTCCATCTTGTACCACTCCTGACCTGTCCATCCTATTTCACTCCTGACCTGTCCATCCTATTTCACTCCTGACTTGTCAATCATTTTCCACTCCTGACCTGTCCATCTTGTACCACTCCTGACCTGTCCGTCGTGTACTACTCCTGACCTGTCCATCATGTACCACTCTTGACCTGTCCATCTTGTACCACTCCTGACCTGTCCATCTAGTACCACTCCTGACCTGTCCATCTTGTACCACTCCTAACCTGTCCGTCTTGTACCACTCCTGACCTGTCCGTCTTGTACCACTTCTGACCTGTCCGTCTTGTACCACTCCTGACCTGTCCATCTTGTACCACTCCTGACATGTCCATTATGTACCACTCTTGACCTGTCCGCCTTGTACCACTCCTGACCTGTCCGTCTTGTACCACTCCTGGCCTGTCCGTCTTGTACCACTCCTGACCTGTCCGTCTTGTACCACTCCTGACATGTCCATTATGTACCACTCTTGACCTGTCCGTCTTGTACCACTCCTGACCTGTCCGTCTTGAGCATTACATGTTCGGATGTCCTTTGACATTGCATGTTCGGATGTCCTTTGACATTACATGTTCAGATGTCCTTTGACATTACATGTTCGGACGTCCTTTGATATTACATGTTCGGATGTAATTTGACAATACATGTTCTGATGTTCTTTGACCTTCAGCCGAAGATGATGTTCCATATTGACCATGCCACTGAGCAGACGCAACCAGAAGCAAGAGGCGGACGTGGGAGCAAACAGAACGCTTTGAATATGACGCTAAAGATGGCAGCCGTTGGGAACAATATGACATGACTGTTCAGGGAAACAGCTGAGCCTAAAATGGCAACCCTACAGGGACAATATGTCATGCCTGTTCGGGGAAACAGCTGAGCCTTAGATACAAGTAAGATATGAATGCACAAGGTCTGAGTTATGTTATTCATACCAGAGCATAGATGCACGAATAAACCGGTTGGCCGTTTGTCTTTTCTTGAAAGAGCGCATACATCCCACCATATCTCCCCGTCCGCATGCGCGGTGACACGTTTCCGGGTCTTTTTTTGCTGGGGAGAACATGGTTGATTTATTGAGCAAGACAGGCCTGACATTGTACATATTTTGTATGGCCTCTACTGGGACAGAGCACAGATATGTGCATATATCACGAGAAATACTTCATATATGCTATATATAGAAGCAGACATGGAAGGCCACATCAGACAACAACAAGAAAGTAATGCTTCAAATACGCGAAATGTGTACATGACGACGAAGCCTCACCGAAGGAACAACAGCCAGTGCGATGTGGTTTTTCTATTTTAAAATGGCCTTTTTAGCGATAGCAAACATGTGCACATTTCTCGGCTGAGATACATTGCCTACGTCAGTGCGATGTTAATAGAACGGTTCCCAAAGAAAATAATGTTTTCTCAGCTAGACTCATGTAAGTGAAGTTGTCTTTGACCGAAACAGCGACACAAACATCACGAGAGTCTCAATGAAGAACTGTGGTGTAGATTATGTCAATTAATTCGGAAAACAGTGGAGCTTATCGCCCAACCTGGCGTCATCAAGTGCCTACTGGCGTGATGACATAGTGGAGTTTATAACCAGATTGATTGATTGTTAAAAAGGACGTTATAGCACTAGGGATATCACCATGTATGCCCAGTCTCTAACAGCATGTGTCGGAGTATGGGATGCTGACTGTTGTTGTAGCACAAGCGTCGGAGTGTGTGGGGTGCTGACTGTAGCTGTAGTACATGTGTGGGAGTGTGGGACGGTAACTGTTGCTGTAGTAGATGTGTCGGAGTATAGGATGCTGACTGTAGCCTGTAGCACATGTGTCGGAGTATAGGATGCTGACTGTAGCCTGTAGCACATGTTTCGGTATGTGTGGGGGGAGGGGGTTACTGACTGTTGCTGTAGCCTGTAGCACATGTGTCGGAAGGTGGGATGCTGACTGTTGTTGTAGCACATGTGTCGGAGTATGGGATGCTGACTGTTGTTGTAGCACAAGCGTCGGAGTGTGTGGGGTGCTGACTGTAGCTGTAGTACATGTGTGGGAGTGTGGGACGGTAACTGTTGCTGTAGTAGATGTGTCGGAGTATAGGATGCTGACTGTAGCCTGTAGCACATGTGTCGGAGTATATGATGCTGACTGTAGCCTGTAGCACATGTGTCGGAGTATAGGATGCTGACTGTACCCTGTAGCACATGTTTCGGTATGTGTGTGTGTGTGGGGGGGGGGGGGGTTACTGACTGTTGCTGTAGCCTGTAGCACATGTGTCGGAAGGTGGGATGCTGACTGTTGCTGTAGCACATGTGTCGGAGTATGAGATGCTGACTGTTGCTGTAGCCTGTAGCACATATGTTGGAGTATGGAATACTAACTTGCTGTAGCACAATGACGAAGACTGTACCCTCACCACCAGGTGTGTTCCTGCATCATGGTGGTGATGGCTATGCCCCTTATTGCTGCCACACGTGACTGATGTGCAGTCAAACATCAAGGAAGAAGTCCAACATCAAGGAAATCCCCCCAGTAATAGATGTGAAGTCAAACATCAAGGAAGTTCCTTCAGTGAGTGATGTCAAGTCAAACATCAAGGAAGTTCCTCCAGTAATAGATGTGAAGTCAAACATCAAGGAAGAAGTCCAACATCAAGGAAATCCCCCCAGTAATAGATGTGAACTCAAACATCAAGGAAGTTCCTTCAGTGAGTGATGTCAAGTCCAACATCAAGGAAATCCCCCCAGTAATAGATGTGAACTCAAACATCCAGGCAGCTCCATGGAAACGGATCAACACTGGGCACCCATCTTGGCAACAAACATTTCCGTCACCAGGCTGGCCAAATACCGCACCTTCGAACCCACTCCAGGACTGACATATGGCATGACTGGTCATATAAACCACATTTGGATCAACTCCAGGACTGACAGATGACTTGTTGCCTAAATCTGTCAGCAAGACGTAGACTTATTTCACCAATATATCGGATGTCATAACGTGAGCAGATGATCGCATAGAAAAGATTGCGACTCGTGCATGAGGAACCCTCACGGATGTGGAAAGTGGTCTTAGGGAATGTCAGACTCTGGGTTTTAAGCACATGTGGACAGATCTTACAGCGAGATCGAAGACAAGCCACCGTGTTAGGAAGAGACCTGTGAGATTGGGGTAGACTGCTATGGACCAGCACATCCCTGAGATTACGATCCCGCCTGAACGCCACCAGGGGAGCCTCTGAGAAGACATCGCGAGTGGTCGGGTCCACCTGGAGAATGGATAGATGTCTCAAGAGAACATTTGGGACAGTTGGGAGAAAGGAATATAACCCTTACAATACGGGAGGGGGATTGATGAGGTATAGAGAAGGAATGCGTGGGAGTCAGTAGGTTTATAATAAACCTTCGCACATAGACCCTTAAGAGTCTGTTAGATCTACAGTGATCTATGAAATCGACAGCCGAAGAAGAGATAGCGGAGGTGAGTCTGATGCTGGGATGAAAGTCGGGGACAAAGGCAATGAAATTCTGGAGGTCAGACAGGGGCATGTCTGAAACACCAAAACAGTCATCGACATACCTCCTATAGAGCTCCGGGAGCCTACCAGTGTATTGACTCCATACCTGGTGTTCAAGATAGCCCATGAACAGACAGACATAACTAGGACCCATCTTAGTGCCCATGGCCACCCCGCTGATCTGGTCAAAATAGTCCCCATTGAACTCAAATGAATTGAGGTTAAGGACTAACTCTGCCAGACGCAACAATGGTCCGGTGGCTATGGTGGTTGGTGTCTTTGATATATGAGGGGAGGCTATAAACCAACGGCTGAAATATGCTGTCAAGGAACTCTGAAATCCGTTCAGTAGGACAAGAGCAGGCCGAGACGATGGGTCTGCCTGGGCTCCCAAGCTTGTGTGTCTTAGGCAGCATGTACAAGGTGGGTTGAACGGTGGGGTGGCAGAGCTGGGTAACATGAAAGGAGGGGGGAGGGGTCGTCACATTTGGCGATGTACTATCCTTGGAACTTAATCAATTAATAGCTAGAACGCGTGTATCCTTCCTGCCATGTCTGACAGAAACAAGAGCCGGACGTCCTGTGGGAATTTTCAGACGTGTAACTGCCCCTCATCCCCCCCCTCATCCCCCCTCCCCCAATGTGCATGAGTATGGCCGTGACACTCCTGCCATGTCTGACAGAATCAAGAGCCGGACGTCCTGTGGGAATTTTCAGACGTTTAACTGCCCCTCATCCCCCCCCCCTCATCTCCCCCTCCCCCAATGTGCATGAGTATGGCCGTGACACTCCTGTCATGTGGCATCCTGACTTCGCCCGTCAACCCCCGCAGGAAGAACTATCCCACACATCCGTCGATTAAGATCACAAATATGGTCAACATGCTCCACTATACGTCCACGCCGGCCTCAACTTACAGCCTGGCGAGGACAAGAACGAGGAAAACCTGAAGGACAACCAGAAATTATGGGTTTCCGCTCTCAGTAGGTGGTTATATAACTGTGTCAAGGTCATTAATTAACAGCCGACAGGACGCGGTAACTGGAGTGGGCCGGTCTGCCAGATGAACGAATGCGACAGATAACTGCACGTCCCCAGCAATTAAGCTTAAACCTAATTCTGTTGGCCAGACTGTGTGTCCTGGCCCTAACCCAGCCAGGTTATGCAACAGTTGACTCCGTGCCTCCTACCTGACGAGTCTTGTTTTACTTGAGCTGCTGTGTTTGAGATTTCACGGATCCCTACGTATAGCAGCAGGATCTAGTCAGCATATATCTATCATCAACCGCCCAACTGAGTGAGGCAGTAACGGACTTTCCCAACACATCCTCGTTGAATAAAAGACCATGCACTGAGCGACATATACGTACATCGAAATAGTAATATACATTCAGACTACGAGATTCCCAGTAGTGAAAGGATTAGACGGACAATCTATCATACTAGGAATTTTCCAGAGAACACCTGTGACACATTATGCGATTTTTTATTTTGTGTTGTCCCCCATTGTTAGCCAGTTTTGGTTTTACACCTCGAGTTCAAAACACTTCGGGTAAATCGATTGATGATTCGTCTCTTCGACAAATAAGGTGTAGATAACTTACCGTTTCAATAACATACTAGTTGTAAACACGCTGGGTTCTCTCCCTGAAACGTGGCTTCTTGCAGGAGGATCTTTCATGTGTTGCCCAGTGAACGGACACTATCAACTCTTGCATTTCTGTGACTCTTGTTATTTCCCTGTAAATTATAATTACATGCTCAAACGTTGCGACAACTGTTGGCAAGCCTTGGAATATCCCACACACGATTTAGTCAAGTTGGAATATCCCACACACGATTTAGTCAAATATCATTGAATGCACACTGACATCTGAGTCCAGAGCTGCTACAGTAAGTGAAACGGTCAAACTCTAATACTGTGGCAGCTGAGGGCTGGCGGAGTGGCTTTGCTTCCATCTTGTCTGTTACAGAAGCCAGCACAACACTGAGTCCCATGGACTACAGCTCTTCACATGTGTCCGGTTCTCTCTGGTTGTCTGCTGTGTGTGTTCTACTATTTTGTGGTAAGTATTTGAAATATTGACTTTCTTACTGATGAATTAAAATGCTATTTATAACATAGTAGTAGTAGTAGTAGTAGTAGTAGTAGTAGTAGTAGTAGTAGTAGTAGTAGTAGTAGTAGTAGTAGTAGTAGTAGTAGTAGTAGTAGTAGTAGTAGTAGTAGTAGTAGTAGTAGTAGTAGTAGTAGTAGTAGTAGTAGTAGTAGTAGTAGTAGTAGTAGTAGTAGTAGTAGTAATGGACATCTTTATTTTGTTCTAAATACAACCTAAAGACTGAATGTCATGTCAGGGCAGACAAGACCCTAAGCCTGTGTCAGCAACTTGTCTGGGATCGAAGCTCTGTTAGAGCATTGCTTTGCTAATCCCGCAGCTTCTGCAGCTTGTCTTGTTCCAGACGTATTGGTGTTACCTTTTCTCTGGAGTAAACTAGGCAGGCCGAGAAAGGGATCTTGCTGCATGAGCAACACATGGTCTCTAAATTCAGCCCAGGCTTTGTGTTATGGAGAGATAACCCCATTTTACAAATTATCATCTGTCAAGACTGCAAGGTGCCACTCATATTTTGTTCAAATTCTACTGTCTCCTCTTCCTCCGACTCAACCTTCCTCTTGGAGATCTTTATCTTCTGTTGTCTCTTCATTATCGTGCCTCTTCTCGAGAGGAGTTTGTTTTGCCTACTTGTTCAGCTCTCGACTTCAGATAGCGGCAACTACAGCAGAAGAAGAAGAAGAAGAAAAAGAAGGAGGAGGAGGAGGAGGAGGAGGAGGAGGAGGAGGAGGAGGAGGAGGAGGAGAAGATTATAATATTCGGGGACATCTTAAATATTGATAAAGAAGAAGAAGAAGAAGAAGAAGAAGAAGAAGAAGAAGAAGAAGAAGAAGAAGAAGAAGAAGAAGAAGAAGAAGAAGAAGAAGAAGAAGAAGAAGAAGAAGAAGAAGAAGAAGAAGAAGAAGAAGAAGAAGAAGAAGAAGAAGAAGAAGAAGAAGAAGAAGAAGAAGAAGAAGAAGAAGAAGAAAGAAGAAGGAGGAAAACAAAGATGTATGTGGAGAGCTCAAACCGCTATACAAATGAAAATTCTAATATACGCTACAACAACTCCATCAAGATATCAGATGTCCCCGAAGATTAGAAAGGTGTGATCGACCATGCCACTCCAAGCCAAGGACATGCCATCAGAACATTACCCCTCCCCTCATCCCATAAACAAAAATAGCTTCTATAGGGTCACTTTACAGTGCAAAGGCTTCACTTCGCATCCTTTTGTCAAAGATCAAAGTGTCTTGCCATTAGGACCGAGCAAACCTGCAAACTTAACAAATAATAATACCATACAACTGACCACTGACACTGACCACTGACGATTAACACTGACCATAAAAACTTACAACACACACAAACCACTGATCACTAACACTAACCACAAACTCTACCACTAACACTGACCACTGATAACTAACACTGACCACAAACACTGACCACTAACACTGACTACTGAAAACCAACACTGACCACAAACACTGACCACTAACACTGACCACTAACGCTGACCATTATCACTGACCACAAACACTGACCACTTACACTGACCACAAACACTGACCACAAACACTGACCATTAGCACTGACCACTAACACTGACCACTAACACTAACCACAAACTCTACCACCAACACTGACCACTGATAACTAACACTGACCACAAACACTGACCACTAACATTGACCACTTTACACTAACCATTAGCACTGACCACAAACTGACCACAAACACTGACCACTTACACTGACCATTAGCACTGACCACAAACACTGACCACAAACAGTGACCACTAACATTGACCACTTACACTGACCATTAGCACTGACCACAAACACTGACTTACACTGACCATTAGCACTGACCACAAACACTGACTTACACTGACCATTAGCACTGACCACCAACACTGACCACAAACACTGACTTACACTGACCATTAGCACTGACCACAAACACTGACTTACACTGACCATTAGCACTGACCACCAACACTGACTTACACTGACCATTAGCACTGACCACCAACACTGACCACAAACACTGACCACAAACACTGACCACGAACACTGACTTACACTGACCATTAGCACTGACCACAAACACTGACCACTTACACCGAAAGGCTCATTCTATGACTAAGAGGGCTAAAACAAATTAATATCCTAAATGTGGCTGATTTGTATTTGCAGCAAAGAACCTCAATGGCTCGGAACGCTGAAGAAGAAGAAGAAGAAGAAGAAGAAGAAATGTGGCCGATTCAGTCACGGGATTATTCATTTGAGGCTGTTATGGGCCCTACTATAACTTCTCTTCTGAGGTTGAACGGGGTAGGGGTAACGAACAGAGAAAGAAGGAATGGCAAGAGACACGCTTGACCATTCACTTCTTAGGTTTGCTGACTATTTGACTGCCTCCTGTGTTTCCTTTCTCTGTTTCTTGCTCTTTATTTTTCTGGCGTTCCTTGTATTTATTTATATCTTCTTGACCTGCTCTGGATGTGTTGATATGGACCTGTGACCTGTAACTATTTGACCTGTGACTATTTCAGGGAGTGAGGCCAAGCGCTGCAGCTATGGTCTCTACACCCAGGACTACCGGACCCAGGAGCTGGACAAGCGACATCGCGAGCCCCGGGCATTCGGGGTCAAGGACTGCACCTGGGGTTGTTGCTGGGGCAACTCGCACGACGTCTGCTGCGCTTTCCCGTAAGGATGCCATGTTGTAGATCAGCTGTCTCCGTCCTGCTTCCTGAGACAGATGTTGAGACAGAGACAGAGTGTGTAGACAAGTGTTGGGACAGAGACAATGTGTGTAGGCAAGTGTTGGGACAGAGACAGTGTTTGGAGACAACTGTTGAGACAGAGACGATCGTTGTGACAAAGACGAACGAACGAACGAACGAACTTTATTTTAAAAGGGTAACAAATTGGGCACGCAGGATCGTCTTACATTCGGCCGTTTCGATCACTCATCTTTCATTCATCAAATGTGCATGTTACATTTACATAGGGATAAAAAACATTGTCAAATGGATTTTGTAAGCATAAACAATGCATATTACGCATGGTACATTCACATTGGGGAAAAAACAACATTGTCAAATGAAAGTTGTAAACAAACAGTGCATATTGCAATGTTGTGAGACACATCCCCCATCCACCCTCACACCCTGCAGCCACCCACACATCCCTCAGACACCCACACATCCCCCACCCACCACACCCCACCCACCCACACAACCTCCACTCACTCACACAGACTCAGGCAAACATACTTGCCGCCACCCACCCACTGATCCCCCACCCACACACATTTCCCCACCCACACAAAGACCGTTTTTTGAAACAACTGTTGAGACAGAAGCACTAGTTGAGACAGAAACGGATGTTGTGACGGAGAGTTTCTGGAGACACCTGTTGAGATAGAGACAATTGTTGTGGCAAAGAAAGTTTCTTGAGACAACTGTTGAGACAGAGACAATTGTTGTGACGAAGACAGTTTCAACTGTTGAGGCAGAAGCATTTGTTGAGACAGAGACGGATGTTGTGAAGGAGACAGTTTCTGGAGGCAAATGTTGAGACAGAAATACGTGTTGAGACAAACACATTTGTTGAGATGCAGACATTTGTTGAGACAGAGACAATTACTGACAGCGGCAACTATTGAGACAGAGACACTTGTTGAGACAGAAACGGTTATTGGCTGAGACACTTGTTGAGATAGAGACATTTGTTGAGAGGGGGGCATTTGTTGAAACAGAGGCATTATTTGAGACATAGACATTGCTGAGGCTGAGAAATTGTTGAGGCAGAGAAATTGTTGAGGCAGAGACATTGTTGAGATATATACGAGATATGTTTGATGCATAGACAAATGTCGAGACGGAGACGTATTGAGACAGAGACATTTTTAGATTGAGGCAAATTTGATGGCTTTCATTCAGACAGAGACATTCATTCAGACAGAGACATTCATTCAGATAGAGACATTCATTCAGACAGAGACATTCATTCAGACAGAGACATTCATTCAGACAGAGACATTTTTAAACTGAGAAAATTATTCAAACAAAGACAACTGCAGCTGCTGTGACAGAGACATGAGACCATCTCTTACATGAGACCATCTTTTAAGTCTGAGACACGAGATTCTCTTCTGTTTATATCTAAGACAAGACATTCTCTTCTGTTTATGTCTGAGACAAGACATTCTCTTCTGTTTATGTCGGAGACACGACATTCTCTTTGTTTATATCTGAAACAAGACACTCTTATATTCATGCGTGAAACAAGACACCTTCTTGTGTGTTCCAGGCTAGAGATCGCCCTGGTTGTGCTCATCTCCACCTTGTGTCTCATCATCATCATCGCAGTCATCGTCGGCCTCGTCAAGTACCTTTTGTCGCGGAGGAAGAGGACTTGCGTGCACGTCAACGGCTCTGTCTGCAGACACGGTAGGTCTCCGCCCGGCCAGAGGCTGAGGTCTCGTGTATCGCAACACTCACACCTGTCTGTTGTCTAGTGTACCTTCTCACGTCCTTCTGTCTGTCCACCTGTCTTCTCTGTCAGATCCAGCAATACTCGGCTACTGTATTATGTTGATTTTGGCCAGGTCAAGGTCAGGTCGCGGGATGCCTTCCATACACTGAATTGTACAGGCGATATCAGATTGCTTTGAACTAAGAATTTGAAAAACGGATGAGTTGGTGTAAATATTAAGCTGACATTGGCCTGAGCGAAGTGGAACGAAATGTTCGATGCTAGCTCTCGACGTTTGCTACGTGAGTGAAAGATTAGCCACATATTCTTTCATGCAATGGGGTCAGCCATATACAAACCGGCGGAAGGCAAGAGGAAACTGCCGATGTATTTACTCCTAGTTAATGATGTTTCAAAACACATTCAATAAAGATACCGATGTTAATGGAGATCCCAGTGGAATCAATTAACCCGGTAGGGAGCGTCATGAGCTACAAGTAATCCCTGATCATCAGCTTGCCACTGTATGCAGATTAAATATTATAAATGACGTACATGATTGACAGATTCATTGCCAAACAAAAAGTTGGTTTGGACCAAACAAAAATAAATGGATGGCGAAAGCTGGAAAGTGGGGTTGTGCCACAGTTATTGCTTAAAATAAATGTTTGCATATCCATTACAGGATATCGCTGTCAACATCAGCATCTTTCAGCTGATTGTTGATTTCTTTTCAAGATCGCTCAGTAGTTTGCCATTGCTTTCTGAGCGACCGGCTCACATACCCCGTAAGTTACCGACGCGACTAGAACCGCTACCGATTACCGCCGTCGTCACGTTACTCACGAAAGTATACGGGATTACGGAGAAAGTCGCTAACCTCTTGGCCAGGGATACCGGCCAGTTATTGCTTAAGAGTTGTTAATATGGTAACAGGCATGTATTATATATCACATTACAAGGAGTTGTATAGGGGAAACTGTTGTATTTATATTTTAACTACAGTTTGATGTATAAGCCCCTGGTACTTATGGGGACTTCGAATAAGACGATTTATCAGCTCATGGCACTTAACCAGTTAATACAGTGTTTCCCAACGTGGGGCCCACGCCCCACTGGGGGGCAATTTGACTGTTAAGGGGGGCAATTCAAAAATGGAAGAAATCGGCTGAATATAACAAAACGGGGAGACTTGAGACTGAAGTTAACTAAATTGGAACCTGACATAAGATCTCTTTGCAGCAAGCATCAAGCGCAAGGATCTCACTAAATTTAAATAATAAATAATTACTAATAATTAAAATAATATAGAAAAATCTTTCATTAAAATTATTTTGTACGTGAATTTCAGTTCTCCATTATATATATATGTTTTGAAAATTTACTTACTGTGTTTGCTCAATAATTACCTAGTGATTTCTTCCTAAAACCTATCATTCAAGTTTCTTTAGTGAACATTTCAATTTTTGAATATTAAAAATAATGTATATGTTGAGGGGGGGGGGGGGCGTGGGGCGGGGGAGGGGGGCAATATGAATTTTAGAAAGGCTTAAGTGGGGCATGGCACAAAAAAGGTTGGGAAACACTGAGTTAATATGTTATAGTATTATTCAGTGTAGTATATATCATGTTATATAGATGAATGATAATCTCCCTTGATCATAACTTCACACCTGAATTTTCTCCCCTTTCAGGAATTCTGGGTAACTTTGGGACACTAATGTATCCAGACTCATCCACCATCCTTCACCAGAGCTACATCCACCTGGACTCCGAGGCACACCCAGGGCTGGCGGCATCAGTGCACAATTCGGAGACGAACCTCTGCCGCCTGCAGACACACCGGAGACTGTCCAAACAGGGCGAGAACACTGCCCAGCTGCTTCCATCTATGCCTGAATGTTGCACCAGCATGTGAGGGGTCGGCCAACTACACCTGGGGATAATGACTACAGTCAGAAGACGTGCGGTGACGATGTCACCCAGCTGGGGATAATGACTACGGTCAGAAGACGTGCGGTGACGATGTCACCCAGCTGGGGATAATGACTACAGTCAGAACACGTGCGGTGACGATGTCACCCAGCTGGGGATAATGACTACAGTCAGAACACGTGCGGTGACGATGTCACCCAGCTGGGGATAATGACTACGGTCAGAAGACGTGCGGTGACGATGTCACCCAGCTGGGGATAATGACTACGGTCAGAAGACGTGCGGTGACGATGTCACCCAGCTGGGGATAATGACTACAGTCAGAACACGTGCGGTGACGATGTCACCCAGCTGGGGATAATGACTACAGTCAGAACACGTGCGGTGACGATGTCACCCAGCTGGGAAGTCACGGTGACACTCAGTACTCGTGTGATAAAGCTGTCTATGACACCAGGACATCACGATGACACTCAGTACTCGTGTGATAAAGCTATTTATGACACTAGGACGTCATGACACTCAGTACTCGTGTGATAAAGCTATTTATGACACTAGGACGTCATGACACTCAGTACTCGTGTGATAAATTTGTCTACGACACCATGACATCACAATGGCACTCAGTACTCGTGTGATAAAGCTGTCTACGACACCATGACGTCACGGTGACACTCAGTACTCGTGTGATAAAGCTGTCTATGACACCATGACATCACGATGACACTCAGTACTCGTGTGATAAAGCTGTCTATGACACCATGACATCACGATGACACTCAGTACTCGTGTGATAAAGCTGTCTATGACACCATGACATTACGATGACACTCAGTACTCGTGTGATAAAGCTATTTATGACACTAGGACGTCATGACACTTAGTACTCGTGTGATAAAGCTATTTATGACACTAGGACGTCATGACACTCAGTACTCGTGTGATAAATTTGTCTATGACACCATGACATCACGATGACACTCAGTACTCGTGTGATAAAGCTGTCTATGACACCATGACATCACGATGACACTCAGTACTCGTGTGATAAAGCTATTTATGACATCAGGAAATCACGACGAAATTCTGTGGTCATGTGATAAATCTGTGTGCCACACCAAAAATAATCACGACATTTAATACTCATGTGATAAAGCTATCTATTACACCAGGACGTGAGAAGGACATTTATTAATCGTGTGATAAAAGTGTCTGCCACACCAAAAATCATCACGATATTTAGTACTCATGTGATAAAGCTGTCTATCACACCAGGACATAAGAAGGACATGTTTACTCGTGTGATAAAACTGTCTACCACGTCGGCACATCACAAGGACATTCAGTACCCAGGTAACGGAAATGACCTAGCGATGTCAAACCTGGAAGAAATACAGCACTGGGTTACACAAGGTCTGTACTTGACATTGGTAAGCGCCAAGTTCCGTCTCGACATTAGGAAGCGCCAAGTTCGCTCTCAACATTAAATCATCAAGTTGCAGAAGCGTTCACAGAAACAGAACCGCAAGACTTGAGAGAGACACAGCCACATCAGAGTGCATACAGCTTGCTCGTGGGTAAATCCCCGTGAGTACATCTGACCCCGTATGACCCTCAAGTACAGACTATGGACAAACGTGATGAAGAAAGCGTAGAGGCATGCCAGGAGCCATGGGATGGACAATCTGATGAATTAACAAGTTCTGGGAAATAGAACAGAACGGAGAAGACTGTTTGAAGTCATCACAAAGTGGAGGATCCAATTACTTGGTCACACGTTACCATGTGAAGCAAAACAGCATAGATAATACGTTGTCAATGAATGATCGAGAATATCCGATTCTGGCAATGAATGATTGAGACTAGAATGCCCGATTATGGCAATGAATGATTGAGACTAGAATGTCCGATTCTGGCGATGAATGATTGAGACTAGAGTGTCCGATTCTGGCGATGAATGATTGAGACTAGAATGTCCGATTCTGGCGATGAATGATTGAGACTAGAGTGTCCGATTCTGGCGATGAATGATTGAGACTAGAATGTCCGATTCTGGCGATGAATGATTGAGACTAGAATGGCCGATGGTGGCAATTAATGACTGAGACAAGAATGGCCGATGTTGGCAATGAATGAGAAAGATAAGAAGTCCGATGTTGGCAGTAAAATGCCCCTAATCTACCTCTAACTGTTATTTTAATTACTGATAATATAAACATTATTGTGGTGTTGAGAGTGTATTTACCAGTCAGTTAGGTTTCGTATCTAAACCAAGTAGTTTCATCATCAACTGTGTGTGTTTCTTCATGAAGACAGTGCTAGACATGTGTCTGCAGTGTCTTTCATGGCTTGTTTCTGTGAAGTGTTTCTGCGCAGTAACCACATTTTGATTATTTATATTGTGCTAATGAATTGTTTCATGTTGTACATTGCTAAATCTACAATATGGATGTGAATCGTGGACATTGAATTACCCGAGTAGACAGAAATTGGAGAAGTCCGAGCCGTGGTTTCTCCGTGGGATGCTAGAAGCAACATGGACAGCTAGGAAGACTAGTGTCTCAGAACCGGATGAGGTCGTGCCACAAACTTGTGTGATCACCGACTGGTCGCACATTGAGTGACCCTAGGGTAGATGGAGGGTGTGGTAGCCATTGAGATCCCGGGGTTGGTGGGGGGGGGGGGGGGGTGACAGCTGGGGAGATGCTAGGTACTAGAGACATATATCGATGGAGGAACATGCCGGGTGTTGGAGAGGAAGATCCCGGGGTCTCCGTGGCGGAATAGTCAAAATGTATATTTAACGCCCCTACGGTTGTCAGCTAATTCTAAGACTCCGTCATTTGCTGTTGTTGAAACCTTTGTGAGTGGGGGAGTTGGCGGAGAGAAAGGGGAAGAGGGCGGAGAGAAAGGGGAAGAGGGTGGAGAGAAAGGGGAAGAGGGCGGAGAGAAAGGGGAAGGGCTGCCATCACTGAAGCTTCCTGGATGTCCTGTATTCCTTCTGTCCTTCTCTGCGATAGTCCGGCAGGCGTTTCTCTTTTAAATCTTTAAAATCTGTGTTCTAACTGCATGGGTCTCTGGGTCCAGTGCACCAACTACCATGTGATTACTGGTGTCTGAAGGACGGGATCGAAGATCGTCCACTGAGCGACGGAGTCCAGACACGAACAGACGACCTTCAGTGCTCAAATAAACACAAGCACATGCATCACATAGATCTTAACATGCACGAGCACACAGACACACACCTGACTGCCTTGACCTCACGGCTTGCACGAACATCTGGGCACACACCTGGCTGCCTTGACCTCACGGCATGCACGAGCACACAGACACACACCTGGCTGCCTTGACCTCATGACATGCACGAGCACACAGACACACACCTGGCTGCCTTGACCTCACGGCTTGCACGAACACACAGACACACACCTGGCTGCCTTGACCTCACGGCATGTACGAACATCTGGGCACACACCTGGCGGCCTTGACCTCACGGCATGCACGAGCACACAGACACACACCTGGCTGCCTTGACCTCACGGCATGTACGAACATCTGGGCACACACCTAGCTGCCTTGACCTCACGGCATGCACGAGCACACAGACACACACCTGGCTGCCTTGACCTCACGGCTTGCACGAACACACAGACACACACCTGGCTGCCTTGACCTCACGGCATGTACGAACATCTGGGCACACACCTGGCTGCCTTGACCTCACGGCATGCACGAGCACACAGACACACACCTGGCTGCCTTGACCTCACGACATGCACGAGCACACAGACACACACCTGGCTGCCTTGACCTCATGACATGCACGAGCACACAGACACACACCTGGCTGCCTTGACCTCACGCCATGCACGAACACACAGACACACACCTAGCTGCCTTGACCTCACGGCATGCACGAGCACACAGACACACACCTGGGTGACTTATCCTATGGCATGGTCGAGTCAAGAACACAGACTTGATCCACGACTCTAGTGATCGTGTGAGATGACGAATTGTGACCGCTCACACTTATCGGTATGGCACATGATGATGATGTTGCACGCCTGTATACTTAAGTTCTACGGCGTGTTATATTTTATACACAGAAACGCGGTGCCAATAATAAACAATACTTAATTTGTCTCTTTATTTAGTGTACAGAATGTATTTTTATTCAGTACTGTACCATATTGTCACTGTAAAATTATTAAGCAAACCATTCGACATCATATTAAATTGTATTTGTTGTAAAACATGACTGCTTGGTTTTCTTTGTTAGAAATCATTGTTGTAGCCCCAGCTGCTAGGTGTCCATGTTATCAGTCTCTTTGTCCAGCGGTCTGTCTTCCCTAACTCTGCTCTCGTGTGTTTGTGCGTCAATCAGTGCGTCCTTCTGTGCGTCATTTTGTGCGTCATTCTGAAATCCTTCTGTTTACCTGACTGCATGGTGCAGGACATCGAGTCTTCAAACTGTCTGCGTCATTGTTCTCCGTCTCCCGATGTCTGTCTGCGTCATTGTTCTCCGTCTCCCGATGTCTGTCTGCGTCATTGTTCTCCGTCTCCCGATGTCTGTCTGCATCATTATTCTCCGTCTCCCGATGGCTGTCTGCATCATTGTTCTCCGTCTCCCGATGGCTGTCTGCGTCATTGTTCTCCGTCTCCCGATGTGTCTGCGTCATTGTTCCGTCTCCCAATGTCTGTCTGCGTAATTGTTCTCCGTCTCCCGATGTCTGTCTGCATCATTGTTCTCCATCTCCCGATGTTTGTCTGCGTCATTGTTCCCTGTCTCCCGATGTCTGTCTGCGTAATTGTTCTCCATCCTCCGATGTCTGTCTGCGTAATTGTTTTCTGACTCCCGATGTCTGTCTGCGTCATTGTTTTCTGATTACCGATGTTGTGTCTGCGCTGCGTAATTATTCTCTGTCTGCTGATATTTGTCTGCGTAGTTGTTCACGCTCTCTCTCTCTCTCTCTCTCTCTCTCTCTCTCTCTCTCTCTCTCTCTCTCTCTCTCTCTCTCTCTCTCCCGATGTCTGCCTGCGTAATTGTTCTGTCTCCCGATATCTGTACGTGCAATTGAGGCTATGCTCACCTGTATGTCTGTCTGTCAAGATGAGTGTATGTCTGTATGTGCAGGTGAATGTGAGTCTGCCTCTTCAGTTGCGTGTATGACTGTCTGTCTATAAGTGCGTCCCCGTGTATGTACAATTGTCCCCATGACTGTACACTTGTCCACATGTCTGTACACTTGTCCTAATGTATGTACATTTGTCTCCATGTCTGTACATTTGTCTACATGTCTGTACACTTGTCCTCGTCTGTACACTTGTCCTCATTTCTGTACTTGTCCTAATTTATGTACACTTGTACCTATGTCTGTACACTTGTCCCCATGTCTGTACACTTGTCCTCATTTATGTACACTTGTCCCTATATCTGTACACTTGTCCCCACGTCTGTACACTTGTCCCCATATCTGTACACTAGTCCCCATGACTGTACATTTTCCCCCATATCTGTACACTTGTCCACATACCTGTACACTTGTCTAAATATCTGTACACCTGTACCCATGTCTGCACTCTTGTCCTCATGTCTATACACTTGTCCCCATGTCTGACACTTGTCCCCATATCTGTACACTTGTCCCCATATCTGTACACTTGTCCCCGTATCTGTAGACTTGTTCCCAAATCTGTACACGTGTCCCCATGTCTGTACACTTTTCCCCATATCTGTACACTTGTCCACATATCTGTACACCTGTACCCATGTCTGCATTCTTGTCCTCATGTCTGTACATTTGTCCCCATGTCTGTACACTTGCCCCAGCGTAGGTACTCTTGTCCATATGTATGCCTGTATATCAGTGACGATAATTTGCACGGCCAGCTGTCTGATTACCTGGCAAATCTGTCTACTACCTGGCCCAGCTGTCTGACTACCTGGCAAAGCTGTCTACTACCTGGCCCAGTTGTATAACTACCTGGCAAAGCTGTCTACTACCTGGCCCAGCTGTCTAACTACCTGGCAAAGCTGTCTACTACCTGGCCCAGCTGTCTGACTACCTGGCAAAGCTGTCTACTACCTGGCCCAGCTGTCTAACTACCTGGCAAAGCTGTCTACTACCTGGCCCAGCTGTCTGACTACCTGGCAAAGCTGTCTACTACATGGCCCAGCTGTCTGACTACCTTGCAAAGCTGACTACTACCTGGCCTAGCTGTCTGACTACGTGGCCCAGCTGTATAACTACCCTGCAAAGCTGTCTGACCGCCTGGCCCAGCTGTCTGAATACCTGGCCAAGCTGTCTGACTACCTGGTCAAACTGTCTGACTACCTGGCTCAGCTATCTTACTACCTGGTCCAGCTGTCTGACTACCTGGCCAAGCTGTCTGACTACCTGGTCAAACTGTCTGACTACCTGGCTCAGCTATCTGACTACCTGGCCCAGCTGTCTGACTACCTGGCCAAGCTGTCTGACTACCTGATCCAGCTGTCTGACTACCTGGCCCAGCTGTCTGACTACGTGGCCCAGCTGTCTAACTACCCGGCAAAGCTGTCTGACCGCCTGGCCCAGCTGTCTGACTACCTGGCCAAGCTGTCTGACTACCTGGCCCAGCTGTATGACTACCTGGCAAAGTTGTCTACTACCTGGCCCAGCTGTCTGACTACCTGGCACAGTTGTTTAACTACCTGGCAAAGCTGTCTACTACCTGGCCCAGCTGACTGACTACCTGGCAAAGCTGTCTACTACCTGGCCCAGCTGTCTGACTACCTGGCAAAGCTGTCTACTACCTGGCCTAGCTGTCTGACTACCTGGCAAAGCTGTCTACTACATGGCCCAGCTGTCTGACTACCTTGCAAAGCTGACTACTACCTGGCCTAGCTGTCTGACTACGTGGCCCAGCTGTATAACTACCCTGCAAAGCTGTCTGACCGCCTGGCCCAGCTGTCTGACTACCTGGCCAAGTTGTCTGACTACCTGGCCAAGCTGTCTGACTACCTGGCCTAGCTGTCTGACTACGTGGCCCAGCTGTCTAACTACCCGGCAAAGCTGTCTGACCGCCTGGCCCAGCTGTCTGACTACCTGGCCAAGCTGTCTGACTACCTGGCTCAGCTATCTGACTATCTGGCCCAGCTGTCTGACTACCTTGCCAAGCTGTCTCACTACCTGGCCAAGCTGTCTGACTACCTGGCTCAGCTATCTGACTACCTGGCCCAGCTGTCTGAATACCTGGCCAAGCTGTCTGACTACCTGGTCCAGCTGTCTGACTACCTGTCCCAGCTGTCTGACTACCTGGCCCAGCTGTCTGACTACCTGGCCAAGCTGTCTGACAACCTGGCCAAGCTGTCTGACTACCTGGCCAAGCTGTCTGACTATCTAGCCCAGCTGTCCTTCTTGTGTAGAACCACAAGTTGGGGTTATTCATCTGTGATCGGCAAGGGAGCCATGTCCCAGACTGGGTCATGGGGCACGTAGTGCAGATAGTCTAGAGCTCTACGCAGTTAGCGTGAAGACCAATCAAGTTGAGGTTCAAGCCTTGCACGAAGACAACAAGGCACATCACTGGACAGGGGACAGCTCTCCCCCAAGCGATCAATTGGGCTAGATCAGTAGTTCCCAAGCTTTTCAAACCGAGGGCCATATCTACTATTTTCGGTGGTTAAGCGGGCCACAACGTCATAAAATAATAAAAGTCGTGCAATATCATTCTGACCTTTCCTAACTTTCGTCAACAAAATTCCAAAACTTTAAAGGCTGTCAGTGTCAGTACTACACAGCGGTCATTTTTTTTTTTTGGGGTTTAAAATCAAAAGTTCATTTAACAATAAATTTTTAATGAATTTCGAAAATCGCTATTAATGTAATTAATTTACAATTGTAACTGTTCTTCATAACCAGTTACTTACGTTCAGATGCCAGTTTATCAATGTCTGGGCACAAATCTGTCGTGCCCAAAGTCATAAGCACAGCTAGGTTACTGTCGGTGAGTCTGGAACGTTGCTTGTTTTTTATACCGATCATCACAGAAAATGACTGCTCGCATCTGTAAGTCGAGCCAAAACGACAAATGTATCTCTGGGCGAATGAACGCAAGTGTTAAAATTGTTCAACAGGCAATAGTGACCGGAATGAAATCATATCATCAGCTGAAGGTGAAGCAGGCAGCTCCAGAAATTTACATCTCAGTGCAGAATTGCATTTCAAATCAATTAGTTTGTTCTGAAGGTTTTGCTGTAATTGGCAGAGCTTGGCATCAGGAAATACGAACGGATTTATGAAGAGGGCAACATTATCCTCCTCTATTGTGAACTCTTGAAATCTCGACTGAAACGAGGCCTCGCAGGCCACTTTCTGACAGCTGGAGGGCCACAAGTGGCCCGCGGACCGTGGTTTGGGAACCTCTGGGTTAGAGCCATGGGCCGATTCGGACATGGTTCTATGGTTAACGTTGCACGGCCAGAAACTGAGCCTCTACATTAATATTTGTGTAGGAAATGTGAAGGTTGATTTATGGTGTTAGTTATTGATGTCGACCGATTACTATTGTGGAGAATGTACTACGTTCTAGGCAAATAGACTGTATGAAAACCATCATCGAGTCGAGTTGATATGTATGGCGTTTTACCTGTGCATGGTTCCGTCTTGTTGAGAGTAAAGAGTTATAGAACCAAGTAGAATACTAAGATGGTCACCATCAGAGAGTCGTAGTGCTCAACTATCAGTTAATGTTCAGCATACAGTTAGGGGGGGGGGGGGTGAAGTGAAAGAAGCCACACAGAGTGAAAGTTAATCCGGCCCGCAGGTCAGTCTAGCAGGACGTCGCTCTCAGCACGGGCCGCAGGTCAGTTTAGCAGGACCTCGCTCTCAGCACGGGGCGCAGGTCAGTGTAGCAGGATGTATCGCTCAGCCCGGCCCGCAGGTCTGTTTAGCAGGACTTCTGCTACAGCCATGTCCATGTCCCATGTGTCTAGACTGGTCTGTGTCCAGCTGCGTGCTGGTAGACCCCTCCCTCTTCTCCCGGAACCAGGCCCCATATTGCTGTTCTCTCTACATCATTGTAACCGTTAATACGATCAAAGTGATTTCGTAAATTATAAAGGGCAATAAATACATTTGACTAGCCAAACTTGTCACATTTCGGTTAATTCCCTTGCATGAAAATTTTTTAAACAAAACTACAGTAGATACCATAGTGAGAACTGAGATCCTTCACCTGTTTTAAACAACACAAACAAAGTGCTTTATGAGCCTGAGACTTGCCCAGTAGCCACCTCACACTAGCTAACCATTCACATACTATCTTCCCATTCACAGACTGATTCAACAATTACACACTCACACAACATTCACTCTCTCACTTACCTTCCGGATATGACATCTGGTAATACAGAACACCGGATATGGCATCTGGTAGTATGAAACACCGGATATGACATCTGCAATGCAGAACACCGGATATGTCATTTGCCATTACATAACACCGGATATGTCATTTGTCAATACATAACACCTGATATGGCATCTGGCAATACAGAACACCGGATGTCATTTGCCATTACAAAACACCGAATATGTCATCTGCCAATATATAACACCGGATATGTCATGTGACAATATATAACACCGGATATGTAATTTGCCAATACATAACACCAGATATATCATTTGGCATTAGCGATCACTGGGTATGTTATTTTGCAACACAGAACACTGGATATGTGATTTGCCAATATCTAATACCGGATATGTCATTTGGCAATACAGAACACCGGATATGTCATTTTGTAATACAGAACACCGGATATGTCATTTGCCAATATATAACACAGGATATGAAATTGGCAATAGAGAACACCAGATATGTCATTTGGCAATACAGAACACTGGATATGTCATTTGCCAATATATAACACCGGATATGAAATTGGCAATACAGAACACCAGATATGTCATTTGGCAATACAGAACACCGGATATGTCATTTGCCAATATATATATAACACCGGATATGACATCTGGCAATACAAAACACCGGATATGTCATTTGGCAATACAGAACACCGGATATGTCATTTGCCAATATATAACACCGGATATGAAATTGGCAATACAGAACACCAGATATGTCATTTGGCAATACAGAACACCGGATATGTCATATGCCAATATATAACACCGGATATGAAATTGGCAATACAGAACACCAGATATGTCATTTGGCAATACAAAACACCGGATATGTCATTTTGCAATACAGAACACCGGATATGTCATTTGCCAATATATAACACCGGATATGAAATTGGCAATACAGAACACCAGATATGTCATTTGGCAATACAGAACACCGGATATGTCATTTGCCAATATATAACACCGGATATGAAATTGGCAATACAGAACACCAGATACGTCATTTGACAATACAGAACAGCGGATATGTCATTTTGCAATACAGAACACCGGATATGTCATTTGCCAATATATAACACCGGATATGAAATTGGCAATACAGAACACCAGATATGTCATTTGGCAATACAGAACACCAGATATGTCATTTGCCAATATATAACACCGGATATGTCATTTGCCAATATCTAATACCGGATATGTCATTTGGCAATACAGAACACCGGATATGTCATTTTGCAATACAGAACACCGGATATGTCATTTGCCAATATATAACACCGGATATGAAATTGGCAATAGAGAACACCAGATATGTCATTTGGCAATACAGAACACTGAATATGTCATTTGCCAATATATAACACCGGATATGAAATTGGCAATACAGAACACCAGATATGTCATTTGCCAATATATAACACCGGATAAGACATCTGGCAATACAGAACACAGGATATGACATCTGGCAATACAGAACACCGGATATGTCATTTGGCAATACAGAACACTGGCTATGTCATTTGCCAATATATAACACAGGATATGTCATTTACCAATATATAACACCGGATATGTCATTTTGCAATACAGAACACCGGATATGATAACTGACAATACAGAACACCGGATATGTTATTTAGCAATATGAAACACCGGATATGACATCTGGCAATATGAAACACAGGATATGACATCTAGTAATATAGAACACCAGATATGACATCTGGCAATATAGAACACCGCACATGTTATTTGGTAATACATAATACTTGATATGACATCTGGCAATATGTAACCCCAGATATGACATCTGACAATATGAGACACTGGATATTACATCTGACAAAATTAAACACTATGAAACACCGAATATGATATCTTGCGAGGTAAAAATAACATGATATTACATGTTTCAAGCCACACAGTAGCAAGTGTAACCACACACACACACACACACACGCACGCACGTACACACACACACTTACACACACACGCACACACTTACACACATACAAGGAATGTAATCCAATTAGACACCTTGTGTCTAGGGTCTGGTGAACAATAGACATGGCTGGAACAAAAGTGTATCGTGGGCATACAAGACAGAAATAAAACTGAACAATAGATACCAATCTCATGACTGATACCTGGTGGAGAACGACAGCTGAAAACGGGAAGTGTACAGATCGCGACTTCAAAATGTCATGTTTAGAACCTAATATGTGCGTTGACATGTTTAGCTTTTCTTCGGCGTTGTAGCTGTTTATCTGTTACTCGTACAGCTTTGTTTATCTGTGACTCGTACAGCACTGTTTATCTGTTACTCGTAAAGCACTGTTTATTTGTCACTCGTACAGCACTGTTTATCTGTGACTCGTACATCACTGTTTATCACTCGTACAGCACTATTTATCACTCGTACAGCACTGTTTATCTGTCACTCGTACAGAACCGTTTATCACTCGTACAGCACTGTTTATCTGTCACTCGTACAGCACTGTTTATCACTCGTACAGCACTGTTTATCTGTCACTTGTACAGCACTGTTTATCACTCGTACAGCACTGTTTATCTGTTACTCGTACAGCACTGTTTATCACTCGTACAGCACTGTTTATCTGTCACTCGTACAGCACTGTTTATTACGTGCATGTTGACGTTTATTACTCTCATGTAATTGTTTATTATCTGTGAATAAATGTTTATTAATTACACGTTACTGTCTATTGCTAATAGATAAATTATAATTATTTACAACGTAGAACATTATAAAGACAGATATACAGACAACATCCAGTCCAGATAGACAGAAGGTTAGACAGACAGGTATGAGACAACATCCAGACCAGATAAACAGAAGGTTAGACAGACAGATGTGTAGACAACATCCAGACCAGATAGACAGAAGGTTAGACAGACAGGTATGAGACAACATCCAGACCAGATAGACAGAAGGTTAGACAGACAGGTATGAGACAACATCCAGACCAGATAGACAGAAGGTTAGACAGACAGGTATGCAGACAACATCGAGACCAGATAGACAGAAGGTTAGACAGACAGGTATGCAGACAACATCGAGACCAGATAGGCAGAAGGTTAGACAGACATGTATGAGACAACATCCAGACCAGATAGACAGAAGGTTAGACAGACAGATGTGTAGACAACATCCAGACCAGATAGACAGAAGGTTAGACAGACATGTATGAGACAACATCCAGACCAGATAGACAGAAGGTTGGACAGACAGGTATGAGACAACATCGAGACCAGATAGACAGAAGGTTAGACAGACAGATGTGTAGACAACATCCAGACCAGATAGACAGAATGTTAGACAGACAGGTATGCAGACAACATCGAGACCAGATAGACAGAAGGTTGGACAGACAGGTATGAGACAACATCGAGACCAGATAGACAGAAGGCTAGACAGACAGGTATGCAGACAACATCGAGACTAGATAGACAGAAGGTTAGACAGACATGTATGAGACAACATCGAGACCAGATAGACAGAAGGTTAGACAGACAGGTATGAGACAACATCGAGACCAGATAGACAGAAGGTTAGACAGACAGGTATGAGACAACATCCAGACCAGATAGACAGAAGGTTAGACAGACAGGTATGAAACAACATCCAGACCAGATAGACAGAAGGTTAGACAGACAGGTATGCAGACAACATCGAGACCAGATAGACAGAAGGTTAGACAGACAGATGTGTAGACAACATCCAGACCAGATAGACAGAAGGTTAGACAGACATGTATGAGACAACATACAGACCAAATAGACAGAAGGTTAGACAGACAGATGTGTAGACAACATCCAGACCAGATAGACAGAAGGTTAGACAGACATGTATGAGACAACATCCAGACCAGATAGACAGAAGGTTGGACAGACAGTTATGAGACAACATCGAGACCAGATAGACAGAAGGTTAGACAGACAGATGTGTAGACTACATCCAGACCAGATAGACAGAAGGTTAGACAGACAGGTATGCAGACAACATCGAGACCAGATAGACAGAAGGTTGGACAGACAGGTATGAGACAATATCGAGACCAGATAGACAGAAGGTTAGACAGACAGGTATGCAGACAACATCGAGACTAGATAGACAGAAGGTTAGACAGACATGTATGAGACAACATCGGGACCAGATAGACGGAACGTTAGACAGACAGGTATGAGACAACATCGAGACCAGATAGACAGAAGGTTATACAGACATGTATGAGACAACATCGAGACCAGATAGACAGAAGGTTAGACAGACAGGTATGAGACAACATCCAGACCAGATAGACAGAAGGTTAGACAGACAGGTATGAGACAACATCGAGACCAGATAGACAGAAGGTTAGACAGACATGTATGAGACAACATCCAGACCAGATAGACAGAAGGTTAGACAGACAGGTATGAGACAACATCCAGACCAGATAGACAGAAGGTTAGACAGACATGTATGAGACAACATCCAGACCAGATAGGCAGAAGGTTAGACAGACAGGTATGAGACAACATCCAGACCAGATAGACAGAAGGTTAGACAGACATGTATGAGACAACATCGAGACCAGATAGGCAGAAGGTTAGACAGACAGGTATGAGACAACATCGAGACCAGATAGGTAGAAGGTTAGACAGACAGGTATGAGACAACATCCAGACCAGATCGACAGAAGGTTAGACAGACATGTATGAGACAACATCGAGACCAGATAGACAGAAGGTTAGACAGACATGTATGAGACAACATCGAGACCAGATAGACAGAAGGTTAGACAGACAGGTATGAGACAACATCGAGACCAGAGAGGCAGAAGGTTAGACATACAGGTATGAGACAACATCCAGACCAGATAGGCAGAAGGTTAGACAGACAGGTATGCAGACAACATCGAGACCAGATAGGCAGAAGGTTAGACAGACATGTATGAGACAACATCCAGACCAGATAGACAGAAGGTTAGACAGACAGATGTGTAGACAACATCGAGACCAGATAGACAGAAGGTTGGACAGACAGGTATGAGACAACATCGAGACCAGATAGACAGAAGGTTAGACAGACAGGTATGCAGACAACATCGAGACTAGATAGACAGAAGGTTAGACAGACATGTATGAGACAACATCGAGACCAGATAGACAGAAGGTTAGACAGACAGGTATGAGACAACATCGAAACCAGATAGACAGAAGGTTAGACAGACATGTATGTGACAACATCGAGACCAGATAGACAGAAGGTTAGACAGACAGGTATGAGACAACATCCAGACCAGCTAGACAGAAGGTTAGACAGACAGATGTGTAGACAACATCCAGACCAGATAGACAGAAGGTTAGACAGACAGGTATGAGACAACATCCAGACCAGATAGACAGAAGGTTAGACAGACAGATGTGTAGACAACATCCAGACCAGATAGACAGAAGGTTAGACAGACATGTATGAGACAAGATCCAAACCAGATAGACAGAAGGTTAGACAGACAGGTATGAGACAACATCCAGACCAGATAGACAGAAGGTTAGACAGACAGGTATGCAGACAACATCGAGACCAGATAGACAGAAGGTTAGACAGACAGGTATGCAGACAACATCGAGACCAGATAGGCAGAAGGTTAGACAGACATGTATGAGACAACATCCAGACCAGATAGACAGAAGGTTAGACAGACAGATGTGTAGACAACATCCAGACCAGATAGACAGAAGGTTAGACAGACATGTATGAGACAAGATCCAGACCAGATAGACAGAAGGTTGGACAGACAGGTATGAGACAACATCGAGACCAGATAGACAGAAGGTTAGACAGACAGATGTGCAGACAACATCCAGACCAGATAGACAGAATGTTAGACAGACAGGTATGCAGACAACATCGAGACCAGATAGACAGAAGGTTAGACAGACAGGTATGAGACAACATCGAAACCAGATAGACAGAAGGTTAGACAGACATGTATGAGACAACATCGAGACCAGATAGACAGAAGGTTAGACAGACAGGTATGAGACATCATCCAGACCAGATAGACAGAAGGTTAGACAGACAGGTATGAAACAACATCCAGACCAGATAGACAGAAGGTTAGACAGACAGGTATGCAGACAACATCGAGACCAGATAGACAGAAGGTTAGACAGACAGATGTGTAGACAACATCCAGACCAGATAGACAGAAGGTTAGACAGACATGTATGAGACAACATACAGACCAAATAGACAGAAGGTTAGACAGACAGATGTGTAGACAACATCCAGACCAGATAGACAGAAGGTTAGACAGACATGTATGAGACAACATCCAGACCAGATAGACAGAAGGTTGGACAGACAGTTATGAGACAACATCGAGACCAGATAGACAGAAGGTTAGACAGACAGATGTGTAGACAACATCCAGACCAGATAGACAGAAGGTTAGACAGACAGGTATGCAGACAACATCGAGACCAGATAGACAGAAGGTTGGACAGACAGGTATGAGACAATATCGAGACCAGATACACAGAAGGTTAGACAGACAGGTATGCAGACAACATCGAGACTAGATAGACAGAAGGTTAGACAGACATGTATGAGACAACATCGGGACCAGATAGACGGAAGGTTAGACAGACAGGTATGAGACAACATCGAGACCAGATAGACAGAAGGTTATACAGACATGTATGAGACAACATCGAGACCAGATAGACAGAAGGTTAGACAGACAGGTATGAGACAACATCCAGACAAGATAGACAGAAGGTTAGACAGACAGGTATGCAGACAACATCGAGACCAGATAGACAGAAGGTTAGACAGACATGTATGAGACAACATCCAGACCAGATAGACAGAAGGTTAGACAGACAGGTATGAGACAACATCCAGACCAGATAGACAGAAGGTTAGACAGACATGTATGAGACAACATCGAGACCAGATAGGCAGAAGGTTAGACAGACAGGTATGAGACAACATCCAGACCAGATAGACAGAAGGTTAGACAGACATGTATGAGACAACATCGAGACCAGATAGGCAGAAGGTTAGACAGACAGGTATGAGACAACATCGAGACCAGATAGGTAGAAGGTTAGACAGACAGGTATGAGACAACATCCAGACCAGATCGACAGAAGGTTAGACAGACATGTATGAGACAACATCGAGACCAGATAGACAGAAGGTTAGACAGACATGTATGAGACAACATCGAGACCAGATAGACAGAAGGTTAGACAGACAGGTATGAGACAACATCGAGACCAGAGAGGCAGAAGGTTAGACATACAGGTATGAGACAACATCCAGACCAGATAGGCAGAAGGTTAGACAGACAAGTATGCAGACAACATCGAGACCAGATAGGCAGAAGGTTAGACAGACATGTATGAGACAACATCCAGACCAGATAGACAGAAGGTTAGACAGACAGATGTGTAGACAACATCGAGACCAGATAGACAGAAGGTTGGACAGACAGGTATGAGACAACATCGAGACCAGATAGACAGAAGGTTAGACAGACAGGTATGCAGACAACATCGAGACTAGATAGACAGAAGGTTAGACAGACATGTATGAGACAACATCGAGACCAGATAGACAGAAGGTTAGACAGACAGGTATGAGACAACATCGAAACCAGATAGACAGAAGGTTAGACAGACATGTATGAGACAACATCGAGACCAGATAGACAGAAGGTTAGACAGACAGGTATGAGACAACATCCAGACCAGATAGACAGAAGGTTAGACAGACAGGTATGAGACAACATCGAGACCAGATAGACAGAAGGTTAGACAGACAGGTATGCAGACAACATCGAGACCAGATGGGCAGAAGGTTAGACAGACATGTATGAGACAACATCCAGACCAGATAGACAGAAGGTTAGACAGACAGATGTGTAGACAACATCGAGACCAGATAGACAGAAGGTTGGACAGACAGGTATGAGACAACATCGAGACCAGATAGACAGAAGGTTAGACAGACAGGTATGCAGACAACATCGAGACTAGATAGACAGAAGGTTAGACAGACATGTATGAGACAACATCGAGACCAGATAGACAGAAGGTTAGACAGACATGTATGAGACAACATCGAGACCAGATAGACAGAAGGTTAGACAGACATGTATGAGACAACATCGAGACCAGATAGACAGAAGGTTAGACAGACAGGTATGAAACAACATCCAGACCAGATAGACAGAAGGTTAGACAGACAGGTATGCAGACAACATCGAGACCAGATAGACAGAAGGTTAGACAGACAGATGTGTAGACAACATCCAGACCAGATAGACA
Source organism: Cepaea hortensis (assembly GCA_963921405.1). NCBI lineage: Eukaryota > Metazoa > Mollusca > Gastropoda > Stylommatophora > Helicidae > Cepaea > Cepaea hortensis. The sequence continues at coordinate 1,830,653 of OY992882.1, read as the reverse complement.
GAAGGTTAGACAGACATGTATGAGACAACATACAGACCAAATAGACAGAAGGTTAGACAGACAGATGTGTAGACAACATCCAGACCAGATAGACAGAAGGTTAGACAGACATGTATGAGACAACATCCAGACCAGATAGACAGAAGGTTGGACAGACAGTTATGAGACAACATCGAGACCAGATAGACAGAAGGTTAGACAGACAGATGTGTAGACAACATCCAGACCAGATAGACAGAAGGTTAGACAGACAGGTATGGAGACAACATCGAGACCAGATAGACAGAAGGTTGGACAGACAGGTATGAGACAATATCGAGACCAGATAGACAGAAGGTTAGACAGACAGGTATGCAGACAACATCGAGACTAGATAGACAGAAGGTTAGACAGACATGTATGAGACAACATCGGGACCAGATAGACGGAAGGTTAGACAGACAGGTATGAGACAACATCGAGACCAGATAGACAGAAGGTTATACAGACATGTATGAGACAACATCGAGACCAGATAGACAGAAGGTTAGACAGACAGGTATGAGACAACATCCAGACCAGATAGACAGAAGGTTAGACAGACAGGTATGCAGACAACATCGAGACCAGATAGACAGAAGGTTAGACAGACATGTATGAGACAACATCCAGACCAGATAGACAGAAGGTTAGACAGACAGGTATGAGACAACATCCAGACCAGATAGACAGAAGGTTAGACAGACATGTATGAGACAACATCCAGACCAGATAGGCAGAAGGTTAGACAGACAGGTATGAGACAACATCCAGACCAGATAGACAGAAGGTTAGACAGACATGTATGAGACAACATCGAGACCAGATAGGCAGAAGGTTAGACAGACATGTATGAGACAACATCCAGACCAGATAGACAGAATGTTAGACAGACAGGTATGAGATAACATCCAGACCAGATAGACAGAAGGTTAGACAGACAGGTATGCAGACAACATCCAGACCAGATAGGCAGAAGGTTAGACAGACATGTATGAGACAACATCCAGACCAGATAGACAGAAGGTTAGACAGACAGGTATGAGACAACATCCAGACCAGATAGACAGAAGGTTAGACAGACAGGTATGAGAAAACATCCAGACCAGATAGACAGAAGGTTAGACAGACAGGTATGAGACAACATCCAGACCAGATAGACAGAAGGTTAGACAGACAGATGTGTAGACAACATCCAGACCAGATAGACAGAAGGTTAGACAGACAGGTATGAGACAACATCCAGACCAGATAGACAGAAGGTTCGACAGACAGGTATGAGACAACATCCAGACCAGATAGACAGAAGGTTAGACAGACAGATGTGTAGACAACATCCAGACCAGATAGACAGAAGGTTAGACAGACAGGTATGAGACAACATCCAGACCAGATAGACAGAAAGTTAGACAGACATGTATGCAGACAACATCGAGACCAGATAGGCGGAAGGTTAGACAGACAGGTATGCAGACAACATCGAGACCAGATAGACAGAAGGTTAGACAGACAGGTATGCAGACAACATCGAGACCAGATAGGCAGAAGATTAGACAGACAGGTATGAGACAACATCCAGACCAGATAGACAGAAGGTTAGACAGACAGGTATGAGACAACATCCAGACCAGATAGACAGAAGGTTAGACAGACAGGTATGAGACAACATCTAGACCAGATAGGCAGAAGGTTAGACAGACAGGTATGCAGACAACATCGAGACCAGATAGGCAGAAGGTTAGACAGACAGATGTGTAGACAACATCCAGACCAGATAGACAGAAGGTTAGACAGACAGGTATGAGACAACATCCAGACCAGATAGACAGAAGGTTAGACAGACAGGTATGCAGACAACATCGAGACCAGATAGACAGAAGGTTAGACAGACATGTATGCAGACAACATCGAGACCAGATAGACAGAAGGTTAGACAGACAGGTATGCAGACAACATCGAGACCAGATAGGCAGAAGATTAGACAGACAGGTATGAGACAACATCCAGACCAAATAGACAGAAGGTTAGACAGACAGGTATGAGACAACATCCAGACCAGATAGACAGAAGGTTAGACAGACAGGTATGAGACAACATCGAGACCAGATAGGCAGAAGGTTAGACAGACAGGTATGCAGACAACATCGAGACCAGATAGGCAGAAGGTTAGACAGACAGATGTGTAGACAACATCCAGACCAGATAGACAGAAGGTTAGACAGACAGGTATGAGCCAACATCCAGACCAGATAGACAGAAGGTTAGAGAGACAGGTATGCAGACAACATCGAGACCAGATAGGCAGAAGGTTAGATAGACAGATGTGTAGACAACATCCAGACCAGATAGACAGAAGGTTAGACAGACAGGTATGAGACAACATCGAGACCGGATAGACAGAAGGCTAGACAGACATGTATGAGACAACATCCAGACCAGATAGACAGAAGGTTAGACAGACATGTATGAGACAACATCCAGACCAGATAGACAGAAGGTTAGACAGACAGGTATACAGACAACATCGAGACCAGATAGACAGAAGGTTAGACAGACAGGTATGAGACAACATCCAGACCAGATAGACAGAAGGTTAGACAGACAGGTATGCAGACAACATCCAGACCAGATAGACAGAAGGTTAGACAGACAGGTATGAGACAACATCCAGACCAGATAGACAGAAGGTTAGACAGACAGGTATGAGACAACATCCAGACCAGATAGACAGAAGGTTAGACAGACAGGTATGCAGACAACATCCAGACCAGATAGGCAGAAGGTTAGACAGACAGATGTGTAGACAACATCCAGACCAGATAGACAGAAGGTTAGACAGACATGTATGAGACAACATCCAGACCAGATAGACAGAAGGTTAGACAGACAGGTATGAGACAACATCCAGACCAGATAGACAGAAGGTTAGACAGACAGGTATGCAGACAACATCCAGACCAGATAGGCAGAAGGTTAGACAGACATGTATGAGACAACATCCAGACCAGATAGACAGAAGGTTAGACAGACAGGTATTAGACAACATCCAGACCAGATAGACAGAAGGTTAGACAGACAGGTATGAGACAACATCGAGACCAGATAGACAGAAGGTTAGACAGACAGGTATGCAGACAACATCGAGACCAGATAGGCAGAAGGTTAGACAGACATGTATGAGACAACATCCAGACCAGATAGACAGAAGGTTAGACAGACAGGTATGAGAAAACATCCAGACCAGATAGACAGAAGGTTAGACAGACAGGTATGAGACAACATCCAGACCAGATAGACAGAAGGTTAGACAGACAGATGTGTAGACAACATCCAGACCAGATAGACAGAAGGTTAGACAGACAGGTATGAGACAACATCCAGACCAGATAGACAGAAGGTTCGACAGACAGATGTGTAGACAACATCGAGACCAGATAGACAGAAGGTTAGACAGACAGGTATGAGACAACATCCAGACCAGATAGACAGAAAGTTAGACAGACATGTATGCAGACAACATCGAGACCAGATAGGCGGAAGGTTAGACAGACAGATGTGTAGACAACATCCAGACCAGATAGACAGAAGGTTAGACAGACATGTATGAGACAACATCCAGACCAGATAGACAGAAGGTTAGACAGACACGTATGAGACAACATCGAGACCAGATAGACAGAAGGTTAGACAGACAGGTATGAGACAACATCCAGACCAGATAGACAGAAGGTTAGACAGACAGGTATGAGACAACATCGAGACCAGATAGACAGAAGGTTAGACAGACAGGTATGCAGACAACATCGAGACCAGATAGGCAGAAGGTTAGACAGACATGTATGAGACAACATCCAGACCAGATAGACAGAAGGTTAGACAGACATTTATGAGACAACATCGAGACCAGATAGACAGAAGGTTAGACAGACAGGTATGAGACAACATCGAGACCAGATAGACAGAAGGTTAGACAGACAGGTATGAGGCAACATCGAGACCAGATAGACAGAAGGTTAGACTGACAGGTATGCAGACAACATCGAGACCAGATAGGCAGAAGGTTAGATAGACAGATGTGTAGACAACATCCAGACCAGATAGACAGAAGGTTAGACAGACAGGTATGAGACAACATCGAGACCAGATAGACAGAAGGCTAGACAGACATGTATGAGACAACATCGAGACCAGATAGACAGAAGGTTAGACAGACATGTATGAGACAACATCGAGACCAGATAGACCGAAGGTTAGACAGACAGGTATGAGACAACATCCAGACCAGATAGACAGAAGGTTAGACAGACAGGTATGCAGACAACATCCAGACCAGATAGGCAGAAGGTTAGACAGACATGTATGAGACAACATCCAGACCAGATAGACAGAAGGTTAGACAGACAGGTATGAGACAACATCCAGACCAGATAGACAGAAGGTTAGACAGACAGGTATGAGACAACATCGAGACCAGATAGACAGAAGGTTAGACAGACAGGTATGAGACAACATCGAGACCAGATAGGCAGAAGGTTAGACAGACATGTATTAGACAACATCCAGACCAGATAGACAGAAGGTTAGACAGACAGGTATGAGAAAACATCCAGACCAGATAGACAGAAGGTTAGACAGACAGGTATGAGACAACATCCAGACCAGATAGACAGAAGGTTAGACAGACAGATGTGTAGACAACATCCAGACCAGATAGACAGAAGGTTAGACAGACAGGTATGAGACAACATCCAGACCAGATAGACAGAAAGTTAGACAGATATGTATGCAGACAACATCGAGACCAGATAGGCGGAAGGTTAGACAGACAGATGTGTAGACAACATCCAGACCAGATAGACAGAAGATTAGACAGACATGTATGAGACAACATCCAGATCAGATTGACAGAAGGTTAGACAGACACGTATGAGACAACATCGAGACCAGATAGACAGAAAGTTAGACAGACAGGTATGAGACAACATCCAGACCAGATAGACAGAAGGTTAGACAGACAGGTATGAGACAACATCGAGACCAGATAGACAGAAGGTTAGACAGACAGGTATGAGAAAACATCGAGACCAGATAGACAGAAGGTTAGACAGACAGGTATTCAGACAACATCGAGACCAGATAGGCAGAAGGTTAGACAGACATGTATGAGACAACATCCAGACCAGATAGACAGAAGGTTAGACAGACATGTATGAGACAACATCGAGACCAGATAGACAGAAGGTTAGACAGACATGTATGAGACAACATCCAGACCAGATAGACAGAAGGTTAGACAGACAGGTATGAGACAACATCCAGACCAGATAGACAGAAGGTTAGACAGACAGGTATGCAGACAACATCGAGACCAGATAGGCAGAAGGTTAGATAGACAGATGTGTAGACAACATCCAGACCAGATAGACAGAAGGTTAGACAGACATGTATGAGACAACATCGAGACCAGATAGACAGAAGGCTAGACAGACATGTATGAGACAACATCCAGACCAGATAGACAGAAGGTTAGACAGACATGTATGAGACAACATCCAGACCAGATAGACAGATGGTTAGACAGACAGGTATGCAGACAACATCGAGACCAGATAGACAGAAGGTTAGACAGACAGGTATGAGACAACATCCAGACCAGATAGGCAGAAGGTTAGACAGACAGGTATGCAGACAACATCCAGACCAGATAGACAGAAGGTTAGACAGACAGGTATGAGACAACATCCAGACCAGATAGACAGAAGGTTAGACAGACAGGTATGAGACAACATCCAGACCAGATAGACAGAAGGTTAGACAGACAGGTATGCAGACAACATCCAGACCAGATAGGCAGAAGGTTAGACAGACAGATGTGTAGACAACATCCAGACCAGATAGACAGAAGGTTAGACAGACATGTATGAGACAACATCCAGACCAGATAGACAGAAGGTTAGACAGACAGGTATGAGACAACATCCAGACCAGATAGACAGAAGGTTAGACAGACAGGTATGCAGACAACATCCAGACCAGATTGGCAGAAGTTTAGACAGACATGTATGAGACAACATCCAGACCAGATAGACAGAAGGTTAGACAGACAGGTATGAGACAACATCCAGACCAGATAGACAGAAGGTTAGACAGACAGGTATGAGACAACATCGAGACCAGATAGACAGAAGGTTAGACAGACAGGTATGCAGACAACATCGAGACCAGATAGGCAGAAGGTTAGAAAGACATGTATGAGACAATATCCAGACCAGATAGACAGAAGGTTAGACAGACAGGTATGAGAAAACATCCAGACCAGATAGACAGAAGGTTAGACAGACAGGTATGAGACAACATCCAGACCAGATAGACAGAAGGTTAGACAGACAGGTATGAGACAACATCGAGACCAGATAGACAGAAGGTTAGACAGACAGGTATGAGAAAACATCGAGACCAGATAGACAGAAGGTTAGACAGACAGGTATGCAGACAACATCGAGACCAGATAGGCAGAAGGTTAGACAGACATGTATGAGACAACATCCAGACCAGATAGACAGAAGGTTAGACAGACATTTATGAGACAACATCGAGACCAGATAGACAGAAGGTTAGACAGACAGGTATGAGACAACATCGAGACCAGATAGACAGAAGGTTAGACAGACAGGTATGAGACAACATCGAGACCAGATAGACAGAAGGTTAGACTGACAGGTATGCAGACAACATCGAGACCAGATAGACAGAAGGTTAGATAGACAGATGTGTAGACAACATCCAGACCAGATAGACAGAAGGTTAGACAGACAGGTATGAGACAACATCGAGACCAGATAGACAGAAGGCTAGACAGACATGTATGAGACAACATCGAGACCAGATAGACAGAAGGTTAGACAGACATGTATGAGACAACATCCAGACCAGATAGACCGAAGGTTAGACAGACAGGTATGAGACAACATCCAGACCAGATAGACAGAAGGTTAGACAGACAGGTATGCAGACAACATCCAGACCAGATAGGCAGAAGGTTAGACAGACATGTATGAGACAACATCCAGACCAGATAGACAGAAGGTTAGACAGACAGGTATGAGACAACATCCAGACCAGATAGACAGAAGGTTAGACAGACAGGTATGAGACAACATCGAGACCAGATAGACAGAAGGTTAGACAGACAGGTATGCAGACAACATCGAGACCAGATAGGCAGAAGGTTAGACAGACATGTATTAGACAACATCCAGACCAGATAGACAGAAGGTTAGACAGACAGGTATGAGAAAACATCCAGACCAGATAGACAGAAGGTTAGACAGACAGGTATGAGACAACATCCAGACCAGATAGACAGAAGGTTAGACAGACAGATGTGTAGACAACATCCAGACCAGATAGACAGAAGGTTAGACAGACAGGTATGAGACAACATCCAGACCAGATAGACAGAAAGTTAGACAGACATGTATGCAGACAACATCGAGACCAGATAGGCGGAAGGTTAGACAGACAGATGTGTAGACAACATCCAGACCAGATAGACAGAAGGTTAGACAGACATGTATGAGACAACATCCAGACCAGATTGACAGAAGGTTAGACAGACACGTATGAGACAACATCGAGACCAGATAGACAGAAAGTTAGACAGACAGGTATGAGACAACATCCAGACCAGATAGACAGAAAGTTAGACAGACAGGTATGAGACAACATCGAGACCAGATAGACAGAAGGTTAGACAGACAGGTATGAGAAAACATCGAGACCAGATAGACAGAAGGTTAGACAGACAGGTATTCAGACAACATCGAGACCAGATAGGCAGAAGGTTAGACAGACATGTATGAGACAACATCCAGACCAGATAGACAGAAGGTTAGACAGACATGTATGAGACAACATCGAGACCAGATAGACAGAAGGTTAGACAGACATGTATGAGACAACATCCAGACCAGATAGACAGAAGGTTAGACAGACAGGTATGAGACAACATCCAGACCAGATAGACAGAAGGTTAGACAGACAGGTATGCAGACAACATCGAGACCAGATAGGCAGAAGGTTAGATAGACAGATGTGTAGACAACATCCAGACCAGATAGACAGAAGGTTAGACAGACATGTATGAGACAACATCGAGACCAGATAGACAGAAGGCTAGACAGACATGTATGAGACAACATCCAGACCAGATAGACAGAAGGTTAGACAGACATGTATGAGACAACATCCAGACCAGATAGACAGAAGGTTAGACAGACAGGTATGCAGACAACATCGAGACCAGATAGACAGAAGGTTAGACAGACAGGTATGAGACAACATCCAGACCAGATAGACAGAATGTTAGACAGACAGGTATGCAGACAACATCCAGACCAGATAGACAGAAGGTTAGACAGACAGGTATGAGACAACATCCAGACCAGATAGACAGAAGGTTAGACAGACAGGTATGAGACAACATCCAGACCAGATAGACAGAAGGTTAGACAGACAGGTATGCAGACAACATCCAGACCAGATAGGCAGAAGGTTAGACAGACAGATGTGTAGACAACATCCAGACCAGATAGACAGAAGGTTAGACAGACATGTATGAGACAACATCCAGACCAGATAGACAGAAGGTTAGACAGACAGGTATGAGACAACATCCAGACCAGATAGACAGAAGGTTAGACAGACAGGTATGCAGACAACATCCAGACCAGATTGGCAGAAGTTTAGACAGACATGTATGAGACAACATCCAGACCAGATAGACAGAAGGTTAGACAGACAGGTATGAGACAACATCCAGACCAGATAGACAGAAGGTTAGACAGACAGGTATGAGACAACATCGAGACCAGATAGACAGAAGGTTAGACAGACAGGTATGCAGACAACATCGAGACCAGATAGGCAGAAGGTTAGACAGACATGTATGAGACAACATCCAGACCAGATAGACAGAAGGTTAGACAGACAGGTATGAGAAAACATCCAGACCAGATAGACAGAAGGTTAGACAGACAGGTATGAGACAACATCCAGACCAGATAGACAGAAGGTTAGACAGACAGATGTGTAGACAACATCCAGACCAGATAGACAGAAGGTTAGACAGACAGGTATGAGACAACATCCAGACCAGATAGACAGAAGGTTCGACAGACAGGTATGAGACAACATCCAGACCAGATAGACAGAAGGTTAGACAGACAGATGTGTAGACAACATCGAGACCAGATAGACAGAAGGTTAGACAGACATGTATGAGACAACATCGAGACCAGATAGACAGAAGGTTAGACAGACAGGTATGAGACAACATCCAGACCAGATAGACAGAAGGTTAGACAGACAGGTATGAGACAACATCGAGACCAGATAGACAGAAGGTTAGACAGACAGGTATGAGAAAACATCGAGACCAGATAGACAGAAGGTTAGACAGACAGGTATGCAGACAACATCGAGACCAGATAGGCAGAAGGTTAGACAGACATGTATGAGACAACATCCAGACCAGATAGACAGAAGGTTAGACAGACATGTATGAGAGAACATCGAGACCAGATAGACAGAAGGTTAGACAGACAGGTATGAGACAACATCGAGACCAGATAGACAGAAGGTTAGACAGACAGGTATGAGACAACATCGAGACCAGATAGACAGAAGGTTAGACTGACAGGTATGCAGACAACATCGAGACCAGATAGGCAGAAGGTTAGATAGACAGATGTGTAGACAACATCCAGACCAGATAGACAGAAGGTTAGACAGACAGGTATGAGACAACATCGAGACCAGATAGACAGAAGGCTAGACAGACATGTATGTGACAACATCGAGACCAGATAGACAGAAGGTTAGACAGACATGTATGAGACAACATCCAGACCAGATAGACAGAAGGTTAGACAGACAGGTATGAGACAACATCCAGACCAGATAGACAGAAGGTTAGACAGACAGGTATGCAGACAACATCCAGACCAGATAAGCAGAAGGTTAGACAGACATGTATGAGACAACATCCAGACCAGATAGACAGAAGGTTAGACAGACAGGTATGAGACAACATCCAGACCAGATAGACAGAAGGTTAGACAGACAGGTATGAGACAACATCGAGACCAGATAGACAGAAGGTTAGACAGACAGGTATGCAGACAACATCGAGACCAGATAGGCAGAAGGTTAGACAGACATGTATGAGACAACATCCAGACCAGATAGACAGAAGGTTAGACAGACAGGTATGAGAAAACATCCAGACCAGATAGACAGAAGGTTAGACAGACACGTATGGGACAACATCGAGACCAGATAGACAGAAGGTTAGACAGACAGGTATGAGACAACATCCAGACCAGATAGACAGAAGGTTAGACAGACAGGTATGAGACAACATCGAGACCAGATAGACAGAAGGTTAGACAGACAGGTATGAGAAAACATCGAGACCAGATAGACAGAAGGTTAGACAGACAGGTATGCAGACAACATCGAGACCAGATAGGCAGAAGGTTAGACAGACATGTATGAGACAACATCCAGACCAGATAGACAGAAGGTTAGACAGACATGTATGAGACAACATTGTGATAAGACCGCCGGGGCTTGGACTGGTTTGCCACGATAGTTACTATCCCCTGCCTTTGCTCCAACCACCTCAATAGCACTCTACATCTACCAGGCCCCACACAAGCCGGGACAGCTTAACCTCCCCTCCCTCACCTAGGGTTCCAAACCCCAAGGGGGCTCGGACCAGACACCAGTCATATCACTGCACAAAGTCATAGCTAAGAGAACAAAAATTTAATTCTGAACTACGTCAACCACAACACAGAGAAGGATGGCTGAAAGCCAGACTAGAAGAACTATGTACAAGATCACAGACGCAGATGAGTATTCATCATGGAGGCGGACGATAGCTCGTGCGGTTGTCCAGTCGTGGTAGCGACTCACCCAGGCTCCTCCAGTGGACTGGAACTCCAAGGTCTGCTGCCTCTCCAAAGTTCCCTCTTCACCCAGAGAACCAAGCAAGGGCTGATCAAGCGCAGTACCACTGCCTGACTGACACTGCACTGATGAACAAGGATCCTTCCTTGCTGTCGTACTATTTCCCTCGTCACACTCCTGATGAAGTCTGGGCCGACCCTATAACATTAGCGGTCTCCCACTTGGCAGAAAAAGTACATGTAGCACCGTCTCAAAATACACAAGAGCCAGGTCACTCTTCTATCTCATCAGTGACCCACACACTGATATGTCACTTACATAATAAGCGGTTGCTCCACACGAACACACAATGTCACTGGTAAAGTCTATCAGGTGACTAAACACTTCACCTTAGTTCCGTGTCCTTGGACAATAGATCTTCACACAGTATCAAGTACCTACCCTGATCAATGGGTAGTAATCACAACCTAGCATACACTGTCAACAATTCATCACGATGGCATGAGGTAGCTCCCTACCTTCACAAACATTGTCAACAGTTCATCACGTTGGCATGAGGTAGCTCCCTACCTTAACAAACCTGTCACTCTGGTGTTTCCACCAATGTTGTAATCAATGTCCTAGTTCACTAGACCACATGTTGGCTTCATAAAGGTAACCAATGTAAAAACACTATGTAAGCATCAACTGATACATGGTGTCCCATAACCCAGCCGGGCCAGAAGCATATAACACAGGTCATGGCGACCGGTAACAATGATCACTCTACACAACTTGAAAGGTCACTCCCTTGCAATTACCAAGGTTTACACAGAGACTGAATGTCACCAGTGCTTCACTGGCTTGAATCACCAGACGTTTCAGTGTTGGATCCTCTCAGGATCGGATGACACTCGTCGGACTCTTGACGGAGGTCCTACCCTAGACCTACCGACTTATTCAGCACTCAGCTCCTTCCAACATTGATCTCGCAGACTCAGACAACCACTCCCAGTATGGCCTCAATCAACTTCTGGATAGGCACTGGAATGAGTGGGCCCATAGAGCTCATGGTGCAGCTCTTGAATCTTCTACTGTATAGTAATAACAGATCCTGAAACACGGAGAGGTTGGTGTGAGTACTCAACTACAACAAAGACTACCAGCATCTCCACCCTGTCACCTGCCTCTCAGACATTCCTCATGTCTACCAACATGAGTATGAAATCATCACATCATAGATCTACTTAGTCACTATAATATATAGGCATAATGATGGTAGACAAAGCAATAGCACACCTGTTCAGTCAAGTAACACGTCTGGGCTACATATAACCCCTAGCACCAGAGTCGACTGTATGACTCTGTCAAGCATCCTTCGCCTGGTGCCAGTCCAATCCGGTTTCATCTCCCATCATCAATCAACATATACACTTACTTTCCTTTCAGTGTAGGGATTACTGTATCGAGAAGGTGTCCAGCCGGACATCTCCTTCCTGACAGACTCATCAATTCATCAATCCCTTCACCCATGGACTGATGAATTACACACAGTAATAACTATATGTCCATAATGAATTATACTCCTGATAATTCATTACTATAGCATTAACTAAGGAGAACTCAGGACTTGTTACACTTAAATAACAAAATCATATCACAGCCATAGTGTCAGGTCTGGGATCCCTGCCCCAGATCCTGAGTTGCCCTTGTATTCACTGACTATCTTTCAGGTCAGTCATACCTGTGCCGGTCGAGCACAGCTGTGGTGGCCATCCACCACTACACTTTCCCACAGCTACTGTGGGTCTCGTGTACCTTGTCCCGTGACTACTTAAGTCACGTCATCCAATGTAGCAAACCTCCAAGTACTCCATGAACCGAGTCAGGGTTCCAGAAGAGTAGAATATTAGAGACAGAAACGGTTAGGTTCAAACCTCGATCTATCTAGACACCTCGGCCTCGAATTACGGAGCGCCGCATCACCCTCGATCGGGTATGTTCATCCATCGCACATGCACGATTGCATTGGGTCGGACCTATTACTGATCGGGTTGGGGGTACCGGCCTACCTCCCGCTGCCTAGACAAACGCAATATGGAACACGCACGGTCATCCTAGCGGACGGACATGACAACAAGCAGTTACAATAGTTTCATGAATATTTCCTATCAACTGTTATCCCACCGATGCAACACCATTCTGCTTACGCGGAATAACACTGCTATCTGCACACAGCAAATACACCACAGCTGATCTCACCTTGATTCCTCGAAAACTCACCATCACTGATCGAACAATTCCGTTACAATTCTAATGTCACGAAGCACATTACACATCTCTAATAATAAGCTCTACCTTATCATTATTTACAGCGTCTAGCAGGTTGATGGGCTGACTGACAAACTGTTGCCTTTCATGCGTAGTTAATAAACCAAACCAGTAACTGCTACACACGGTAAAGCACTTCGTTCGGCCTATGTTAGTTACACACCACTCGCTGTGGAATACGGCTTGTTCCATCAGATAACACATTACATCGCTAATCGATAAAACCTACTTAACATGCGGATAGCCAGCTGTAACTTGTAACGCTACGCCACGACTCAGTTCGACGGCGATTAATTCTTTCGGGGAGATCGGCGGGGTATCACGACAACAGTTAAATAATAGAATAAGTATTCAACTAACCTGTGATTGAAACATCACAAACTTTGACTGCAGATGTCCGCTCTGGCCGCGACTATTGACATCCAAATTACTGCAGCCTGCTGGCCATGATCTCTCCACGCTGAGGTCTGGTGGGCGACTGACTCCGACAACGTCAGTCCGCCTTCCACTCGCCTACACGGGCTGCGTGACTTTCATGATTCATGAAGAAAACCAGAGTCACGATGGATTCCTCCAACCCGTGCTGCACAACGCACTCGTGAACTTAGAGATCAAAACCACGTACGCACTTGGGGGAACATTCTAGATTCTTCTATAAATAACTAGAATAGCTCCGCCCCCGCACTACTTTTCTAGGGAACTCCCCTATTAATTGACACTAAATTAAAGGGAGACCAACGCATGGCACTCCCTTCAAAGGGCTATTATGCAGAGATCTTACGATATTTATCCGTTTCGTCACATAGGCCCCCACTTAAGATGGTCGACCCGGTCGAACTCACTAGACAAAGATCGGTCTGAACTCTGAACCTCTACTCTATCAAGATTGGATTCCCAGGAAAAGACGTTCCATAACATTCACTTTCCCTGCGGAGATCCACCAGAATGGTATGGATGCTGAATCACCAACCACCGCCTCAAACCTACGTTATCTCCAGCGATTAGGCCCGAAACGTAACGGCCTGGTGATTGGCTTACAGGATCTGTCTACACTGGACTGTTCCGCATCCACCTGTTGCAGGCCATCGGTTACTTTACTGAAGGTTCGTTCGTCCCTTCCGACAATAGGATATTTCCTATCCCGACTAGGCATCACCTTCGTGGACTGTTCGCGGATGTCGACCGAAATGAATGGTCGCTTACTCCAGGTTCGTCTGGAGTACCCTTGCTCCTGCCTTCTCTCCCGCGAGTAAAGACAGTGAGCCTGTCGGCGTATCGAGTCACCCGACGATCCCGTCGTGCCAGATGTGACATCGCCTGTCCGACCTCGATTCCCAGTGTGCTTAACACCATGGGCCTCTACCCGACGGAGCCCGTTCGCCCTATCTACGGTTGAACGCTCAGGAGACCGCAGACCCTCCCCACAGGATGTACTGCGTAGGCCTGAGTCTTCCTCGCCCTCGTCTGGACCCAGAACCGAATCTAGCGCGATGGTAGTCGCACTATCTTGTGGAGAAACTACCTCGGACCTCTCCAAATTCTGAAGGAGAGTACAATGGAACTTTCGCAATTCCCCGCGGACCTTCACCTCATACGTGGATCGGGACATTATCCGCTCCACAGGAAAAGGGCCCTGCCATCCGAGTTCGAATTCCGCCCCCTCGATTGGGAGAAGCGCGAGAACCCTATCTCCAATCTGCAGCGATAAACCATTTTTGGTCTTGTGCTTTGGTGCTGCCAGACAACACGTTGGGCACGACCGGATATATCTCCGCACGTCGCCTGTCATTCCAGGCCAGTGGTAGTGGCTGGAAAGACACTGGACTGTTGTCCCCACATCCTTATGTCCGGTTAAGGATAAGGTATGCACTCTATGTACCAAGCGGGATCTGTAGTCAGTAGGGACTACCATCTGACCGTACTGGCTATCCCCTTGCCCGGCTCTACGATAAAGCAACCGGTTTTCTACATAGAACTGACCCGGAGTTGGCGGGACAGAACTTTGGGACACCTCCAGTAAGTAAGGACGCAAAGTCGGGTCCCTACTTTGAGCACTGCTCCCTAACCTCGCAAGAGAATGGTCTATTTCCTTACCACACTGCCTTTCTCCATCCTTAGCCCTGGCCTGCCTAGCGCTCACTAGACAATGTTCCCTGGGGTCCCCCAGGAATACATGTGGACGACCGAGGATCAAAGGGTAAATAGGATCCGGCAGCACAGCCGCCTGGATGCTACCCGTAACATACCTGCACCGAATGTCAATCCGAGCAATCGGCAAGTCCATAGCTACGGAGCTCCTCATGGCCAGCTGAAATTCTCTTGTCTCGCCGGTGAGCTGCCCTGGGCTCACAAGGTGGGATGAGATTACAGCTTCAAACTGCAATCCTGTATCGTATAGACATTCCACCTGCTTCCCATTCACCTCTATCGTTTCGATCACAGGTGATTTCTTAGACTTTGGTTTCTCCCGACCCTTAGGTGTGGTCTCGCTAGGTCTACCTCTAGTAGAGGCGAGACCCGCAAAGTGCAAGTCCTTTGGCTTCCTCAGACAATCTACAGTATTATGGGAAGGAGACTTACAGTGCTTACACCACCTCTAACTCCACTTCCGTTTTGGGGAGGCGGGAGGGCTTTGCTTATCGGGTTTCTTACCAGAGTCTTTTACCACAGGATCTGCTACATGGGATGACTTTTTGGGACCTTTGGTCTTGGGCTTCTGATCAAGCCCCTTCTGCCTTTTCTGTGAATCAGTCTGACTGGAATCCCCAGTCTCACCATAGACTTCCACATACCTTTCAGCTAACGTATTTACTATGTCTAGCCTTTCCGCCCCATTTTCCCCTAAGAAATTCCTTAAAGGCTTGGACATCTGCATTTTCATTTGATCCACCACCATCAACTCTCTCAGACTCTCATAATCCTCTTTGAAATTGGCCAATGCCATCCACTTCAACAGGTATGAGTTCAACCTCACACTATAGGCCGAGAACATCTCACCTGGTTCTCTCTTGGAAGTTCTGAACCTCCGCCTGTAAGCATGGGCTGTCATTTCGAATCTTTTCAAAAGAGCCGATTTCAGGGTTGGATAATCATTTTCCATCCCTGGGGGAAGACGCGCATACACTTCGTACGCGGTGCCACGGAGTCCTTGTGAAAGCTTAAGATTCCAACGCTCAGGCTCTAAACCCATAGCTTTACACATTGCCTCGAACTTCTCTAAGAATTGATCTATCTTCTCTTGGTCCGGTTCAAATGGTGGAAACGGCCATTTCATAGCATGGTAAGCTGGTCTGCTGGCTACTGATGAGCTAGGTAAAGCTACTCCACCTACTGCTCCCTCAGACTCCCCAACAGATTTAGCCTCTACCTCAAGTTGCTTCATACGGAACTCATGTTCCATTTCCAACTTCCTAGCATCTAATTTCTTAGACTCTAGGTCAGCTGCCAGTTTTTGTGCCTGTTGGTCTGCCACCAACTTTTGCTCTTCAAGTGCTACCTTTCGAGCTTCCAGCTCAATTTCTGACTTTCTTCTCTCACTCTCTTCTGCTCTGAAGTTTCTCTCTACTTCCAGTACATAGGCCTTAAACTCCTCACCTTCCAATCCCATCTCAGTTGCAGATGCCCGCACCTTAGCTAAATCTAAAGTACGAGTAGCCATGCTTAGTGTAACTTAGGATCAGTATAGATATGCAATACCCAATCCCAATGCTAACTGTACTCCAACCAACACTGTAACTATGTTTCTATACTAACTTAACTAAATGTCTGTCCACGTCGAAGAGAAAGGTATCAGTAGCCCTACTCGTCAAGTAGACAATAGGTATAGGACAGATGACACTATAACCTATTCCTACGAGATGTCAGAACAAAGAGAAGATCCCGGACGGGCCCCCACTCTACCTTGTGACAAGACCGCCGGGGCTTGGACTGGTTTGCCACGATAGTTACTATCCCCTGCCTTTGCTCCAACCACCTCAATAGCACTCTACATCTACCAGGCCCCACACAAGCCGGGACAGCTTAACCTCCCCTCCCTCACCTAGGGTTCCAAACCCCAAGGGGGCTCGGACCAGACACCAGTCATATCACTGCACAAAGTCATAGCTAAGAGAACAAAAATTTAATTCTGAACTACGTCAACCACAACACAGAGAAGGATGGCTGAAAGCCAGACTAGAAGAACTATGTACAAGATCACAGACGCAGATGAGTATTCATCATGGAGGCGGACGATAGCTCGTGCGGTTGTCCAGTCGTGGTAGCGACTCACCCAGGCTCCTCCAGTGGACTGGAACTCCAAGGTCTGCTGCCTCTCCAAAGTTCCCTCTTCACCCAGAGAACCAAGCAAGGGCTGATCAAGCGCAGTACCACTGCCTGACTGACACTGCACTGATGAACAAGGATCCTTCCTTGCTGTCGTACTATTTCCCTCGTCACACTCCTGATGAAGTCTGGGCCGACCCTATAACATTAGCGGTCTCCCACTTGGCAGAAAAAGTACATGTAGCACCGTCTCAAAATACACAAGAGCCAGGTCACTCTTCTATCTCATCAGTGACCCACACACTGATATGTCACTTACATAATAAGCGGTTGCTCCACACGAACACACAATGTCACTGGTAAAGTCTATCAGGTGACTAAACACTTCACCTTAGTTCCGTGTCCTTGGACAATAGATCTTCACACAGTATCAAGTACCTACCCTGATCAATGGGTAGTAATCACAACCTAGCATACACTGTCAACAATTCATCACGATGGCATGAGGTAGCTCCCTACCTTCACAAACATTGTCAACAGTTCATCACGTTGGCATGAGGTAGCTCCCTACCTTAACAAACCTGTCACTCTGGTGTTTCCACCAATGTTGTAATCAATGTCCTAGTTCACTAGACCACATGTTGGCTTCATAAAGGTAACCAATGTAAAAACACTATGTAAGCATCAACTGATACATGGTGTCCCATAACCCAGCCGGGCCAGAAGCATATAACACAGGTCATGGCGACCGGTAACAATGATCACTCTACACAACTTGAAAGGTCACTCCCTTGCAATTACCAAGGTTTACACAGAGACTGAATGTCACCAGTGCTTCACTGGCTTGAATCACCAGACGTTTCAGTGTTGGATCCTCTCAGGATCGGATGACACTCGTCGGACTCTTGACGGAGGTCCTACCCTAGACCTACCGACTTATTCAGCACTCAGCTCCTTCCAACATTGATCTCGCAGACTCAGACAACCACTCCCAGTATAGCCTCAATCAACTTCTGGATAGGCACTGGAATGAGTGGGCCCATAGAGCTCATGGTGCAGCTCTTGAATCTTCTACTGTATAGTAATAACAGATCCTGAAACACGGAGAGGTTGGTGTGAGTACTCAACTACAACAAAGACTACCAGCATCTCCACCCTGTCACCTGCCTCTCAGACATTCCTCATGTCTACCAACATGAGTATGAAATCATCACATCATAGATCTACTTAGTCACTATAATATATAGGCATAATGATGGTAGACAAAGCAATAGCACACCTGTTCAGTCAAGTAACACGTCTGGGCTACATATAACCCCTAGCACCAGAGTCGACTGTATGACTCTGTCAAGCATCCTTCGCCTGGTGCCAGTCCAATCCGGTTTCATCTCCCATCATCAATCAACATATACACTTACTTTCCTTTCAGTGTAGGGATTACTGTATCGAGAAGGTGTCCAGCCGGACATCTCCTTCCTGACAGACTCATCAATTCATCAATCCCTTCACCCATGGACTGATGAATTACACACAGTAATAACTATATGTCCATAATGAATTATACTCCTGATAATTCATTACTATAGCATTAACTAAGGAGAACTCAGGACTTGTTACACTTAAATAACAAAATCATATCACAGCCATAGTGTCAGGTCTGGGATCCCTGCCCCAGATCCTGAGTTGCCCTTGTATTCACTGACTATCTTTCAGGTCAGTCATACCTGTGCCGGTCGAGCACAGCTGTGGTGGCCATCCACCACTACACTTTCCCACAGCTACTGTGGGTCTCGTGTACCTTGTCCCGTGACTACTTAAGTCACGTCATCCAATGTAGCAAACCTCCAAGTACTCCATGAACCGAGTCAGGGTTCCAGAAGAGTAGAATATTAGAGACAGAAACGGTTAGGTTCAAACCTCGATCTATCTAGACACCTCGGCCTCGAATTACGGAGCGCCGCATCACCCTCGATCGGGTATGTTCATCCATCGCACATGCACGATTGCATTGGGTCGGACCTATTACTGATCGGGTTGGGGGTACCGGCCTACCTCCCGCTGCCTAGACAAACGCAATATGGAACACGCACGGTCATCCTAGCGGACGGACATGACAACAAGCAGTTACAATAGTTTCATGAATATTTCCTATCAACTGTTATCCCACCGATGCAACACCATTCTGCTTACGCGGAATAACACTGCTATCTGCACACAGCAAATACACCACAGCTGATCTCACCTTGATTCCTCGAAAACTCACCATCACTGATCGAACAATTCCGTTACAATTCTAATGTCACGAAGCACATTACACATCTCTAATAATAAGCTCTACCTTATCATTATTTACAGCGTCTAGCAGGTTGATGGGCTGACTGACAAACTGTTGCCTTTCATGCGTAGTTAATAAACCAAACCAGTAACTGCTACACACGGTAAAGCACTTCGTTCGGCCTATGTTAGTTACACACCACTCGCTGTGGAATACGGCTTGTTCCATCAGATAACACATTACATCGCTAATCGATAAAACCTACTTAACATGCGGATAGCCAGCTGTAACTTGTAACGCTACGCCACGACTCAGTTCGACGGCGATTAATTCTTTCGGGGAGATCGGCGGGGTATCACGACAACAGTTAAATAATAGAATAAGTATTCAACTAACCTGTGATTGAAACATCACAAACTTTGACTGCAGATGTCCGCTCTGGCCGCGACTATTGACATCCAAATTACTGCAGCCTGCTGGCCATGATCTCTCCACGCTGAGGTCTGGTGGGCGACTGACTCCGACAACGTCAGTCCGCCTTCCACTCGCCTACACGGGCTGCGTGACTTTCATGATTCATGAAGAAAACCAGAGTCACGATGGATTCCTCCAACCCGTGCTGCACAACGCACTCGTGAACTTAGAGATCAAAACCACGTACGCACTTGGGGGAACATTCTAGATTCTTCTATAAATAACTAGAATAGCTCCGCCCCCGCACTACTTTTCTAGGGAACTCCCCTATTAATTGACACTAAATTAAAGGGAGACCAACGCATGGCACTCCCTTCAAAGGGCTATTATGCAGAGATCTTACGATATTTATCCGTTTCGTCACAAACATCGAGACCAGATAGACAGAAGGTTAGACAGACAGGTATGAGACAACATCGAGACCAGATAGACAGAAGGTTAGACAGACAGGTATGAGACAACATCGAGACCAGATAGACAGAAGGTTAGACTGACAGGTATGCAGACAACATCGAGACCAGATAGGCAGAAGGTTAGACAGACATGTATGAGACAACATCCAGACCAGATAGACAGAAGGTTAGACAGACAGGTATGAGACAACATCCAGACCAGATAGACAGAAGGTTAGACAGACAGGTATGAGACAACATCCAGACCAGATAGACAGAAGGATAGAGAAACAGATGTGTAGACAACATCCAGACCAGATAGACAGAAGGTTAGACAGACAGGTATGAGACAACATCCAGACCAGATAGACAGAAGGTTAGACAGACAGGTATGAGATAACATCCAGACCAGATAGACAGAAGGTTAGACAGACAGATGTGTAGACAACATCGAGAACAGATAGACAGAAGGTTAGACAGACAGGTATGAGACAACATCCAGACCAGATAGACAGAAGGTTAGACAGGCAGGTATGCAGACAACATCGAGACCAGATAGGCAGAAGGTTAGACAGACAGATGTGTAGACAACATCCAGACCAGATAGGCAGAAGGTTAGACAGACATGTATGAGACAACATCCAGACCAGACAGACAGAAGGTTAGACAGACAGGTATGAGACAACATCCAGATTAGATAGACAGAAGGTTAGACAGACATGTATGAGACAACATCCAGACCAGATAGACAGAAGGTTAGACAGACATGTATGAGACAACATCGAGACCAGATAGACAGAAGGTTAGACAGACAGGTATGAGACAACATCGAGACCAGATAGACAGAAGGTTAGACAGACAGGTATGAGACAACATTGAGACCAGATAGACAGAAGGTTAGACAGACAGGTATGCAGACAACATCGAGACCAGATAGGCAGAAGGTTAGACAGACATGTATGAGACAACATCCAGTCCAGATAGACAGAAGGTTAGGCAGACATGTATGAGACAACATCCAGACCAGATAGACAGAAGGTTAGACAGACATGTATGAGACAACATCGAGACCAGATAGACAGAAGGTTAGACAGACAGGTTTGAGACAACATCCAGACCAGATAAACAGAAGGTTAGACAGACATGTATGAGACAACATCGAGACCAGATAGACAGAAGGTTAGACAGACATGTATGAGACAACATACAGACCAGATAGACAGAAGGTTAGACAGACATGTATGAGACAACATCCAGACCAGATAGACAGAAGGTTAGACAGACAGGTATGAGACAACATCCAGACCAGATAGACAGAAGGTTAGACAGACAGGTATGAGACAACATCCAGACCAGATAGACTGAAGGTTAGACAGACAGGTATGAGACAACATCCAGACCAGATAGACAGAAGGTTAGACAGACAGGTATGAGACAACATCCAGACCAGATAGACAGAAGGTTAGACAGACATGTATGAGACAACATCCAGACCAGATAGAAAGAAGGTTAGACAGACATGTATGAGGCAACATCCAGACCAGATAGACAGAAGGTTAGACAGACAGGTATGAGACAACATCCAGACCAGATAGACAGAAGGTTAGACAGACATGTATGAGACAACATCGGGACCAGATAGACAGAAGGTTAGACAGACAGGTATGAGACAACATCGAGACCAGATAGACAGAAGGTTAGACAGACAGGTATGCAGACAACATCGAGACCAGATAGGCAGAAGGTTAGACAGACATGTATGAGACAACATCCAGACCAGATAGACAGAAGGTTAGACAGACAGGTATGAGACAAAATCCAGACTAGATAAGAAGTTTTTTGCATATCATTTACAAACGTCGCAGTCAACTCCAGCATTTTGGCTGTTTGTGATTTCATGTCAAGTTTACGTTCAGTAGTTTGCCATTGATTCCTGAACGACCGGCACTCATACCATTGTATGGACAACAAGACAGGGCGGTCTGCTTCCAAATCTCCCGCAGCTGTGTTTCGAACGCGGTATGCGTGACTACGAATTGCAATCGAAAACAGACAGACAGACAGACATACAGACAGACGGACGGACGGACGGACGGAGAGATGGACGGACAGACAGACAGACAGACAGACAGACAGACAGACAGACAGACAGACAGACAGACAGACAGACAGACGGACGGACGGACGGACGGACGGAGAGATGGACGGATAGACAGACAGACAGACAGACAGACAGACAGACAGACAGACAGACAGATAGATAGATAGATAGATAGATAGATAGATAGATAGATAGATAGATAGATAGATAGAACGAACGAACGAACGAACAGACTTTATTTTCAAAGGGTAACAAATTGGGCACGCAGGCCCGTCTTACATTCGGCCCTTCCAATCACTCATCTTTCTTTCATCAACAGTGCATAGGAAAAAAACATTGTCACGTGACTTTTGTAAACATGAACAATGCATATTACTATGTTATGAGACACATCCACCACCCACCCACACACCCCCCATTCACTCCAACTCCCCCACCCAACCACACACACATACAATACATTCCCCCACCCATCCACCACATCCCTACACCTACACATCTCCCCGCCCATACACACCTCTCACCCACCACACATCACATCCACCCACACCCCAAGCACACATACATTCAATAACCCACACATCCCCCACCTACACACATCTCCCCACCCACTCACATATCCTCTACCCGTCCCATTTCCCACCAACAATCACTCATCCAATATCCGCCTCCACCCACACACCTCCAACCACTCAACCAAACACATATACCTCAGCCACACACACATCTCCCCGTCAATTCACATATTCCGCACCTACCCACACACAAATTCCGCACTCACCCACATAATCTCCCATCTCCCCCAGCCCACTCACAGATCCCGAGCCCACACCTGCAAACATCCCCCACCATCTCCTAACCTGCACACACTCACCCACCCACATATCCTCTACCCACCCACATATCCTCTACCCACCCATCCCCCAACCAACATCCCTTAACCACACACCCTTACTCATATACAATCACCCACCCACACATCCTCTACCCAACCACACATCATCCACCCAACCACACATCCTCCATCCACCCATTCCCCCAGCCACACATCCCTTAACCACACACCCCTACCCATATACACACACATCCCCACCCACGCACAATCTCCCCACCCATACAAACATCTCTCACACACATCCCCACCCACCAACACATTCCCCATTCACAAACACACACCTCCCATCCACGCACACACAACCCATACATTGATCCCCTCACACATCCCTAGACACACGTACTTATCCCTCAACCACTAACACCCACACATCCCTTTCCCACTCATCAACACATACATCCCATCTACCCACCCACACTCACACATCCTAACCACCCATCCCCCACCCTCACACACATCCTTCACCCACCCACAAACCCAACCACACCTGCACCCACCCACACAAACATCATTTATCCACACCCAGCTCCCCTCCCACACAATACCACACCCACACACATCCCAAAAACACATCCCTCACCCACACACACATCTATCCACACATCTCTTACCCATCCACACATCCCCCAACTACAATCACCCTCACTACCCACACATACATCCTCCATCCAGCCACACACACCCCCACCCAGCCAGACATATCCCCCACCCACACACACATCTCCAAATCCATCACCCACACCCATCACGCACCCTCCCCCAACCCACACACATCCCCCACACACATTCACCCACACATCTCTCACCCACACACACTCCCCACCCATCCTCCCAAACATCCCATACCCATACACATCCCTCACCCACACACACATCCCCAAACCCACAACCACCCCCACCTGCACACATCTGCCACCCACCACATATCTCCCCACCCACACATATACCCCCACCCATCCCATAACCCACCATCAATCATCCACCAACATAACCTCCTCCACCCACTCACCCACAACCACCTAGACAAACACACATCCCCACCCAAAAACACATCTCCCCATACACCCATACATCTCGCACGCACCCACACACAAATCCCACACCCACCCACACACAAATCCCCCACCCACCCACACAAACCCACCCCGTCCACCCACACATCCTGAGCCCACCCACACACATCACGAATCCACCCACACACACATCCCCCGATCCCCCCAATCTACTATTATGATCAAACTCCCACACTTTACACACACATACAGTGACGATTGTCGTGAGCATTGTCGTAAAATTGTAAAGAAAATGGAGACAAATTGTACATATACATTTTGTAACTTAAAAATTAGTGATGCAATTCAACTCTCTCTCTCTCTCTCTCTCTCTCTCTCTCTCTCTCTCTCTCTCTCTCTCTCTCTCTCTCTCTCTCTCTCTCACTAACGCTCTCACTCACATTACAGTAATGTTATATTATACATGATAAAATCAAGTGTCATACATACAAAATGATAATGTGAAAGATGAAAAGACACAAAAAATATGGAATGGCATGTTACAGGACATGCGAGCACTGAATTCTCTCTCTCTCTCTCTCTCTCTCTCTCTCTCTCTCTCTCTCTCTCTCTCTCTCTCTCTTACACGGGCACACACACACATATAGATAGATAGATAGACAGACAGACAGACAGACAGACAGACAGACAGACAGACAGACAGACAGACAGACAGACAGACAGACAGACAGACAGATAGATAGATAGATAGATAGATAGATAGATAGATAGATAGATAGATAGATAGATAGATAGATAGATAGATAGATAGATAGATAGATAGATAGATAGATAGATAGATAGATAGATAGATAGATAGATAGATAGATAGATAGATAGATAGATAGATAGATAGATAGATAGATAGATAGATAGATAGATAGATAGATAGATAGATAGATAGATAGATAGATAGATAGATAGATAGATAGATAGATAGATAGATAGATAGATAGATAGATAGATAGATAGATAGATAGATAGATAGATAGATAGATAGATAGATAGATAGATAGATAGATAGATAGATAGATAGATAGATAGATAGATAGATAGATAGATAGATAGATAGATAGATAGATAGATAGATAGATAGATAGATAGATAGATAGATAGATAGATAGATAGATAGATAGATAGATAGATAGATAGATAGATAGGATCCCATGGTATGGTTAAATGTGTCAACGGGAATACCCCGGATACATGGAGGGAGCTATAACTAGGTCATGCCACGATATAAATAGACGGGCAATACAACGACACCCAGGCTGGGGTAAGACGTTAGACGTAGGTCGGAGATAAATATAAATCAGCCGGTACAAGATCAACACCTTTGTGAACTAACACCTACTTTAGTGACAGCATAAATACCCTCTTGGACAGATCCATCGCGGAGTTTGTTTCTGGTGTCGTACATGTAATGTAATATTCGTGTGATTTCGTCGAGTACTGGTGTCATACGTGTAATTTAGGTGAGAGTTCATCGAGTACTGTTGTCATACGTATAATATAGGTGAGTTTTCATAGAATACTTTTGTCATACATGTAATAGAGGTGAGGTTTCATATAGTATTACTGTCATACATGTAATTTAGGTGAGTTGTAATAGAGTACTATTGTCATACATGTAATATAGAAGAGATTTAATAGAGTTATACTGTCATACATGTAATTTAGGTGAGGTTTCATAGAGTACTGTTGTCATACATGTAATTTAGGTGAGGTTTCATAGAGTACTGTTGTCATACATGTAATATGGGAGAGATTTCATTGAGTACTGTTATCATACATGTAATATAGGAGAGATTTCATAGTCTGTTGTCAGACATGTAATATAGGAGAGATTTCACAGAGTACTGTTGTCAGACATGTAATATAGGTGAGATTTCATGGTCTGTTGTCAGACATGTAATATAGGAGAGATTTCATAGAGTACTGTTGTCAGACATGTAATATAGGTGAGATTTCATAGTCTGTTGTCATACATGTAATATAGGAGAGATTTCATAGTCTGTTGTCAGACATGTAATATAGGAGAGATTTCATAGTCTGTTGTCAGACATGTAATATAGGAGAGATTTCATAGTCTGTAGTTAGACATGTAATATAGGTGAGATTTCATAGAGTACTGTTGTCATACATGTAATATAGGTGAGATTTCATCGAGTACTGTTGTCATACATGTAATATAGGTGAGATTTCATAGAGTACTGTTGTCATACATGTAATTTAGGTTAGATTTCATAGAGTAATGTTGTCATACATGTAATATAGGTGGGATTTCATAGAGTACTGTTGTCATACATGTAATATAGGTGGGATTTCATAGAGTACTGTTGTCATACATGTAATTTAGGTGAGATTTCATAGAGTACTGTTGTCATACATGTAATATAGGTGGGATTTCATAGAGTAACATGTAATGTAGGAGAGATTCCATAGAGTACTGTCGTCATACATGTAATATAGGTGAGATTTCATAGAGTACTGTTGTCATACATGTAATATAGGTGGGATTTCATAGAGTAACATGTAATGTAGGAGAGATTCCATAGAGTACTGTCGTCATACATGTAATATAGGTGAGATTTCATAGAGTACTGTTGTCATACATGTAATATAGGTGGGATTTCATAGAGTAACATGTAATGTAGGAGAGATTCCATAGAGTACTGTCGTCATACATGTAATATAGGTGAGATTTCATAGAGTACTGTTGTCATACATGTAATATAGGTGGGATTTCATAGAGTAACATGTAATGTAGGAGAGATTCTATAGAGTACTGTCATCATACATGTAATATAGGTGAGATTTCATCGAGTACTGTTGTCATACATGTAATATAGGTGGGATTTCATAGAGTACTGTTGTCATACATGTAATATAGGTGGGATTTCATAGATTAACATGTAATGTAGGAGAGATTCCATAGAGTACTGTCGTCATACATGTAATACAGGTGAGGTGTCATAGAGTACTGTTGTCATACATGTAATATAGGTGAGATTCCATAGAGTACTGTTGTCATACATGTAATATAGGTGGGATTCCATAGAGTACTGTTGTCATACATGTAATATAGGTGAGATTTCATCGAGTACTGCTGTCAATGAGGTCGTTGAAGTATCGGGTACGTTGAGCAATAATTGCTCCGTGATAGTTAATTTGTAGTGTTGTGTGACATGAAATGTGACTTTTCTCTATAGTCTATTGTATAATATATACTTGTGAGCGTTACATTGTGTGTTTTAACTCTTAGTCTACGGCTTCATAAACTGTCTTTTCATAAGGTCATGTCTTGGGGACTTGATTAGTTAATTAGTTAAAAGTTGTCGTGTTAGATCAATATATATATATATATGGGGGGGGGGGGGCAGTTCCACCTCACGTGAATACACAAATTACCATAAGCGACTGTAGATTATCAGTATGTGTATATGTAGGTCGTACATGTAAGGTAAATCACAAATGTAAGAACAATCACACATGTAAGGCACAATACAAATGTAAGGTAAATCACACATGTAAGAACAATCTCACATGTAAGATAAATCACACGTATAAGAACAATCACACGTGTAAGAACAATCACACATGTAAGAACAATCACACATGTAAGAACAATCACGCATATATATTTTTTTTTTAAAGTTAATAAATAAGTAAATTACGCATATAAGAACAATCACACACGTAAGGTAAATCACACACGTAAGGTAAATCACACATGTAATATATATCACGTATGTAAGAATAATTACACATGTAAGGTACATCACATTTGTAAGTGACATCACACACGTAATAACAATCACACATGTAAAGTAAGTCACACCTGTTGTGTGAATCACACAACTACGCTTAAGGTAAAAAACATCACACATGCAAAGTAAGTCACAGGAAAGGTAAATCACTCAGTTGCATGTAGCCTCACATATAAGGTAAGTCACATGAAAGGTAAACATACAGGTGACTGTAGCCACTCGTTTGATGTACCAGTCCCAGGCATGGCTTGCCCTGCTTCCATTCACTTTACTGTGTATTTAGGTTACACATTTCACCGCGTGTGCTAACGCTAACACTTGGCCTCTCCAAACACACAGGTAGATCAGACACTACCATCCTACCTTGCCGTGACGGATTAATTGCCGAGAGCCCGACCAACACACGTACCCACACAGGGGCTGTTTACAGGAGGGGACCCAACGAGGGCAGTCAGGGCAACAACTGGGACGTGTGTCGTTGCCAGGGGTCATGTTCTTCAGTCGGCCTGGTGTTGTATGTAACCTAATTTAAGACTGAAAGTTGTCATCGATTGCTCAAGCAGCAGACGTGACGATGGCCAGCGGGAGTCTGTGTGTGTTTCAAGTCTGCAGGACACTGGATTCTGGTTGTGTGTGGATATATGTCCTGTTGGTCCTCTTGGAGTTGCCAGGTAGGGTCCTGGCTGTTGTGGTGATTGTGTGATGTGATAATTTTTTCATGTGATAATTGTTTCATGTGATAACTGTGTGTGTTTTTTTAAATTGTGTGTTGTGATAATTGTTTAATGTGATAATTGTTTTATGTGATAATTGTTTGATGTGGTAATAATTGTGTGTTTTTAAATTTTGTGTTGTCATAATTGTATGGTGTGATAATTGTTCGATGTGATAATTGTTTAACGTGATAATTGTTTGGTGTGATAATTGTTTGTGTGATAATTGTTTGGTGTCATAATTGTTTGTGTGATAATTGTTTGGTGTCATAATTGTTTGGTGTCATAATTGTTTGGTGTGATAATTGTTTGATGTGATAATTGTTTGATGTGATAATTGTTTGATGTAATAATTGTTTGATGTGATAATTGTTTGATGTGATAATTGTTTGATGTAATAATTGTTTGATTTGATAATTGTTTGATGTTTATAATTGTGTCTGGTATGATTGTTTATGTGGTAATTGTTTAATGTGGTAATTGTTTGGTGTAATAATTGTCTGTTGTGCTAACTGTTTGATGTGATCATTGTTTGGTGTGATAATTGTTTGATGTATTTGATCAGATTGCTCACACAGCATCCACTCAAGAGTATTACTCATAGACTCCACTATGCATCACCATCATCATCATCATCATCATCATCATCATCATCATCATCATCATCATCGTCAGCATCATACCATGTGCCATGCCAATAATCGTGTTCGGTCGCGGTTCGCCATCTCACACTATCATCAGAGACTGGGACCATGTTTGTGTCCTATTATTCCATGTGGCCAAGCCATCCAGTTACACCCACTCACTGAGACAGACAACTGTCCACACCCACACGGCACACGTACACACAAACACATATCACCCAATTAATACAACATACAACAGTCACCACACACACACACACACACACACACACACACACACATTGCACACATAACACACAAACACATATCAATCAATCAATACAACATACAACAGTCACCGCGCGCGCACACACACACACACACACACACACACACAGACCGCACTCACGGTGACATAAACCCGTCTTCAGATGTCGACTGAACACAGACAGCATTCCCATCTGCCTGTTCGCGTGTTGACGAGCAATATTTACATCAGCGTTTTCTCTCGGGTTTCACTGAAATGTCAGCAAACATGAGCTTCAAGCACAGAGCCATGTACCAGAGAACACGAAAACATCAAACATGACGGTTTCTTTACATCTGTGTGAAGAGGATAAACCACCGTTTAAAAGTCGCTAGTTACTCAATAGAGCTGTCATAGTGTAGTGTTGTAACTGTGTTGTTTGTCCATCAATAATGATGATGACCATTCATTTCATCCAGTGGGGTTGAAAGTATGGAGCCGTGAGTTCTAAGCTGGCTGATAAGGCCCATTTTGGCTAGATTTCTTTGACAGTGTGGCCAAAGAATGTTTGACGTTCCAGGAGGTGGACAGGGTGAAGAATGATTTGCGCGATGAATTGGATTAAAGTGAGGAAAAGTTGCGGAATTCGTCGACCTCACTCTCTCGCCTGAGTCCAGTGGCAAGACAAGTCAAGACGACTGGAGACGAATACAGGTGCAGTGGATGACCAGGGCGCTCTACGTGCCTTGCCGTGCTCATAACGTTCCATAACGCTTTGCAGGTAAACGCCGTCTTGCCCGTTGAATCGTCAATGATTTCTTCCGCGCAGTCTGCCGAATCCTGTCTTCACATGCTGGGTAGGCATACCCTAGTTGACCTATTGGTTTGACACCAAATCGGCTACCCACGCCTGGTTTAGCCAGCCTCTCACAGCTGTTGCCCCGGGGGGAGGGGGGGGCTGCTGTCGCATGCTAACAGCTAATAGGAGCCACAGGCGTGAGCTGGGTGTCAGGCTTGGACCAGTGGGGAATGGGCCCTGAAAAGGACATGACAGTCATCCTTGCCAAAGGTACTACCAATGCCTGACACCCCAGACCTCTCGTATGTATATACAGTGTATGTGGTGACTGTTGTATGTCGTATTTATTGGGTGATGTGTATGAGTGCTGTCTGTGTAAAGTTTGTGTGGTGACTGTTGTATGTCGTATTTATTGGGTGATGTGTATGAGTGCTGGCTGTGTAAAGTTTGTGTGGTGACTGTTGTATGGCGTATTTATTGGGTGATGTGTATGAGTGCTGTCTGTGTAAAGTTTGTGTGGTGACTGTTGTATGTCGTATTTATTGGGTGATGTGTATGAGTGATGTCTGTGTAAAGTGTGTGTGGTGACTGTTGTATGTCGTAATAATTGGATTATGTGTGTGTATGTGTATACAGTGTATGTGTGGTGACTGTTGTATGTTGTAATGATTGGGTGATGTGTGTGTGTGTTTGTTGCCGAGGTTTGGCTGGTCCAGCACCGTACACGCAGTAACGCGTGACATGTTGATGGGGTGACTTTTGCTTCACGTACACCGGGCGTTGAGAGATGGTTGTCACTGCGCATGTACAAGGCGGTGTGCAACTGTAGCACAACCCTTGGATTGTAAGGTTATAATGTATCGCTACACTCCAAGCTACAAGCTACACATACAAAGCTAGTCCCACAACACAGACTGCCGTTCTGGTATGAAGTGTTGGGCCCTTACATATTTAGGCCACGTCATGTTAGCGGAGTTGACCAGTTCCCCTCCTCGCCGACTGCCTTCTCAGTCAATTGGCAGAAAATAATGAAGATCATCTCATCATCTCATCTCATCATGTTCCTCTTGTACCTTGCGGTGTGGAGGTGAAGTATAGACATCGTGAGAGTGCCCGGTTATGGGCTTCATATATCGATATCCCCATGGACTCTGCTATTCCCTCCGTCCAACGTTTACGTGGTCGGCCTCTTCCTCTGTTTCCATCTGGTCTGTACATCATTTCTTGTTGTGGTATGCTGTTGACTGGTAATCTACTTGCATGACCGAACCATTTGACTTGCTGCTTTCTAATAAAATCTAGTGCTGCTTTAACCCCCACTTTAGTCCTGATTTCTTCATTTCTGATCTTATCTCTTCTTGATACGTTGATTCTTCTTCTCGGGAACCTCATTTCTGTTGTGATTTTTCTTTTCTCTTTTTTTTTTTTGGTCATTGTCCAGGTTTGGCATTGGTAGCACAGAGTTGGTAGGAAGATTGTGTTGTAAAGTGCTTTCTTAGTAGTTATTGATACATGTTTGTTCTTTAGTATTGGTGCCATTTGTCCAACAAGTTGGTTTGCCTTATTGCATCTATTTTCGATCTCGTCTTCTGATCTGCCATTTGATGATATTATACTTCCTAGGTACTTGAAACTCTTTACTTGTTTCAAGGGATGTTCGTTTAGGTGAATTGTTGTTGTTTTTTTCTTCTTTATATATAGGCATTACCTCTGTTTTGCTTGTGCTAATTGTCATGTTATGTTCCCTACACATTTCGTTTAGACTATTCATGAAGATCATCTGTCGCATATTTCTGTTAGACTGAGGTATACTCCACAACCGCACTGGCCGAAGAAATAATGATGTCTCTATAGAGGACTGAACTCATTATCTGTCTCTATAGGGGACTGAACTCATTATCTGTCTCTATAGGGAACTGAACTCATTATCTGTCTCTATAGGGGACTGAACTCATTATCTGTCTCTGTAGGGGACTGAACTCATCACATGTCTCTATAGGGGACTGAACTCATTATCTGTCTCTATAGGGAACTGAACTCATTATCTGTCTCTATAGGGAACTGAACTCATTATCTGTCTCTATAGGGGACTGAACTCATTATCTGTCTCTGTAGGGGACTGAACTCATCACATGTCTCTATAGGGGACTGAACTCATTATCTGTCTCTATAGGGAACTGAACTCATTATCTGTCTCTATAGGGAACTGAACTCATTATCTGTCTCTATAGGGAACTGAACTCATTATCTGTCTCTATAGGGAACTGAACTCATTATCTGTCTCTATAGGGAACTGAACTCATTATCTGTCTCTATAGGGAACTGAACTCATTATCTGTCTCTATAGGGGACTGAACTCATTATCTGTCTCTATAGTAGTGGACTGAACTCATTATCTGTCTCTATAGGGGACTGAACTCATTATCTATCTCTATAGGGGACTGAACTCTTTATCTGTCTCTATAGTAGTGGACTGAACTCATTATCTGTCTCTATATTAGACTGAACTCATTATCTGTCTCTATAGTAGTGGACTGAACTCATTTTCTGTCTCTTTAGGAGACTGAACTCTTTATCCGTCTCTATAGGGGACTGAACTCTTTATCTGTCTCTATAGTAGTGGACTGAACTCATTATCTGTCTCTATATTAGACTGAACTCATTATCTGTCTCTATAGTAGTGGACTGAACTCATTATCTGTCTCTATAGGGGACTGAACTCATTATCTGTCTCTATATTAGACTGAACTCATTATCTGTCTCTATAGTAGTGGACTGAACTCATTATCTGTCTCTATAGGGGACTGAACTCATTATCTGTCTCTATAGGGGACTGAACTCATTATCTGTCTCTGTAGGGGACTGAACTCATCACATGTCTCTATAGGGGACTGAACTCATTATCTGTCTCTATAGGGAACTGAACTCATTATCTGTCTCTATAGGGAACTGAACTCATTATCTGTCTCTATAGGGGACTGAACTCATTATCTGTCTCTTTAGGAGACTGAACTCTTTATCTGTCTCTATAGGGGACTGAACTCTTTATCTGTCTCTATAGTAGTGGACTGAACTCATTATCTGTCTCTATAGGGGACTGAACACATTATCTGTCTCTATAGGGGACTGAACTCTTTATCTGTCTCTATAGTAGTGGACTGAACTCATTATCTGTCTCTATATTAGACTGAACTCATTATCTGTCTCTATAGTAGTTGACTGAACTCATTATCTGTCTCTATAGGGGACTGAACTCATTATCTGTCTCTATATTAGACTGAACTCATTATCTGTCTCTATAGTAGTGGACTGAACTCATTATCTGTCTCTATTGGGGACTGAACTCATTATCTGTCTCTATAGGGGACTGAACTCATTATCTGTCTCTATAGGGGACTGAACTCATTATCTGTCTCTATAGGGGACTGAACTCATCACATGTCTCTATAGGGGACTGAACTCATCATCTGTCTCTATAGGGGACAACTCATTATCTGTCTCTATAGGGAACTGAACTCATTATCTGTCTCTATAGAGGACTGAACTCATTATCTGTCTCTATAGGGTACTGAACTCATTATCTGTCTCTATAGGGGACTGAACTCATTATATGTCTCTATAAGGAACTGAACTCATTATCTGTCTCTATAGGGAACTGAACTCATTATATGTCTCTATAGGGGACTGAACTCTTTATCTGTCTCTATAGGGGACTGAACTCATTATCTGTCTCTGTAGGGAACTGAACTCATTATGTGTCTCTATAGAGGACTGAACTCACTCCATATTGTTTAAGGATTTCCCACAGCTTGTTTCTCTCTACTCTATCAAAAGCATTTTCATGGTCGACAAAGGCTACGTACAGTGTTTCATTGAATTCGATTGATTTTTCTATAAGTTGTCTAAGAGCAAAAATAGCATTTGTGCAATCTTTGTTTTTCCCAAATTCAAGTTGTGTTTCGTTTAGCTAAGGTTCTATTGTAGTTAGTAATCTTTTCTCAAGAAGTTTGCAAAATATTTGTCCAGTATTACACAGCAGTGAAATACTCTCCCTGTATTATGTCCAGTCTCTGTTACTGCCTTTGTTTGTCCAAATTGGAATAATTATGGCGTTTCCCCAGTCCCGTGGTGTCAGTCCGATTATACTTCTGAGGTTTTCAACAAGCAGTATGAAGATCGCCGGCTCCATGGCCGAGGTGTTAGCAGCTTTCTCCGCTAACCCCGAATACTCTCGTCACGTGACGCGACGAGAATTAGCAGTGGTTCGAATCGCAAAAGTGACTTATGAGAGTATGGAGCCGGTCGCTCAGAAAGTCGTGGCGTGCTGATGAGCGTAATCTAGCCTAGGAATCAACATACAGCAGAAAGATGCTGGTGTTGACCGCAATATCCTGAAACAGGATGGAAACGCGGAAAAAAAAAAGTATGAAGATCCCCTGCCGGCTTGCTAGGCCGGTAGCAGGTTTAGGACAAATACCTGACCAAGGGGTGTCTGCGCCCCCTGGCGAGCCAGAGAATACGTGTGAATATATTTGTGAAATGTCTCATTTCTGACTCGGGCTCCGAAGGTTGTGTGTTCGATTCCGGCCCGTGTCCTTCGGCTCACGCGTGAAATTTTTAGGAGACTCTTGTGGGTCGTCGCTAGAGCTACGGAGTTCGTGCTCTGCGCGACGCTTTCTGTACTGCGGAAAGAGACCGAGCCATATGGGATAAAACCCGGTGCAATGAAGTCGACCCTGTCTACTTTTAAGCGACTTTTTTTGTTGTGTTTCTCCCAACAATCTCATGCTGTAGATTCAGACCTGTCTTTGTGATTCATCTACAAGTTATTTGTGAACATTTTTGATAAGGCGATGAGACGGTTGTGATAGCACGTTTTGGAAACTATGTGGATCTCACATTCTGGCTCCCGTAAGGCGCCCCAAACCAACGACCAATGCCACATATCACATTCTGGCTCCCTAAGGCGCCTCAACCGACGACCCTGCCACTAGTTACCTTGAAATTAAAAACCTTTGGTACAGACATATCCAACAGACATTTCCAGTGCTTGTTACGTCATCATGGGGCGGGCCGGTCTTTGTCACTGGGAGGATTTATGTTCTGATAACCGAAGGTAGGAATCTGGGGCAAGCAGATAAGGGGACAAGGAAACCAAACTGCCACAAGAAACATGGGTAGGTGGTGGATTTTGACATGGTTTTCATGTAGATGAAGTTCAGAATGATCGGCTGGTGAAGGAGGATACTGAGAGCTATCGGGACCCCTCGAAACCATAAATATACAAATGTTGACAAAATGGGGTTTCAGCTTGGTTAATCTTCATATGTGTATCAGAGGCCAACGCCCGACCCCTTCAACTTGCCTTGTATTCTTGCTCGTGTGGGTCAGACTTCCATTCTCTGTCAGACAAACTCTGGGGAGATTTAGAATGCTTCTACGGAATACGCTTCCATTCTCTGTCAGACAAACTCTGGGGAGATTTAGAATGCTTCTACGGAATACGCTTCCATTCTCTGTCAGACAAACTCAGGGCAGTTTTAGGATGTTTATAGTCTACTAGCTGACCCGGCCCGCCTTCGCCCAGGCCCTGGCGGGGATCTATCTATCTATCAGTCTGTCTGTCTGTCTGCTTGTTTGTCTGTCTGTCTGTCTGTCTGTCTGGCTGACCCGGCCCGGCTTCACCCAGTCCCTGGTGGGGAGCATCTCATTTAATTCATATAAGTAGTCATATAAGCTCCCGTTCCCGACTATCTGTCTGTCTGTCTGTCTATCTATCTGACCCGGCGTGGCCTCGCCCAGCTCCTGGCGGGAAGCGTCTCATTAAATTCACACAGTAACTTAAAAGAATGTCCTTCCACACACCATCCATTATTTTTAATGAAAACTGTTTTTAATCACCTACATGACTGTAGATAACTTCTTTAAGCATAAAAAGATAAGTTACAATGTTATGCATTATGCATATTTTTATGAAAACTTTGAAAATGTCTTAAAGATTATATCATTATTTATTATAACTCATATGCCTGTAAATAACTATAGGCAAAGAGCTTATAAATCTTTGAAAACCATGCAACAATATGACTATAAAGTATATAGAAATGTTATTAAAAGTTATGCCCCTTGAAATAACTTTTCTAGAGTTAAGTCCCCTTGCTATATAGAAATTATAATGAAAAATGAAATATTAAATTTTATTAAGTAAGTCGCCGATTTTACACTAAGAAACTATTACAGTCGGTTGCACAGGGATGAAAGGAAGACGTGTAGAAAATTTCATCTCAATCGGATGTACGTTATCGAACCCATCCAATACATTGCCAACCACATACAGTCTCTTATATATATATATAGATTGACTACGCTTCCATTCTCCGCCAGGCAAACTCTGGAGAGATTTAGAATGCTGCTACGGAATACGATTCCATTCTCTGTCAGACAAACTCTGGGCAGTTTTAGGATGTTTATAGTCTATTGACTACGCTTCCATTCTCCGCCAGACGAACTCTGGAGAGATTTAGAATGCTGCTACGGAATACGATTCCATTCTCTGTCAGACAAACTCTGGAGAGATTTAGAATGCTGCTACGGAATACGATTCCATTCTCTGTCAGACAAACTCTGAGCAGTTTCCGGACGTGTATAGACTACGCTTGTGTGTCACGAAGTGGGGTATAGATGCATGTCAACTGGTATATGTTTACGTAATATATAGTTACAGATGTCCCGTATGTGTCACTACGTGGTATATAGTTGCAGATCTCCCGTATGTGTCACGACGTGGTATATAGTAACAGATCTCCCGTATGTGTCACGACGTGGTATATAGTTGCAGATCTCCCGTGTGTGTCACGACGTGGTATATAGTTACAGATCTCCTGTATGTGTCACGACGTGGTATACAGTCACAGATCTCCCGTATGTGTCACGACATGGTATATAGTTACAGATGTCCCGTGTGTGTCACGACGTGGTATATAGTTACAGATGTCCCGTATGTGTCACATCCTGATGTGTAGTTGCAACTAACATAAGTACAGATCTGTGTCACGACGTGGTACATAGGTACAGATCTGTGTCACGTCCTGGTGTACAAATGCATATACGTGCAGATGATCCGTTTATGTTACGTCGTTGTATGTTGTTGCAGGTCACACATCAGTGTCACGTTTTGAGGTGACGTTACAAATCATCCGTCTGTATCTTTTCTTGTTATATAGATACACGACTGTGACACGTACATCCGGGTCATCATTCTGTGTCACGTAGATCCGGGTCACGGTTCTGTATCACGTCGGTCCGGATCATCCGTCTATCAAGCCGTGGTGCATAAATGAATCGAACCTGTCTATGTCACGTCGAGCCGGGTCACCCTATTGTACCACGCCGAGCTGTGAAATTACAAGTCTCTCGTCTGTGTCATTTGTGCCTGGTCACCCACTTGTGCCACGTCGTGTCTTATGCCACGTTCTACCTGGTTACCCACCTGTGCCGCGACGTGCCCGATCACTCGTCTGTGCCACGAAGTGTCAAGTCACCGGTCTGTGCCACGATGTGTCAGCTCACCTGTCTGAGCCACGTTGATTTGGTCACACGCATGTGCCCTGGTGTGCCAGGTCACCCATCAGTGCCACGTTGTTATGTGTCACGTCGTGCTGTACAGACTGTATTCCGAGATTGACAAATTGAAGGAACGAGGAAGGGCAATGGGACAAATGATGATGATGATAATAGTAAAAATAATAATAATAATAATAATAATAATAATAATAATAATAATGATAATGATGATGATGATGATGATGATGATGACGATGATGATGGTGGTGGTGGTGGTGGTGGTGATGATGATAATGGACACTCAGTAGTTCGCTGACACCAGGATATGACAGCATGTCAATCAGTACATGAGTCTTTGAAAAATTCCCATTTCCGAACAAACAACCCACTGCAACCAATAACATTGGCAGTAAGAGATTACCCCAGTACCGGTACGAATACAAAGTAACCTTTAACCTTGTGGGCTATATCTCTGCAATAAGGTCACACATCTGGAATGAATCTCAGTGACTCATGTGATCACATTCTGGTCTGTGTACCTACAGCTGTAGTTATCAATGTTTTCAATATCATTAAACTAAAAATATCGGTGATGCGGAGACCATACTAGTGGCTTCGTGATCGGCAGGTTAAAGTCCAGGCAGATAATCTCGGGACGGGTGGGGGGTGACGTGGTGAAGGCCACAGGTCAAACAGACGTAAATAGCCAGCACGCCATGCCATTATTACAACAGACAATGTAATACTTTTACAACAATCTATTTCGTTGTTGAAGTCAAACACAGACGTCACATACAACACGCATGGCCTGGCATATTTGGCTGCGTGTCGCCAGGTGCACACTGCAGAGTTGTCTCTCATATGAAGTGAATAAACGAAAGATACTTTGGCTGAAATACTAAATACACAGTCACTGAATACTGTTAGCATGTCCAACATTGGTTATCCCCAATGGTAGTCTAATATTTAAAATGAAATCTTTCTGTTCGCACAAAATTGGTTGAAACCACGTAATTGCTGTTGCTTTGATATAGTTGAGCATTCGTTTATTGTTCGTGGAATAGAATATAAAATAACACCTTTTCTTTGTTAACTTTATGTTAGCTATTAAGCAGGGGTTTTCTGATCGCCGAGCTCGGCCTTTGTATGATCTGTCGGCTTCACAGGGATATGAGTGGACTAATTATCTCTCTTTATCACCCACGCTGGTATATGTTTGGATGTGTTAACTGTCGTTCCGTTTTACCTACACAATCACCTCCGATGGACACAGTGCTGCCTGGGTATCCTCATCTCTCTCTCTTTCTTTCTCTCTCTCTCTCTCTCTCTCTCTCTCTCTCTCTCTCTCTCTCTCTCTCTCTCTCTCTTCTCTCTCTCTCTGAGGGACAGTTCTGTCTGTATATCCCCAGTCACCTCTCTAGGGGACAGTTCTGTCTGTGAATCCCCAATCACCTCTCCGAGTGACACAGTTCTGTCTGTATATCTATTCTATCCGATTATGTGTATCTATTCTAGCCGAATCTGTGCATCTATTCTAGCCGAATCTGTGCATCTATTCTAGCCGAATCTGTGCATCTATTCTAGCCTAATGTATGCACCAACCATTAATCCTAGGATCAGTCACAAACAAGGGGATATAACAGCGTGCATGTTACATCTACGACCGGTGCAGGCCACTCAATGATTACATCCCCTGGTTAGTCCTGGACCGCGTGACATTTATCTGAGTCGCATGTCTTTGCAGGATGTAGCAATCAGTCCAAGCATTTATTGCCTGTTTGTGATTTACTAGGCAATTTAGTTCAGTAGTTTGCCATTGCTTTCTGAACGACCGATGCCCATTCGATCTAAAACAACACAGAGCAGTTTGCTTTCAAATCTCTGGCGTCTAATGTCGAGACCTGGGCTCGGGATGTGGGAGAATTATGTGACTGCGCCTCTCACTACCCCACATCCATTGCTCTGGCTTAGTGCTAGATACAAATCACAATGTGTGTGTGTGTGGGGGGGGGGGGGAGCTGTGATAGATCAGTGGCTAGCTTGCCTGCTTGCCGACCCAGTGGTCGCCGGTGCCAATTCCCATTTGAGGACGATATTGTAAAATTGTCCGCAGCTCACAGGTCAAGTCAGGCTGACCTGGGCATCATGTAATGTCTGGGACCGGGGGAGGGATGGTACTGACCACATGGTGCCTGGAGTGACGGTTGGTCTGTACACTCTTGAAGCTGTTCGTTGTCCAGACATTGTCGTGTGCGTGCGTGAGTGTGTAATATTTATTGTCCAGTCATTGTCGTGTGCGTGCGTGAGTGTGTAATATTTATTGTCCAGTCATTGTCGTTAGTGTGTAATATTTATTGTCCAGTCATTGTCGTGTGCGTGCGTGAGTGTGTAATATTTATTGTCCAGTCATTGTCGTGTGCGTGCGTGAGTGTGTAATATTTATTGTCCAGTCATTGTCGTGTGCGTGCATGAGTGTGTAATATTTATTGTCCAGTCATTGTCGTGTGCGTGCGTGAGTGTGTAATATTTATTGTCCAGTCATTGTCGTTAGTGTGTAATATTTATTGTCCAGTCATTGTCGTGTGCGTGCGTGAGTGTGTAATATTTATTGTCCAGTCATTGTCGTTAGTGTGTAATATTTATTGTCCAGTCATTGTCGTGTGCGTGCGTGAGTGTGTAATATTTATTGTCCAGTCATTGTCGTGTGCGTGCATGAGTGTGTAATATTTATTGTCCAGTCATTGTCTTATGCGTGCGTGAGTGTGTAATATTTATTGTCCAGTCATTGTCATGTGCGTGCGTGAGTGTGTAATATTTATTGTCCAGTCATTGTCGTGTGCGTGCGTGAGTGTGTAATATTTATTGTCCAGTCATTGTCGTGTGCGTGCGTGATTGTGTAATATTTATTGTCCAGTCATTGTCGTTAGTGTGTAATATTTATTGTCCAGTCATTTTTGTGTGCGTGCGTGAGTGTGTAATATTTATTATCTAACACCTCTCTAGTAACTGTCTGGTTTTGTCGTTGTCTAT
The DNA here is from genome assembly GCA_963921405.1 of Cepaea hortensis. NCBI lineage: Eukaryota > Metazoa > Mollusca > Gastropoda > Stylommatophora > Helicidae > Cepaea > Cepaea hortensis. The sequence continues at coordinate 1,789,154 of OY992882.1, read as the reverse complement.
TAACTGTCTAGTAACTGTTTGGTAATTGTCTAGTAGCTGTCTGGCTACTATCTCTAGCTGTCTGGCAATTCCTACTTTGAACAACCGGATGTTTGTTTCATAAAACGACATCCTAGGTACAATGAAGTTTGTGATTTCAAAAACAAGAAAACAATTCCAAGAAAGTATCGTGACACAAACACAAAATAAGGCGCCAACCTAAATTAACCATCAGCGGGGGAAAAAGAGCAGGGGCAATCAGGACGACAGGGTTTAAGCAGCAGACGGCAAGTCAGGTCATGCTGGGTCAACATCCTCATTGCTGTTGCACCTTCCAGGTCTGGTTCCTGCTTGACGACTGCCTGACATGTCTATCTCTGTCTGGGTCGTGTTTCTTTGGGGATAGTGAATCGCCTTTTATGAACACGCAGACGTAATGTGGTAGTGTAACAAGGACACACAGTAAAAGTGAGAGCATTGTTCACTCCTTGAGGCGTTGTGAGTATATGGTTAGTTTTTAAAAGTTAGTTGTATATCCTTTACAGGATGTCGCAGTCAACCCCGGTATTGTTCAGCTGTTTGTGATCTCTTGGCAGGGTATATGGTGCCAGTTATGTATGTCATAGATCAATCGGCATACGATGTGTGATGTGTCAATATCACACCGATAGGCTTTATTTCCAAGAACATTTGGTACTTTATTTTTCATTCACCCCACACAAACGGAATCCCGGGACATCACGTCACATCCAGGGGTTCCCTGTGTGGGGCCGTAGCTCGGTGCGCAGTCTTATCGGTGTGCAATGTTCTCCATATATACTGCTGCTTTCACGAGTTGACAATCATATCATATGCGGTGCGCACCGCACGCACACGCACACACACACACACACACACACAAATGACTATTATTGCGGTGGCCAGAATCGAACAATGTCCGCAAGAATGGTGTTAAACACATCGAGACCAGCGCATTTAGTCCGTCGACGCCACATGAATTCGCACATGTAGGACTCTAGTAGATGCCTGTGTGTTCCATTCTGCCTCTTGTTTCTCTCCTTGGCCGTTCTCCACATGCGCTCGATGCATTGAGTATGTGCACCGGTGGTAGGGTGCACAAAGTTGTGGGAGTGGTTGACTGTGAGATGCGTCAATTCGGGAATACTTCCAATTCCGTTGTACGCACGCCCAGAGGTCGGAGACTACAGTTGTGCCAGGCCGAATGTGTGTCCTGATCAGCGGTAGAAGCGTTGCTGCGGTTCTGTCTGGAACACAGAACATGAAGCAGTCGGCTGTTTCACGACAGATGCCACCAAATACCCACTGTTGTGGCAACACTCGTCCCACGACAGATGCCACCAAATACCCACTGTTGTGGAAACACTCGTCCCACATGATGTTTGCGCCCTGTAAATAGGCTCTCATCTATCTTGAAAGTGGTATTTGCAGGGTAGTCCATTGGACATAATTTATCTTGCGTGGTAATTTATGCATGTCCCATCCCATCCCGTCCTATGGGACTTTCCCATGGCCAAGCCTGGGTATTTGGTCCTCCGATTACTACCGGGTTGACTAACAGTTTGTTGGCACAAACCTTCCTTGGGTAATTACCCCAGTCAACAGTTGCTATCGGCGACATCCCCAACTGTAACTGGCAAAATGAAATGCTGGTCAACTCTTGAGACCACCAGTATGCGAAAAGAATGACGTGTCTGTACGGCAAGTATTCCTTCTTTAAATTTCCTTCTTTAGTCACAGTCATTACCTCCGTTTTACTTGGGCTAATTTTCATGTTATGTTTCCTACACATTTCATTTAGACTATTCATGTGATCTTGTAATTCAGCTCCTGATTTTGCTATTAGTGCTTGGTCATCCGCAAACAGGAGTTCTCTAATGGTTAGATTTGCAGATGGTTCTTCTTCTGTGTTCTCGTCATGCGGTGTTCTTGTGGTCTCTGCTTGGTTGGTTTCTTTACAAATGTTGTCAATATATGTTATGAACAAGAGAGGGTCCTGGTGGTCCTTCAAGGTGGGGAAAAGGGGCTTGTCTCCCCCCCCCCCCCCATTGACCTGGGTCAGCAGAGTCTACACTGGGTGCCATAAGATATCATGGGGAATAAAGGTTGACAGGTTCCCTGTCTAACCCACCGGCGCGTTCCCACCCAGGGCATATAGTCTATTACTGCAAAGAGTAACCAACGGCGCGTCCCCACCCAGGGCATATATGTCTCTTACTGCAGAGAGTAACCAACGGCGCGTCCCCACCCAGGGCATATATGTCTCTTACTGCAGAGAGTAGCGAACGGCGCGTCCCCACCCAGGGCATATATGTCTCTTACTGCAGAGAGTAACCAACGGCGCGTCCCCACCCAGGGCATATATGTCTCTTACTGCAGAGAGTAACCAACGGCGCGTCCCCACCCAGGGCATATATGTCTCTTACTGCAGAGAGTAACCAACGGCGCGTCCCCACCCAGGGCATATATGTCTCTTACTCCAGAGAGTAACCAACGGCGCGTCCCCACCCAGGGCATATATGTCTCTTACTGCAGAGAGTAACCAACGGCGCGTCCCCACCCAGGGCATATATGTCTCTTACTGCAGAGAGTAACCAATGGCGCGTCCCCACCCAGGGCATATATGTCTCTTACTGCAGAGAGTAACCAACGGCGCGTCCCCACCCAGGGCATATATGTCTCTTACTCCAGAGAGTAACCAACGGCGCGTCCCCACCCAGGGCATATATGTATCTTACTGCAGAGAGTAACCACCGGCGCGTCCCCATCCAGGGCATATATGTCTCTTACTCCAGAGAGTAGCGAACGGCGTGGAAGCCACGATGTTTCCGTGTTAAGTGTTGGCTGGCCTGGCTTCCTGGAAGGTTCCGTTCAACCTGGAGCCCGCTGGCTGTAGGGTCTGCTTGAGTGTATGAGAACTGGAAGTCTGTGCCCTAAATGACACATTATCCTAATATCAGGCCTTACACGAGGCGCCGAAGTCGGCCTCGGGTCTCTAAAGAGAACAACGAAGAAGAAAAATCTACATTATACCAAAGACAATGGCGCAGACGATGTCGAGAATCGACAGAACATATTAATTTGTCCAGCAGAGATAATGGCGCAGACGATGTGTTGAATGGACAGAAGATACTCATTTCTCCAGCAGAGATAATGGCGCAGACGATGTCGAGAATGGGCAGAAGATACGCATTTGTCCAGCAGAGTATCTTGGCAGTTGGAAATCGAAAAAGTAGCCTAACGGCGCTGCCCGGGCAAAATTTAGAGTAAAAAAATCTACCTAAAGTATTTCAGGATCCTCGCCGGTGTTACGGAGTTCGTGCACTGAGCTGAGTTTCTCCAGACTCAGGTTTGAGTTAGGAGGAGAACGGAGCACTTATGGGTTACACCCGTGTGCCGTGATGTTGATCCATCGACTAAACTAAACTAAACTAAACAGAGAGAACAGTTCTCTTGGAGAATATGATCATGAAATCAAGAATCAACTTCATTGTGCCTCGGCCACTCCTTCAGTAATAAAAAAAAAAAAGCGTTCGCATATTCAAGGCACTACTGGCAGTCTGACTGAACGTCCTGTTGTATTTTTCTCTGGGCGTTGAGTGATAAGGAGACCTGACGCCAACCCCGCGCTGAATTAGGCCCTTCAGATATGGGCCCTCAGATTTCTGGCACTCTCACTCAATCCCAGTCTTCACCACGTCAGATGTGGGAGCTCAGATTTCTTGCACTCTCACTCGATCCCAGTCTTCACCACGTCAGATGTGGGAGCTCAGATTTCTTGCACTCTCACTCGATCCCAGTCTTCACCACGTAGACTTGCCGCAATATTTATTGAAGCCCAAAGGTGCGACATTAACCGGTCTACCAGCCTGTTCATGTCCTCACGTGCCCTGAGCAGAAAATTCAGGATATGCCTTTGAACGGTCTTTTCGAGGAATGCAAACCACTCCAGCAGGAAAACCCCAGTCTCTGAGAAAGTCAACAGGAACACGGGAACTTAGAGGTAGTGCAGGCAGGTCAGCAGTTATGTTGTCACGCTATGAATAGAAGGTTACAGAACAGGCATCAGGGGAGGAGGGGGAGAAGAGTTAGAACAAACAAGTTGTCTGGATGACTGTCAGAAAGGAAATACATTTCAGACAAGCTTGAGATGCATCCACAGGGACTCTCACAATAATCAGTGTAAACTTCAGCAGAAGTTGCATCAGCAAGACCCAAGCCCTGTCACTAACCTGACAGTAACAATAAACAGCATACAACAGGACACATTCCTAGTGAGTCACGGCAGCGACAAGTTGTACTAAATTACGACTTGGGTTGCACTTTGTTCCTGTTGTATATCAACATGTCTGTACACACGTAGATGTGTCGGCACGTGCCAGCACGCAGGCAGCGTGTCGTGATTCATCTAAACATTACGGTGGTACCAGTTCGTTTTGTCAGAGGATGTAGTCAGTGAGGTTGTCTGAGGATGTTGCAGACAGTTTGATTGTCTGTTTGGCTGACTGATATACATGGCTATCAACAATATACATAGTAATCAAGAATATACGTAGTCATCAACAATATAAATAGTCATCAACAATATACATATTCAAATACTGAGCACAACCCACTACTGGCAACGCCAATCGCATTCTGGTATGAACCTAAGGCCTATCCACGTCAATATGGAAGCACTATACTCGAGTTTCGCCCTCGTTTGAGCTCGTCAGTAGTGCATATCCCTGACCAGGATCCGGAAACAGTCCCGAATCACGCGTGTGAAGTGGGTGTGTAACCACGCGGCACACACTGGACACACCAAATTATCACAACAGAATATCACAACGCTACCCACCGTAGGCTATGCTCAATGAATGTATGAATATACATATTCATCAACAATATACATAGTCCTCAAGAATATACGTAGTCATCAACAATATACGTAGTCCTCAAGAATATACGTAGTCATCAACAATATAAATAGTCATCAACAATATACATATTCATCAACAATATACATAGTCCTCAAGAATATACGTAGTCATCAACAATATACATAGTCCTCAAGAATATACGTAGTCATCAACAATATACATAGTCCTCAAGAATATACATAGTCATCAACAATATAAATAGTCATCAATAATATACACATTCATCAACAATATAAATAGTCATCAACAATATACATATTCATCAACAATATACATAGTCCTCAAGAATATACGTAGTCATCAACAATATAAATAGTCATCAACAATATACATATTCATCAACAATATGCACAGTCCTCAAGAATATACGTAGTCATCAACAGTATAAATAGTCATCAACAATATAAATGGTCATCAACAATATAAATAGTCATCAACAACATAAATAGTCATCAACAATATAAATAGTCATCAACAATATAAATAGTCATCAACAATATAAATAGTCATCAACAATATACATATTCATCAACAATATAAATAGTCATCAACAATATACATATTCATCAACAATATAAATAGTCCTCAAGAATATACGTAGTCATCAACAATATACATAGTCCTCGAGAATATACGTAGTCATCAACAATATACATATTCATCAACAATATACATATTCATCAACAATATACATAGTCCTCAAGAATATACGTAGTCATTAACAATATAAATAGTCATCAACAATATAGTCATCAACAATATAAATAGTCATCAACAATATACATATTCATCAACAATATACATAGTCCTCAAGAATATACATAGTCATCAACAATATACATAGTAGTCCTCAAGAATTTACGTAGTCATCAACAATATAAATAGTCATCAACAGTATACATAATCATCAACAATATATAGTCATCAACAATATAAATAGTCATCAACAATATACAAGGCTAACAACAATATACAAGACTATCAACATTACAATAGTCATCAGCAATATTCAAGAATATACATAGTCATCGACAATATACATAGTTATCGACAAGATACAAGACTAACTAGGATATCGACAATATACATAGTCGTGAGCAATATACAAGGCTATCAACAATATACATAGCCAGCATCAATATACAAGGCTATGAACAATATACATTGTCATGAACAGTATATACATGATCATGAACAATATAGATAGTTATCAAGAATATACTAGACTATCAACAACATACATAATCATCAACAGTATACATAGTCATGAACAATATACTCAGCTATCAACAATATACATACCCATCAACAATATCATTGGTTGTTGTACAATGAAAAATAGACTGTTGATTGTTGTCTGGTAAATAATGGACTCTTGATTGTTGTCTAATCAACAATAGCCTGCTGGTTGTTGTATATTCAACAAAAACTGATGTATGTGTAATCAACAACAGGCTATTGATTGTTGTACAATGAAAATAAACTGCCGATTGTTTATAGTCAACAATAGACTTTTGGTTGTTGTCTGATCAACAATAGATTGCTGGTGTTTTCATAATCAACAATGGACTTGCTGATTGTTAGAGTATGTATCAATCAATCATGTGCCATGCCGGAAAGCGTGGGCGGTCATGACTCGCCATTTCACTCGATCACCAGAGTCGTGGATCAGCTCAGCGTTCCTGTCTCGTCCATGCCATGTGGCCAAGCCATCCAGGTATTTTCCTCTCGGTCTTCCTCTTGGTCTGTTCCCTTCGATTTTGCCAGTTGTCACTAAGTTTTCTAATCCATTTCTTCTCATAACATGCCCAAAACATTTTGACTGTCTACGTCTGTAGTATTGTGTGTGTGTGTGTGTGTGTGTGTGTGTGTGTGTGTGTGTGTGTACGTACGTGCGTGCGTGCGTGTGTGTGTGTGTGTACTTTGTGCAAAGAATCATTATACGCCCTTTCTCTGGCATGGAACCTTTCTGTAGTCATAGGAACTTCGACGCGGAGCAAACACGGCAGGGGGCTTCCGATCTTCAGAAGGAAACCCTCTTCCCCAAGCATTTCGGACCCTTTAATTTCTTAATACTTTCTGGGGGCGGTCCCGTCCGGGTCAAGACTCCGGGCGTCTGTCCCCTGCCGTGGAGACGTTCTTTCGGTCATGTTCGATATCCCTGGTTTAAGCTTGTCCCTTCGCTGTTACCTTGTCCACTCTAAAGTCCTCCCTCACTCGGTGGGGGGGGGGGGGGGGGGAGACCGTGCAGTCTGTGTCTGCCCCTTGACACTTGTGGTCGTGGGATGCTTGACTCACCCCCCGCCACGGCCTCTGTCGCCTCCACTTATCTCTGTTGCCGTGTGCCTTCCTTCCGCCCCGTTCACGGCGTCACACCACTTTAGGAAGCCGGATTCTTCCTTTCTACTCGGACCCACCGCTTGGTCAGACTGCACCTGACTAGACCACATAGTATGCGGATCTCGTGCCATACCGAGGTGGGGGTTACTATGGCAGCTTTGTTATCTGCACTCGGGCTTGGTGCGACCTAGAGTCGATTACAGCTATGTTGTGGAGGTTGGACGTCGGCCGACATTTGCGTGATTGACTTCACTGGGACTCGCCCCCACGTCGAAGGAAGGGCTGAAGATCTGACACGAGACGTTTGTAAAGTTCTTTCCTGTAGTCACTATCTAAGTACAGTTCATTCCATATATCGGAATGTTCTAGAGATAGTTGGATCTATCAATCAATCAATCATGTGCCATGCCGGAAAGCGTGGGCGGTCATGATTCGCCATTTCACTCGATCACCAGAGTCGTGGATCAGCTCAGTGTTCCTGTCTCGTCCATGCCATGTGGCCAAGCTATAGATATGGAGAAAAAGAGTGTTAAATGCTACATAGAACCTATACTTTTGTATGGATGTGAAGCGTGGACAATAAGCAGTCAAGCTGAAATACAGCTGATAGCTGTGGAAATGTTGTTTCTGAGGAAAATGCAAAGAATACCATGGACAGACAAAAAAACCAATGAACAAGTCGTTCAAGAAACAAATGAAGATCGTAAACTGATTAGAGCCATTAGGTGTAAAAAGTAAAAAATGTTTGGGCATGTTATGAGAAGAAATGAATTGGAGAACTTGGTGACGACTGGTAAGATCGAAGGGAACAGACCAAGGGGAAGACCGAGAAGTAAATACCTGGATGGCTTGGCCACATGGCAACATCGAGACAGGAACACGGAGCTGATCCATGACTCAGGTGATTGAATGAGAAGGCAGAATATGACCTAACACGCTTATCGGCATGGCACATGATGGATGGATGGATAGATATGGAGAGACGCGTCAGGTCAGATCAGATTCTACTCTTGTTCCTGTAGGTGCGAGCTGACCCAGTGACGCCTGTCTCGGGTCTACCCGCTGGGTTGTGACGCCACTCAACTGACGCAATCTGTGCATATCTTTCTATAGCCGGTGCGGGTGAACTATGCGGGGCATTCTATCCGTGTCACATCCACACTGCGTTGTTACTGGAAACTGCTATGTCATTCTGGCAATATACATAGTCATCAATAATATACATGGCTATCAACAATATACATAATCATCAACAATATACATAATCATCAACAATATACATAATCATCAACAATATACATAATCATCAACAATATACATAGTCATCAACAATATACATAATCATCAACAATATACATAATCATCAACAATATACATAACCATCAACAATATACATAATCGTCAACAATATACATAATCGTCAACAATATACATAATCATCAACAATATACAATAGTCATCAATAATATACATGGCTATCAACAATATACATAATTATCAACAATATACATAGTCATCAACAATATACATAGTCATCAACAATATACATAATCACCAACAATATACATAATCATCAACAATATACATAATCGTCAACAATATACATAGTCATCAACAATATACATAAACATCAACAATATACATAATCATCAACAATATACATAATCATCAACAATATACATAGTCGTAAACAATATACATAATCATCAACAATATACATAATCATCAACAATATACATAATCATCAACAATATACATAATCATCAACAATATAATAGTCATCAACAATATACATAATCATCAACAATATGCATAGTCATAAACTATATACATAATCATCAACAATATACATAATCGTCAACAATATACATAGTCATAAACAATATACATAATCATCGACATATTTACATAGTCATAAACAATATACATAATCATCAACAATATACATAATCATCAACAATATACATAATCATCAACAATATACATACTCATCAACAATATGCATAACCATCAACAATATATATAATCATCAACAATATACATAATTGTAACAAGCTACGTGGAGGGTCCCAAATAGCCCGGTCACAATATTTCAAATATCTTCTATAGCCCTGGCTTAGATAGGTCTTTACCTGCCAACCCTCCTCCGTTTTCCCTGGACACACTGTCACGCTTCCTTTCGACCTAGGGACCTATTTCCTGCAGTGTTCTTCTGGCTGACGCATAAATAACATGGCAGTCGTCAGAACAACTTGGAAGTAATTTTATTAACCTAATCAAGAACAGCACAGGAACACATAAAGGCAGATAAACAGATAGATCTACACAGACACTACACTGGTAAATTCTAACACAGAGCCTCAAGTCGCCACAGTCACAGATCCAGCTTCAGATACTGTCTGATCTGTCCACACACTTCTCACCAAAGATGTCCGAATCTCCTTCCTTCTCCAACAACTGGGTGTAGGTTCAACCGGCTTTTGTAGAATCCAAGCGACTGGTGTGTTGAGGACTTCTGTTCATTGTCATCTGAATTAGTTCGGCACTAGGTCTTCACTGACCTATGAAAAGCTTTAGTGTTGCCGATAAGGTGAGGTGTTTGTGAAGGATAATGGTTGGGTCCTTTTAATGTCCGGGATAGAATGGGTATGCCAGAAAATCACTCTTAGGCTCCCTCCGGACAACACTGCTCTCAAGCGTATGTTGTTAAAACAAAACCGGCAATGCACCAGTCATACAAAATGTCCTTGCTTCAAGACCTGCACCTTGCCTTGAGTTGGCCTCGTTGGACATATTTACGTTAGCCTAGAAGCACCGGTGATAATGTCCCTTCGAAGACATAGTCACTTCCCATCGAAGAGGACCCTGGAGATGATAAATAAAACCTGAGCGACTGGGCTGACTCATGTATCACACAAATACACTATATTTAATACCTGATTGACCAGGCCTGACCTGTCAGGTAGCCCCTGGATTGGCCACGTCCGGGTTTGAGTAGACCTCCAGCTGGACGAAGTCCGGTTGTCTTTTTGGCCACACGACACACCCTCCACACTCATACCAAGCCTTTATTATGATTGGGCACATTCATTCCCATGCTTCCCTCTCACTTGCAACCATGCCTTTCTCACCCGCAAGATCTTGTGGTGTGGTGCGCCCAGTAATCCGTGTGTTACATCTCATTAACTCATAGTATAGTAATGGGGTTGTATGGCACGCTTTGTAGTTCCCCACTCCCTGCAAGAATAGGAAAGAAGATCCTACCCCCTCCCGGCTCCGCTCTTGTCTGAGCGGTCGCCGCAATGTACCAGCAGTGCCCCACAGAACACATAGATTCAGCGGAATGCAGGTTCTCTAAATGAGATACAGAAGTCCATTAACTTCCCTACATCATCCCATCTAGTAACAGATGAAAGAGATAGTCCTGTGAATAGCCTCTTCTGGCTCAAGAAGATAGATCAGAGATTGGTGTACCCCATTCCCAAAATACCCACTGAGTATATACAACAGAAAGATGACAATCTGTCCAATTCAAGCCGTAGATAGAAAGACAGCAACAGCTCATCTGACGCCAAGAACAAATGAAATCCTCTTGGGAGATATATGGTTCAGATTCACTTCCCCGGCTATGCCAAGGACAAGACGTGCAGCCAAATCGGCTAACGGTCACCCAACTCGTCATTGGTTATGATTGGCCTTTCGCCAATTCATCTTCCCCTTCAACCCATGGTATATTTATAACTCCATGTTTGGCTGGAGTACCCACAACCCAAGCCCTACCTTTCTTCACCACTTCAGTAGGAGGTTGCATCTCTGTCCCAATCTTCAAATCGACTTGACAAGATGCCACTATCCAACGGTAGGTGTGTACACGGCCATGAATTGCTTAGCAGCCGCACCAGCGCTCATTTGGCGCAAGGCGCTCCATCGGGTTTACCCGATGTGAAAGACATTGGCTACTTGCTCCATGTAAAGATTGTGATAGGAAGTTAACCCAAAGAACCATCTTTCATGGAGATTTGAGAGAACAAGAGAACTGAGAGCTTCCGAAAGCCGTTCCCCCCTGTCTACCCAAAATAAAAGAATGCATAAGGACATGGACCACTGGCGTTTCGCTACATAGGCCCCCTCTTAAGAAAGTCGAACCCTACGAACTTTCTACTGTCAGTGGTTCTGTTCGAATGACCCCACCCTCACATTCAACCATAGGATGCCGTGATAAAAAATCTGCTCCCACATTCTCCCTTCCGGGGATGTATTCGACCGTGAACCGATACGGTTGTAGGAGCAATGACCATGTCATCAACTATTTAAATGCCTGTAATCAATACATAAGCGGTGTTCCCCGCTTGGCTTCCTCAACAAGACAACCCCGGCATTATAAGGAGAAGTCGAAGGAGTGATGATGTCGTCGTCCAGAAGCTTCTGGATTTCAGTTTCCAGGGCCTTCTCTTTCGAAAATGGCACTGGATATATTTTCTGGCGAACGGGGTCTTGGGTAGTCAGAGTCATATCAAACTCGACCAACCCTGTCCGCCCTGGCCGATCGGTAAGAATCTGCTGATGGGACTCCAACAAACGGATGACACGGTCTGTTTCTTCAGCCGACAGATCAGGATTTATATGTACATCCCTATAGGTTTCCCCAGGGTGTAATGGATACCCCCTATCCGTTTCTTCGCCCGATTCAGTTTCCATCGCGACCGCCATAGTCATGAGTGGGAGAGAAGTACCATCAGATCGTTCTTCATACTTTTTGAGAAGGTTAATGTGGAAGATTTTAGATTTCCCCCTGATCCGGATGGCATAGTTGGTGCGGGAGACAACCCTTTCTACCGGGAAAGGCCCCTGCCAACCAATCTCGAGTTTATTGGAACCTACTGGAAGTAACAACAGAACCCGATCCCCCACCTTAAGAGACCTATCTTTCGTCCTTCTATTGTAGTAGGCCGCGTGTCTCTTCCTGGCCGCTCTCAGATTCTGAGCTGCCAAAGCCCAACCCGTCTGGAGTTTTTTCTTTAACTCTTCGACGTATTTATAAGAGGATACCACTTCTTCGGAAGTTTCTTCCTCTGTCCAACATCTCAATAAGGCTTCTAAGGGACCCTTGATTGGCCTCCCGAATAGTAGAGTGGCTGGTGGCAACCCGGTCGACCCATGGGGAACCTCCCGATAGGCGAACAAGGCGGCTGAGATATACTCATCCCATCTGTCTGGTTTCTCTTGTGCCAGCTTCCGAAGCATGGTCATCAAGGTACCATTAAACCTCTCTACTTGCCCATTAGACTGAGGGTGATACGGGCTTGTGTGAATGTGGTTGGTCTGGAAGATACGAAAGACTTCTTCCATCAGTTTACCACAGAACTGAGACCCATTGTCCGTTAGGATCTGGTTGGGAAATCCCAACCTAGTAAAGGTCTCCATCAGTGCATCAGCCACTCGCTTAGAGTCGATTGTGGCCAAAGGTATCGCCTCGCCCCACATGGAACAGCAATCCACCATCGTGAGAATGTACTTATTCCTCTTCCTAGTCCTAGGAAGAGGACCAACAAGATCGATGGCAACTCTCTCGAAAGGAGAGTTCATAATAGGCATGTCTCCCAGGACTACCGGAGCTGTCCAGTGTTTTGGTGCCACACGCTGGCACTCTGGGCACGACTTGACGTACCTACGCACGTCTCCAGTCATCCCTGGCCAGTAGTAATGGCAGGAAATGCGCTGGAGAGTTGCCCCGACACCCATATGTCCACTGAAAGAAATGGTGTGTCCCATATGAAGAAGCTGTTCCCGATAAGCCTTAGGAACCACCAGCTGTCCATGCTGGTGATCCTCCATTCCGGCTCTCCGGTACAGTAACCGATTCTTCATATAATACTGACCCCGTCTTGGTGGGTCAGAACCTTTTGGCAACTGGTTGAAGCAAGGTTGCAAAGTAGCATCCTGGCTTTGAGCAGCTCGTAACTCCCCAGGCAAGGGATTCACAATCAAGGCCGGCGTCTGCTCATCCTCCAATTGAGATCTGGTTTGCATTGCCCCTACGTACATGGGTTCGGTTGGAATCCCTAGAAAGACGTAGCGACAACCCAAGATCATTGGGAAGATAGGATCTAGCAGAACGGCTGCCTGTATAGTGCCGGTAACATATTTTGATTTGATGTCCACCTTCGCAATTGGAAGAGACATCGCTACCGCACTCTTTGTCGCCGTTTGAATCTCAATAGATTCCCCGGTTAGCTGCTCTGGGCTCACTAAATGTGATGAAATTACAGCCTCAAACTGCAGACCTGTGTCGTAGAGACACTCAACTGGTTGACCGTTCACAAGTACCGTTTCTACTACTGGTGGTTTTTCTAAATCTTTGGTCCCAAGATCCCTCCCTTCTACCTCCTTGTGAGACCCTTCCCCGGTTTCTACAAGACAAGCAGCATAGTGAGAGTCTTTCTGTTTACGCCGGCAATCTACCGTATTGTGTGTGGGAGATTTGCAATAGGCGCACCACTTTTCACTCCACTTTCTTTTAGGAGATCCAGGTGGACTCTTACCAGAGGGTTTCTTACTAGGAACTTTATCGAAAGGATCCTCCTTCTTGGTGTGAGCTGTTTTAGGGTTCTTCTTCTTTCCAGACCATGTGTCTGGTGGTCGGGGATTGGGTTGTGACAATTCCCCATTATCCCCATGAGCTAGCACATACCTTTCAGCCAACGTGTTGACTAGCTCTAACCTTTCTGCCCCATTTTCAAGCAAAAAGGTTTGCAAAGGCTTAGGCATCATTCTCTTCATTTGGTCCACGACCACCAATTCTTCCAAACTTTCATAGTCGTTAGCAAATCCAGCTAAAGACATCCACTTCAAAAGGTAAGACTTCAATCTGACACTGTAGGCTGCGAACATCTCTCCTGGCTCTCTCTTCGACTTTCTGAACTGTTGTCGATAAGTATGAGCTGTCATCTGAAACCTTTTCAACAGTGCTTTCTCCAGAGCTTCATAGTCATTCTCCATACCAGGTGGCAACCTAGAATAGACCTCGTATGCGGTCCCCCTCAGGCCCTGTGAGAGTTTCAAGTTCCATTTCCCTCGCTCCAATCCCATAGCCAAAGCCATCGACCGAAATCTGTGAAGATACTGGTCGATCTTATCTTTGTGTTCATCGAACGGGAGCAAAGGGAACTTCATTGCCTGGCATGGACCGCCACCAGAAGTTGTTGAGTCAGGGAGAACTGCGTCTCCCACTGCACCGTCTCTTTCCTTGGCAGTTTGAGCTTTCAGCTCCAACTCTCTCATACGGAACTCATGGTCTCTGACTGCCTGCTCGGCCTCCATCTTCCTAGCCTCAGCCTCCATCTCAATCCTCTTGGCCTCAGCCTCCATCCTCTTAGCCTCAGCCTCCGCCTCAATCCTCTTGGCCTCAGCCTCCATCCTCTTAGCCTCAGCCTCCGCCTCAATCCTCTTGGCTTCGCGCACATCCTGTCTGTAGTCTCTTTCCACTTCCCGCACATATTTCTGTAACTCCGCTCCATCATATCCCATCTCACGCCCTGTAGCCTGTACGTCAGCGACATTAAACCCAGCTGATGCCATCTTAAACTCAGAGGGTAAGGGAAGAGGTAATTGTCTAATAAAATTTTTCTCACAATTACACAACAAGTTACATTACACGACCACAACACGTCGTATGTCGGTCAGTCTGTGTCAGGAAGAGTATAGACAATAGCCAGGCACGGTAGGCAGAACCTATTAATAGAAAACAAGGATATCTGTCCCCTATCACTAAATCAGCCAGAACTCCACCAGGATTACAAATATCCCGGGACGAGCCCCCAGAAATTGTAACAAGCTACGTGGAGGGTCCCAAATAGCCCGGTCACAATATTTCAAATATCTTCTATAGCCCTGGCTTAGATAGGTCTTTACCTGCCAACCCTCCTCCGTTTTCCCTGGACACACTGTCACGCTTCCTTTCGACCTAGGGACCTATTTCCTGCAGTGTTCTTCTGGCTGACGCATAAATAACATGGCAGTCGTCAGAACAACTTGGAAGTAATTTTATTAACCTAATCAAGAACAGCACAGGAACACATAAAGGCAGATAAACAGATAGATCTACACAGACACTACACTGGTAAATTCTAACACAGAGCCTCAAGTCGCCACAGTCACAGATCCAGCTTCAGATACTGTCTGATCTGTCCACACACTTCTCACCAAAGATGTCCGAATCTCCTTCCTTCTCCAACAACTGGGTGTAGGTTCAACCGGCTTTTGTAGAATCCAAGCGACTGGTGTGTTGAGGACTTCTGTTCATTGTCATCTGAATTAGTTCGGCACTAGGTCTTCACTGACCTATGAAAAGCTTTAGTGTTGCCGATAAGGTGAGGTGTTTGTGAAGGATAATGGTTGGGTCCTTTTAATGTCCGGGATAGAATGGGTATGCCAGAAAATCACTCTTAGGCTCCCTCCGGACAACACTGCTCTCAAGCGTATGTTGTTAAAACAAAACCGGCAATGCACCAGTCATACAAAATGTCCTTGCTTCAAGACCTGCACCTTGCCTTGAGTTGGCCTCGTTGGACATATTTACGTTAGCCTAGAAGCACCGGTGATAATGTCCCTTCGAAGACATAGTCACTTCCCATCGAAGAGGACCCTGGAGATGATAAATAAAACCTGAGCGACTGGGCTGACTCATGTATCACACAAATACACTATATTTAATACCTGATTGACCAGGCCTGACCTGTCAGGTAGCCCCTGGATTGGCCACGTCCGGGTTTGAGTAGACCTCCAGCTGGACGAAGTCCGGTTGTCTTTTTGGCCACACGACACACCCTCCACACTCATACCAAGCCTTTATTATGATTGGGCACATTCATTCCCATGCTTCCCTCTCACTTGCAACCATGCCTTTCTCACCCGCAAGATCTTGTGGTGTGGTGCGCCCAGTAATCCGTGTGTTACATCTCATTAACTCATAGTATAGTAATGGGGTTGTATGGCACGCTTTGTAGTTCCCCACTCCCTGCAAGAATAGGAAAGAAGATCCTACCCCCTCCCGGCTCCGCTCTTGTCTGAGCGGTCGCCGCAATGTACCAGCAGTGCCCCACAGAACACATAGATTCAGCGGAATGCAGGTTCTCTAAATGAGATACAGAAGTCCATTAACTTCCCTACATCATCCCATCTAGTAACAGATGAAAGAGATAGTCCTGTGAATAGCCTCTTCTGGCTCAAGAAGATAGATCAGAGATTGGTGTACCCCATTCCCAAAATACCCACTGAGTATATACAACAGAAAGATGACAATCTGTCCAATTCAAGCCGTAGATAGAAAGACAGCAACAGCTCATCTGACGCCAAGAACAAATGAAATCCTCTTGGGAGATATATGGTTCAGATTCACTTCCCCGGCTATGCCAAGGACAAGACGTGCAGCCAAATCGGCTAACGGTCACCCAACTCGTCATTGGTTATGATTGGCCTTTCGCCAATTCATCTTCCCCTTCAACCCATGGTATATTTATAACTCCATGTTTGGCTGGAGTACCCACAACCCAAGCCCTACCTTTCTTCACCACTTCAGTAGGAGGTTGCATCTCTGTCCCAATCTTCAAATCGACTTGACAAGATGCCACTATCCAACGGTAGGTGTGTACACGGCCATGAATTGCTTAGCAGCCGCACCAGCGCTCATTTGGCGCAAGGCGCTCCATCGGGTTTACCCGATGTGAAAGACATTGGCTACTTGCTCCATGTAAAGATTGTGATAGGAAGTTAACCCAAAGAACCATCTTTCATGGAGATTTGAGAGAACAAGAGAACTGAGAGCTTCCGAAAGCCGTTCCCCCCTGTCTACCCAAAATAAAAGAATGCATAAGGACATGGACCACTGGCGTTTCGCTACAATAATCATCAACAATATACATAATCATCAACAATATACTTGGCTATCAACAAAAAGGAGGGGAAAAAACGAGTATTACAACAATAACAATAAGAATCACAGTAACGGGAGGCGAGAACGTGATGATCATGATATGTGTGTGTGTGTGTGTGTGTGTGTGTGTGCGCGCGCGTGTGTGTGTGTGTGTGTGTAACTAACCAACATCTACACACACTTACGTAAATATACACACATGTGCCCACACCTATACACATTTGCAAACTTCTGTACGCATATGCTTACGTATGCATACATGTGATCATAGAAATATATGCATGTAAATACGAATACACAACTCTTCCTCACCCCCCTTTTTTTTCTCCCGGGTGCCACACACACATCTCTCACACCACACACAAACACTTGCCCACACACACACACACACACACACACACACACACACACATACATACACACGTGAGCCTCCGTGGTGAAGTGGTCAAGCCGTTTGACTCGGACTCCGAAGGTTGTGGGTTCGATTCCGGGCCGCGTCCTTCGGTTCACGAGTGAAATTTTTCGGAGACTCCGTGGGTCGTCGCTAGAGCTACGGAGTTCGTGCTTTGTGCGGGGCTTTCCGTGCTGCGGAAAGAGACCGAGCCATATGGGATAAAACCCGGTGCTGTAGACTTTTAAGCGACACACACACACACACATACATACACACACACACACTGACACACACACACACACACACACACACACACACACAAGATGAGAGAATACTCAACGTGGATGCCTATTGTTTTGTGGAAGCCTGTTTATCATCATCTTCGTGTGCCATGCCGATATGCGTAGGCTGGCACGATTCTCCATCTCACAAAATCATCAGAATCCTGGATCAGCTCGGTGATTTTCTCACCATTATGATATATGGCCGAACCATGTGGATATTTATCTCTCTCTCCCATAACTTCCCCCATAACGTGCTCAACTGTCTAATTTCTCTAATCAGTTTGCGGTTTTCACTTGTCTCCTGTAGGACTTGCTCATTGGTTTTTCTGTCTTTCCATGGTATGTGTTGCCTTTTCCTCAGAACCCACATCTCCACTGCCATTAGATGTTTCTCAGCTTGTCTGCTCATTGTCCTTGTTTCACTTCCATGTAACAGTATAGGTTCTATGTAGCACTGTCCTGTCATAGATGACATGATTTCGCAATGTTAAAGTATGAATAAAATTAGAGGAACTGTCGTAAAGCTGTGGAAAAATAAACAATATAATTTACCACGAAGTGATGTAGTTTTTACGGTTTTTCTTATAGAAGTTGTAATGAACAGCGCGTGACATTTTATTGTGTGCTATTTTTATTTGTTTGTGTCAGGTTTTGTCAGATATAACTGAGCTACCGTATGACAGTAGACGATACTACCTGCTTTCTGTTAGCGCCGAATGTTGGGCGGCGCTTACCAAACCCGACACCCAACATTGTGCCAACGGCTTCCGGCGGAGGAGCGCAATTGGGAGGGTACAAGCATTACCTAGTGTCAGGAAATGCAACCTAAAGACTTATTGTCATGGCAGGGCAGATCAGGCCCTAAGCCTTGGTAGGCAACTGGTACAGACCAGAGCTCCGAAAGGCGGACAGTTAGAGCTTTGCTTTGCTGATCCGGCAGCTTCTACAGCTTGTCTTGTTCCGGGCATAGTGGTGTTGCCTTTCCTCTGGAGTAAACTAGACAGGCCGAGAGAGGGATCATGCTGCATGGGCAAAACACGGTTTCTAAATGCAGCCTGGGCTTTGTGTTATGGAGAGGTTTAACTCCATTTTACAAACTATTGTCTGTCAAGACGGCAAGGTGCCAGTCAATGCAGCTTTACAGAACACAATTACGGAAAACATAGGACGTTGCGGCGACTAACTTTCTTCAGCAAACAAATACACAAAACACAACAGACAAGCAAGACACTACAGTGACAACATTAAGGCATCTGTCGTCCAAATATAAAGCATAGTGTTGTGTCTTCCCGTGTTTATTCGTTGTGTTTTAATGTGTTTATATGTTGTGTTTTCCCGTGTTTAAGTGTTGTGTTTTCCCGTGTTTATATGTTGTGCCTTCCCGTGTTTATATGTTGTGCCTTCCCGAGTTTATATGTTGTGTCTTCCCGTGTTTATATGTTGTGTCTTCCCGTGTTTATATGTTGTGCCTTCCCGTGTTTATATGTTGTGCCTTCCCGAGTTTATTCGTTGTGTTTTAATGTGTTTATATGTTGTGTTTTCCCGTGTTTAAGTGTTGTGTTTTCCCGTGTTTATATGTTGTGTTTTCCCGTGTTTATATGTTGTGTTTTCCCGTGTTTAAGTGTTGTGTTTTCCCGTGTTTATATGTTGTGTTTTCCCGTGTTTATATGTTGTGTCTTCCCGTGTTTATATGTTGTGCCTTCCCGTGTTTATATGTTGTGCCTTCCCGAGTTTATATGTTGTGTCTTCCCGTGTTTATATGTTGTGCCTTCCCGTGTTTATATGTTGTGTTTTCCCGTGTTTATATGTTGTGTTTTCCCGTGTTTATATGTTGTGTTTTCCCGTGTTTAAGTGTTGTGTTTTCCCGTGTTTATATGTTGTGTTTTCCCGTGTTTATATGTTGTGTCTTCCCGTGTTTATATGTTGTGCCTTCCCGTGTTTATATGTTGTGCCTTCCCGAGTTTATAAGTTGTGTTTTCCCGTGTTTATAAGTTGTATTTTCCCATGTTAGATGCGTAAGTTTTTGCTATAGGGTGTTTGTTCCAAGCTGGCACAATGATATGATTATAAGTGATATGGCAGGTAATCATTCTGACACATCGCCATCATTGGTCTGTCTGCCAGGCGCGCTGTCCGAGCTGTGTGTGTACAAGAGCAACAAGTTCAACTCACTGACCCGCAGGTATGACCAGCCCCTGACCACCACAGAGTGCCAGTGGGGTTGTTGCTACAACAGTGGTGCCCCCTGCTGTACGGCTCCGTGAGTTCTTTCAGTGATTATATTTCCTTGATTATGTTCTCACTAAATTAGTTAACGTCTGGCGTTTCTTACATAGTGTGTCGAGTGTAATGTTGATATTTGCCAATATTTGTCGTGATATAATGTTGACATCTGTCTATGTTTGCCATGACGTAGTGTTTATATGTCCAGACCAGGGACATTTGTAAGAGAGGAAGTGAATACATTGCATTGCATACATTGGCACCTTGCCGTCTTGACAGACGATAGTTTGTGCTTTAAAAAGGCATAATAACTTTTAACTATGGCGGTAGCGAGTGTGACTGATAAGGCCAATTTGCGCTGTAAATGTCCGTTCACAGTGGGTGCATTTGAACACGTGGTCATTTCCACCATCATGCACCATCTTACGTCTCAAACGCTTGGTGTGTGACTTTTCTGCAATAATTTTCTCCTTTGACTTTATTCCATTTCTGATATTTGCCCTCCATGCAACACGTTCAGCGGCGACTTGCTCCCAATGTGCATTATCAATGCCTGTATCAATCATGTCCCGCTTACACACATCTTTGTATCGTAGTAGAGGCCGACCCTGAGATCTCTTACCCATCTGTAATTCACCAAAAAAGATATCCTTTGGTATTCTACCATCATCCATCCGCCTAAGATGTCCTATCCATCTAAGTCTACGAAGACTGAGCATGGAATAAACTGTCACACAACCTGATCTTTCCAATACTTCAGTATTTGTGATTTTGTCTTGCCACTTGGAAGTGAATAAGCAAGTCACTAATGGCTGTAAAAAAAAATAACTAAATATGATGAAAACTTGAAACCAGTTTATTTGTATACATACACTGTCCCTGTATTTCTCAACATAATTTCCACCAACATTGATGCACTTATCCCATCGTTTTATCAGTCCTCCCAAACCGGCTGCGTGCTCTGTTTTCTAAACCACGTCTTCACCTCACATTCATCTTCGGCGTCATTCGCGAAATGTCTCCCGCCAAGGTGGGTTTTCAGTGGACCAAAAAGATGGAAATCGCTAGGAGCTAAGTCGGGGCTGTAAGATGGATGTTCCAGAACTTCCCACCTTCCTTTTGCCCACAAAAAACACACAACAGCACGTTGCTCTTTGGTTGTACACGCCGTAAGAACAGTCGCCATTTTGTTGATGCGCTGCGCATGTGCATGAGACACCTAGCGCCACCTGACAAACTGGAATATAAAGTTCGATGTTGCTGTCACCTAATGACACCTGTAGGAAACACCAACTACATTCACCTGCCATCCCACAGAACTGTGTGTCTTACTTATTGGCTCGCCCTCGTATATTTAGGACATCATTCGAAGCCAAACACAATTATAAACTTACAAGTTAGCGGGCTATATTTGGTCAAACATTTAATTATCTCATCTCTAATATGGTGGCTGGAATTGCATCTCTTTGGAGAGGCGTGTGACGTCAGCTGACATTGAGGATGTCGCTAATGGCAGCTGAGTGTCCAGATTTGCGTCGGTCAGTCTGGGCGCGCTAGCGAATCATTTCGATGGTCAATTTTGAAAAGTTCTGCTCCCAGCAGTGCGTACCTATAAAAATAGTTCATAGACTCTTTGAATTGCCGGTCCCGCCTGCGGTGCCTTGGCAAGGCCAGGGCAAATGACTTCCCGGGCCGGACTTTCCCCACCTCTGGTCTAGACAGTGCATTTAAATACAAAAGCCGCAAACAATACGTTGCTCGATTTATTGCCTGGCATATTTTGCTGCATGTTGTCAGGTGCATACCTCAGAGTTGTATGTCAGGGGTCTGAGTGGTCTCAAGGTATAAAGTCCGCCTAGAGTGCTGGAGGTCCCGGGTTCAAGCCCCGGTGAGGACGGGATTTTTTTTACATGGACATCCGGTAATAAAATTTCCCTCTGGTCTCTGGGTAGTGAGATCGGACGCCCGTGTGTATTGCTGCGCACGTAAAAAATCCCTTGGCAGTTGGACATCGAAAAAGAGTAGCCTAACGGCGCTGCCCAGGAAAAATTTCCAGTTAAATATCTACCCAAAGTATTTCAGGATCCTCGCCGATGCTACGGAGTTCGTGCATTGAGCTAAATCTCTCCACACTCGGGTTTGAGTTACGAGGAAAACGGAGCACTTATGGGTTGCACCCGTGTGCCGTGATGTTGATCCAACGACTAAACTAAAACATAAAACTGTATGTCTATGTGTGTCATTACATTATGTTGACGTTTGCTTAGGATGGTTATGCAGATAATGTGACAATACTATTGAAGAACGAATATGTCTGTCTGTCTGTCTGACTGACCAGATACGGTGTATCTGTCTATCCGTATGTCTTTTTCTATATTTATGTGTTTGTCTACAAGTTTGTCTGTCTGTCTGCCTTTCTTCTGTGTCCCTCTTGGTCCGCCATGTTGAGTTATACAACATGTAATATTAATCCAGTGCCAGAGAAACTGTCATCAAGCTGACATCAAACTGTCATCAAACTGTCATGTGTTACTAAAATTACAGCACACTGTAGCTGATTCACAAAATAACAACCCAAAATCTCTATCTCCTCCAACAAAATCGCTATATCATCCAACAAAATCGCTGCCTCATCCAACAAAATCTCTATCTTATCCAATAAACTTTCTATCTCATCCAACAAAATATCTTTCGCATCCAACAAAATCTCTACCTCATCCAACACCATCCCTATCTCATCCAACAACACAGAGTCAGCCTAATTGTGGGCGTGGTCCTTGGGAGCGTGCTGATTTTTGCCATGGTGGTCGCCGGACTTTGCTGTTGTTGTGTCTGTAGGAAAAACGGGCAGAGAACCCAGAGGCAGGGGGCAGGGGATCGAACCGCACCTGCAACATCGCCACCATCCAGCGTTGTTTTCCACACAGGTGAGCTCTTTGTTGGTGGCTGTGTCGGGGCGACCGCTCTCATTGGTGTATTGACTCAGACAGGCAGGCAGGCAGACAGACAGACAGACAGACAGACAGACAGACAGACAGACAGACAGACAGACAGACAAAGAGACAGATGAATGGACGAGCAGACAGACAGACAGACAGACAGACAGACAGACAGATGGATAGACAGACAGACACACACACACACACAAAGAGACAGATGGATGGACTAGCAAACAGACAGACGAATAGACAGACACAGAGATAGACAGACGGACGAGCAAACAGACAGACAGATGGATAGACAGACACACAGACAAAGAGACAGACGAACGAGCAAACAGACGAGCAAACAGACAGACAGATGAATAGACAGATAGACAGACAGTTAACCAGTTATGGCTGGGGAATGGTTACTTATAATCAGCTATGGTAGGGAAGGGGTATTTATAGCCAGATGTTGGAGGGGAGAGGTATTTATAACCAGCTGCGGCAGGGGAGGATATTTATAGCCAGCTGTGGGATAGGGGGTGTTTATAGGCAGCTGTAAAATGGGAGTTGGTATTTATAGCCAGATCTGAGGGCATGGTTTTACCCTGCTGTGATGACATCTTTATAGACATCGGTGGTGAGCATATATACACAGCTGTTGTGTGTGTTTATAGCCTACCATGAGAGCATATTTATACCCATCTGTGAGGGCATCACTATGCCCAACTGTGAGGGCATCACTATACCCAACTGTGAGGGCATCGCTATACCCAGCTGTGAGCTCATCACTGTACCCAATTATGAGGGCATCACTGTACCCAACTGTGAGGGCATCACTATACCCAACTATGAGGGTATCACTGTACCCAACTGTGAGGGCATCACTATATCAAACTGTGAGGGCATCACTATACCCAATTATGAGGGCATCACTATACCAAATTATGAGGGCATCACTATACCAAACTATGAGGGCATCACTATACCCAACTATGAGGGCAACACTATACCCAACTATGAGGGCATCACTATACCAAACTATGAGGGCATCACTATACCCAACTATGAGGGCATCACTATACCCAACTATGAGGGCATCACTATACCCAACTATGAGGGCATCACTATACCCAACTATGAGGGCATCACTATACCAAACTATGAGGGCATCACTATACCAAACTATGAGGGCATCACTATACCAAACTATGAGGGCATCACTATACCAAACTATGAGGGCATCACTATATCCAGCTGTGAGGGCATCACTATATCCAACTGTGAGGGCATCACTATACCCAATTATGAGGGCATCACTATACCAAATTATGAGGGCATCACTATACCAAACTATGAGGGCATCACTATACCCAACTATGAGGGCAACACTATACCCAACTATGAGGGCATCACTATACCAAACTATGAGGGCATCACTATACCCAACTATGAGGGCATCACTATACCCAACTATGAGGGCATCACTATACCCAACTATGAGGGCATCACTATACCCAACTATGAGGGCATCACTATACCAAACTATGAGGGCATCACTATACCAAACTATGAGGGCATCACTATACCAAACTATGAGGGCATCACTATACCAAACTATGAGGGCATCACTATATCCAGCTGTGAGGGCATCACTATATCCAACTGTGAGGGCATCACTATACCCAATTATGAGGGCATCGCTATACCCAATTATGAGGGCATCACTATACCCAATTATGAGGGCATCACTATACCAAACTATGAGGGCATCACTATATCCAACTGTGAGGGCATCACTATATTCAAATGTGAGGGCATCACTATACCAAACTATGAGGGCATCACTATATCCAACTATGAGGGCATCACTATACCAAACTATGAGTGCATCACTATACCAAACTATGAGGGCATCACTGTATCCAACTGTGAGGGCATCACTATATCCAACTGTGAGGGCATCACTATATCCAACTATGAGGGCATCACTATACCAAACTATGAGGGCATCACTATACCAAACTATGAGGGCATCACTATATCCAGCTGTGAGGGCATCACTGTATCCAGCTGTGAGGGCATCACTATATCCAACTGTGAGGGCATCGCTATACTCAGCAGTGAGGGCATCGCTGTACCCAGCTGTGAGAGCATCGCTGTACCAGCTGTCACACATACTCGTATACAACAATAAGGACATACCTATATTTTTTTTTAAATGTCTGTTAGTTGCATATCCTTTCATGGGACGTCGCAGTCAATTCCAGCTTAATTCGCTCACAGCTGTGTCTCGAACGTGGTATTCGGGATCACATTTTGCATTAGTAACCCCTTCATTACAGCGCATGTGTCCCAAAGTCTGGTATAAATATGTCCCACGGCCTGGTATAAATGTGTCCCAAGACCTGGTATAAATGTGTCCCACAGCCTGGTATAAAAATGTTCCACAGCCTGGTATAAAAATGTTCTACAGCCTGGTATAAATGTGTCCCACAGTCTGGTAAGAATGTGTCCTACAGCCTGATATAAATGTGTTCCACAGCCAAGTATAAATATTTCCCACATCCTGGTATAAATGTGTCCCAAATACTGGTATAAATATGTCCCACATCCAGATATAAATGTGTCCCACATCCTGGCATAAATGTGTCCCACAATCTGGTATAAATATGTCCCACGTTCTGATATAAATGTGTCCCACGGCCTGGTATAAATATGTCCCACGGCCTGGTATAAATGTGTCCCGCGCCCTAGTATATATACTGCTACCAGACGGTGGCCAAGGGGTAGTGAACGCCACTTTCAATCTCGCATACCGCTTTTGGAATCAATTGCTAGCGATTTGCAAACAGACTGCCTTGTGTTGAGTTTTATACAATGGTATGAGCGTCGCACGTTCAGAAAACAATGGTAAACTTGTGAATGTAAACTTGCCTAGTAAATTACAGCCAAATAATGTTAGCATTTACTGCAACGTCCTATCACATACATGCTGTTTAATATCAAAGCTGTTATAACACTTTTCTCAAACGTTATTTCCCCAGAAACAAGTCATTCGGATGATGTACCTGACTTCCTACAGTACAACGACGCCCCTCCATCATACGAAGAGGTCATGCGAGGGGAGGTCAACCACGCATTTAAGTCGGATACAACATAAGGGGAACAACTACAATAGAAGTTAACGACTTGTTCTACAAACTTCCTGCGTTCAGTGTCAAAAGTTAATTAATATTCATCTGTAATAATTACATGATGTACCACTCTCATCCGTATCTTGCTGTACAGATGACTGCCATCAGAGTGTTACTGAATGTTCAAGGAGTGTAATGTTAACGTTATTTTGTGATAACCGATAGAGTAACATCTTTGTCTACTTACCGATTAGTAGAGGATTCTAATGTTAACATTACTTTGTGATAACTAACTATTCATGTGTTAACATTACTTTGAGGTGCCTAATTGCTGGTGGATTCACGTGTTAACATTACACGTTGAGATACCTGATTGCTGGAGGATTCATGTGTTAATATTACTTTGAGGTACATGACTGCTTTAGGATTCATGTGTTAACATTATTTGAGATACCTGACTGCTGGAGGATTCATGTGTTAACATTACTTGAGATATATGATTGTTGGAGGATTCATGTGTTAACATTACTGTGAGGTACCTGATTGCTGGAAGCTTCATGTGTTAACATTACTGTGAGGTGTCTGATTGCTGGAGGATTCATTTGTTAACATTACTGTGAGGTGCCTGATTGCTGGAGTATTTATTTGTTAACAATACTGTGAGATTTCTGATTGCTGGAGATTTAATGTGTTAACATTGCTTGAGATACCTGATTGCTGGAGTATTCATGTGTTAACATTACATGAGATACCTGATTGCTGGAGGATTCATGTATTAATAAATAGACATTTTACCGACAACAGGGGCCCTCCAGGGTACATATCTACTTATTGTAAATTTACTGGAGAAATGTTAAATATAATGTTACTGTCTTTAATTGATAACTTAATACTGTACTGAAGGAATGTTGTTGTCAACATGTTGGTTTGTTCACTAATTGCTGGATGATTCTATGAGGGTAAGTTAATAAGTAAGTCACAAATATGGCTGTAGAAAAATAACTAAAGATGGTAACAACCGTGAAACCAGTTTATTTTTATAAATACATTGTCCCTTTATTTCTCAACATAATCTCCACCAACATTGATGCACTTATCCCATCATCTTATCAGTCCTCCCAAACCGGCTGCATAGAACTTCGACAACGTATGTATAAAAATAAACTGGTTTCAAGTTGTTATCGTCTTTAGTTATTTTTCTACAGCCATTTGTGACTGACTTATTGACTTCCCCTCGTAATACCTGGACACGTATGTAGTACAGTGACATGTGCACGATGAGACGCGAGTATGTGCGAGATAACGCATTTCAGATCTGTGTTTGTGGAAGGTAACATATTTTAGAACTGTATGTGTGTATGGTATAACATATTTTAGAACTGTATGTGTGTATGGTATAACATATTTAAGAACTGTATGTGTGTATGGTATAACATATTTTAGAACTGTATGTGTGTATGGTATAACATATTTTAGAACTGTATGTGTGTATGGTATAACATATTTTAGAACTGTATGTGTGTATGGTATAACATATTTTAGAACTGTATGTGTGTATGGTATAACATATTTAAGAACTGTATGTGTGTATGGTATAACATATTTTAGAACTGTATGTGTGTATGGTATAACATATTTAAGAACTGTATGTGTGTATGGTATAACATATTTTAGAACTGTATGTGTGTATGGTATAACATATTTTAGAACTGTATGTGTGTATGGTATAACATATTTTAGAACTGTATGTGTGTATGGTATAACATATTTTAGAACTGTATGTGTGTATGGTATAACATATTTTAGAACTGTATGTGTGTATGGTATAACATATTTTAGAACTGTATGTGTGTATGGTATAACATATTTTAGAACTGTATGTGTGTATGGTATAACATATTTAAGAACTGTATGTGTGTATGGTATAACATATTTTAGAACTGTATGTGTGTATGGTATAACATATTTTAGAACTGTATGTGTGTATGGTATAACATATTTTAGAACTGTATGTGTGTATGGTATAACATATTTTAGAACTGTATGTGTGTATGGTATAACATATTTAAGAACTGTATGTGTGTATGGTATAACATATTTTAGAACTGTATGTGTGTATGGTATAACATATTTTAGAACCGAGTATGTGCGAGATAATGCATGTCAAAACTGAGTATGTGCGGGTTAACATAATTTAGAATTGAGTGTGTGGGGATAGCATAATTTAGAATTGAGTGTGTGGGGATAACATATTTTAGAATTGAGTGTGTGGGGGATAACATATTTTAGAACTGAACGAACGAACGAACAAACAATCTTTATTTTCAAAGGGTTAAGAATTGGGCACGCAGACCCGTCTGACATTCTGCCCTTCTTCTTTCTTTCCTCTCATACATTATTTCTTTCAACATCTCTTATGAAGCACATTTTTTGACAACAAAGAACAATAAGCATTAAAACGAATGAAAATTAATCAATAATTCATGACTCACTGAGGCAATGTTTAACATGGGCATTATAAATACCTAAGGAACGAACGAACTTTATTTTCAAAGGGTCACAAATTGGGCACGCAGGCCCGTCTTACATTCGGCTCTTCCAATCACTCATCTTTCGTTCATCAGTGCATAGTGCATTCACATAGGGGAAAAAACATTGTCAAATGAATGTTGTAAGCATAAACAATGCATGTTACCATGTTATGAGACAAATCCCCCACCCACACACCCATCCCCTATCCATCAGCGTGTCCCACACACACACACACACACCCACAGGCACATAATTCACCCATCCATCCACCCATCCCCCAACCCACACATCCCACACTCCCCCCTCCCCCACATACACCACATCTCCACCCACCACACATCCCTCCACACACACCCCCACCCACCCACACACACACAAACCCAGGCCCACATGCATGCATCCACCCATCCATCACCCACCCACACATCACCCACCTTTACACATCTCCCCACCCACATGCACACATCCTCCACCCATCCTATAACCTACCAACACTCACCCACCCACATATCCTCCACCACCCACCCACATACCCCAACCACTCAGCCAAACACACATCCCCCAACCGCATATCCACCACCCACACACACATATTCTCGCCAACTCACATATCCCGCACCTACCCACACACAAAACCCTCACCCACCCACACATCCCCACTTACACACAGTCTCCCACCTACACAATCTCCTCCACCCACACATCCCGCACCCACACACACACATCTCCCACCCACCCCCAACCTAAACACACTCACCCTCCCACACATCCTCCACCCACCCACTCGACAAGCACCCCCTCCCCCCAATCTCCAATCCACAATCACACATCCCTTAACTACACATCTCACCACCCGTACACTCACACACACATCCCCACACCCATACACACATCCCCACCTACCAACACATTCTTCATCCAAAAACACACACCTCCAACCCACACACATCCCACTACCCACATATACCCCACCCACACAGGAAGGTGTAACGTGATGTTTTTTGGCTAGTTGTCGTGTGAGGTAATTTACCCTTATTATTGTCTTGTTTGATGATTTTTGTTTGTTTATAGGGGAATGTAGTCTGTACTGAGGTAGTGTTCAAACAGGTTGCGAATGTATGTATAATGATTGGTGGTGTGTTTGATTTCTTGTGGAAGACTGTTCCACAACTGAGCGGCAGAGTATGCTAAGCTTGTTTTATATGTCTATCCTAGGTTTAGGGACATGGATTATATTTAGTCGTTCACTATGTTTTACGTTATATTTAAACAATGGCCAAAGGTAGCTTGGGGCATTTTGAAATAGGATTTTGTGAATTAGTTTAGCCTTATTAAATAGTAGGCGTTTGTGGAGTGGTAGTAACTGAAGACGTTTATGTAGATTAGAATTGTCGGTAAGCTTTTCACCATTAATTAAACTCACTGCTCTTTTCTGTAGTGAATAAAGGTGTTTTGTTATTGATTTGGAGCATCCATCCCAGTTTGTGGAGCAATAATCAATATGTGTTTGTATGTGTGAAGTGTAGAATATCTTCCTTGTGTTTTCGTGGAGGAAATGTTTAATTTTGGCAAGGTGGTATACTTTTTTGGCTATTTGTTTAACTAGAGCATGAACATGAGAGTTAAAGGTTAGATTTTGATCAACGATGAGACCAAGTGCCTTGTGCTCGGTTACACTTTCTACAGGCGTGCTACAAATGTGCAGCTGGAGAGCTCTGTGCTAGTTTAGACTGTGGAGTCTTTGCCTGGTTGCTATTAACATAGATTTTGTTTTAGAAATGTTAATTTGCATGCGGTTTGCATGACTCCATTTAACTACACTATTTATATCCTGTTGCAAGGATGATTCTAGTATATTACAAACAATAGCGTTTGTATATACTATGGAGTCGTCTGCAAATAGATCGCAGGACGAGTGTGTGTGAAATAACATATTTCAGAACTGAGAGTGTGGGAGATAACATATTTTAGAACTTGGGGCGTGTAAGGTATTTTAGAACTGAGGGTGTGGGAGATAACATAATTTAGAACTGAGGGAGGGTGTGTTAGATAACATATTATAGAACTGAGGGTGTGTAAGATAACATATTTTAGAACTGAAAGTGTGGGAAATAACATATTTTAGAACTGAAAGTGTTTGAAAACATGTTTTGGAGTGTGACTAGAAGTAGATAACTCGGTTATGATCTTCTAGATATATCTGCGTGTTTGAGTTTGGATAAGGGTAGATATCTCGGTGATAATCTTCTAGATACATCTGCGTGTTTGAGTTTGGATAAGGGTAGATATCGCAATGATAATCTTCTAGATACATCTGCGTGTTTGAGTTTTGATAAGGGTAGATATATCCGTGATAATCTTCTAGATATATCTGAGTGTTTGAGCTTGGATAGGATAGATATCTCAGTAATAATCTTCTAGATATATTTGAGTGTTTGAGTTTGGATAAGGGTAGACGTCTTAGTAATAATCTGAGTGTATGGACAAGTGTAGGCAGAGCGGTGGAGTGCTATGATACAGAGAGGCGGCCGCATCAGGCGGCACCGTAAGTGGGCTTCATAATGGGGCATTTTTAAAGAAAACAATACCATGTAAGTGGTAGCATTTCAAAAACGTGCACCAAACTAAGAGTTAGTGATAAAAACTACGCCGTGGAGCAAACATGGCAGGGGATTCTGGTCGTCAGAAAGGGTGCCTCTTCCCCGAATGTTTCGGCCCATTTATCCTCTTAACATTCTCTATGGGCAGGCCCGTCCGAGTCATGACTCCGGGCGTCTTTCTCCTGCTGTTTCTTGTCGTTGTCCTTGTTGTTGTGCTTGTCCCTTAGCTGTGAACATGTCCACTCTCAAGCCTCCCCATCCCCCCTCTCAGTCAGGAGAGTCTGTGCTTGCTTCTTAGCACTTGTGGTTGTAGGGAGCCTGCTTCTTCCCCAACCACGGCCTCTATAGCCTCCATTCGTTTCCGTTGCCATGTTCCTTCTTCGAGACCCCTTCACGGCGCCGCACTCTACTAGGATGCCGGCTCTTCCTTTGGTTTCTCGACCCAACCCTTGGTCACTGCAGCTGAGTGAGACTTCGGACGTCTACCGCCCTGGTATGGTTGGACTTCGGCCGACATTTGCATGATGTGACGACTGCTACCCTCGCTCGGAGGGAAGGCTATGAGAAAATCTACCGCATGGTACTAACTGTAGATAACTAGTTGATAATTTTCTAGATATATTGAGTGTATGGACAAGTGTAGATAACTCAGTGATAATTTTCTAGGTATATTGAGTGTATGGACAAGTGTAGATTACTCAGTGATAATCTTCTAGGTATATCTGACTGTATGGACAAGTGTAGATTACTCAGTGATAATCTTCTAGGTATATCTGAGTGTTTGAGTATGGATAAGTGTAGATAACTCGGTGATAATCTTCTAAGTATATCTGAGTCTATGGGCAAGTGTAGGTAACTCATTGATCATTTTCTAGGTATATCTGAGTGTATGGACAAGTGTAGATAACTCTACGCTATATCTCTGAGTTTGATGATGGTCGAGAACAGATGCATCTTGTGTGGGATCCTGTTGTGTATATTGATATTAACTTGTATTAACTAAAGGGTACAGTTATATTTACAATAGTAAATACATGTATCGTGATATGCTGAAGTCTGTATTTTTAGAGTGCAAGAAAGGAATTTCCTTCCAACTTCAAGAAAACAGATACATAGATGTTTCTAAGGAAGAGATAACACAAAAATGTTATATTACAATAGAAGAAAGTATGTGTAACTGTCAGCGTCCTGGGAGTTGAAAGAGGTTAGTTAGTTAGTTAGTTAGTCGCAGTTCCAACTTCACAGCAACGGGTCGTCCCCATTATGCTCCATTCCTGTGCCAGTGAATATCACACAAAACGCTCCCCACTGCCCAATGTGAAAAGTGGAAAAGACAGGAGTCTCGACAAACAACAGCCCGCACAGATACACTGTGCATAATGCTGCCGCCAGAATGTCAACACAATAGTGCCCCACGAAACACCCAGTTTATCTCTGATGGAATCGGCAGTCATTTTCCCATCTTGGTGTTTCTTAGATGTTCACCCACACAGTCCACGAAAATACAGTTCATCGTCGATGGCAGTGGCAGTCAACCAGAAGCCCAGCAGCCACGCATTTCTGCATAAGGCAATAACCGGTCAACTCTGGGACATAGCCATCTGCCATCGCTCCGAACATGCAGTCCCGTTCCAAAAAACCTCGGGCAGATTCAAAAGTATTTCACACGAAACTCACAGCTCACAGTGTCGCGCCACGCACTCACTCAGTAGCAGGGCGACGGAACAAGCCTCCTTAGTCGCCTCTTACGACATGCGTGGTAGGCTACAGTGTTGCTATTCTTTGCTTCCCTTTATGGGTCCCGGCAACACACGGGAGAGTTGAAAGAGGACATATGACAAGGACAGGACATAAGTATGCAAGCCATGGATAGGACATAGGTGGGGCTAGAGTATCCATCTACAGACAGGACATAAGGACATAGACATGACAAGGTCCCTGAGCAACAGTACAATCTTGCACTGAATGACTGAGACACCAGTCAGCAACTGACGGGGTGAGGACAGCCAGAATACCGAGACATCTGACATAGCACGATTATCACGGACCACACGGGGTCACACTCCACGTGACCACAGGACTGAGGACTAGAGAGAGATCAGACTGGACAGGACCGTAATAGAGGAAGGATACGTGTGACTTGGCTAGCGAATGTACTGATTGCCGACATGAAAGCTTGCCTCTGCTGAGCGAATGAGGCAGTGATTTGCCGATGCGCTGTGTGTGAGACAGAACGGCGTTACGAAAGAGTGAATGCCTTTTGCGGCTGAGTAATTAATTGTATTTATATTGTACCATCTATTAGAATGTATTCAATGTGCTAACGCTAATGTGTGCGTTAAATAAATAATATTAGTTTTTACATGCATTCTGTTTTGACACCTTTGTGTATGCATGTATCTACTGTCTCTGTCACACCCACGACGAACGAGTAATAACTGAGACGTTGACAGTAACCAAGTCAATGAATTCAAATATTTTGGAGCAATCATAACATCAGATGGAAGATGAGTGACAGAGGTCAGGAACAGAACAGGTCAAGTAAATGCCGCATTTCAGAAGAGGATAAGTATCTGATGTCATAAATATGTCACTTTCACGGAATGTCATAAATAAGTCACTTTACTGAATGTCATAAATAAGCCACTTTCACTGAATGTCAGAAAGTGAGTACTTAACTGTTATATCCAACACTTCTACTGTATAACAACCAGTCTAGGAATGCGACTCAACAAATTAGCCAGATTTATTGCCTGGCATATCTCCCTACATCTAGCCAGATTTATTGCCTGACATATCTCGCTACATCTAGCCAGATTCATACTGCATAGCATATGACGTGAATAAAGGAGTCATCATTTGGCCGAGATACATAATACACAGTCTGAGGTACTGTCGGAGTGTGGAGAAATCTGAGATACATAATACACAGTCTGAGGTAATGTCGGAGTGTAGAGAAATCTGAGATACATAATACACACAGTCTGAGGTAATGTCGGAGTGTAGAGAAATCTGAGATACATAATACACACAGTCTGAGGTAATGTCGGAGTGTAGAGAAATCTGAGATACATAATACACAGTCTGAGGTAATGTCGGAGTGTAGAGAAATCTGAGATACATAATACACACAGTCTGAGGTAATGTCGGAGTGTAGAGAAATCTGAGAAACATAATACACAGTCTGAGGTAATGTCGGAGTGTAGAGAAATCTGAGATACATAATACACACAGTCTGAGGTAATGTCGGAGTGTAGAGAAATCTGAGATACATAATACACAGTCTGAGGTAATGTCGGAGTGTAGAGAAATCTGAGATACATAATACACAGTCTGAGGTAATGTCGGAGTGTAGAGAAATCTGAGATACATAATACACACAGTCTGAGGTAATGTCGGAGTGTAGAGAAATCTGAGATACATAATACACAGTCTGAGGTAATGTCGGAGTGTAGAGAAATCTGAGATACATAATACACACAGTCTGAGGTAATGTCGGAGTGTAGAGAAATCTGAGATACATAATACACAGTCTGAGGTAATGTCGGAGTGTAGAGAAATCTGAGATACATAATACACACAGTCTGAGGTAATGTCGGAGTGTAGAGAAATCTGAGATACATAATACACACAGTCTGAGGTAATGTCGGAGTGTAGAGAAATCTGAGATACATAATACACAGTCTGAGGTAATGTCGGAGTGTAGAGAAATGTTTTCCCCATGTAATCGCAGTGTCAATGTGTACAGTATTAGAGCCTGTGTGTTAAGTATTTTAGCCACAATATTAGTCCTTTATTCAGCAGCGGATCGCGTCGCGTTGGTTACTTACGGAGGTATGTGAGCCGGTCGTTCAGAAAGCAGTAGCAAACTACTGAACGTAAAACTTGCCAAGACATCAACAGCAGCTGTAAAATGCTGGTGTTGACTGCAATGTCCTGTAAAATGATATGCAGAAAAAAATTTAATCCTTTACTCACTTCATACGATATATAACCTTGCAGTGTGCACCCGACGAGATGTAGCGAGATATGCCAGGCAATAAATCGTCCAACCTCTTGTTGGTGGTATCCGTGGTTACATTCACCAAGGGAATATGTTGTTTTGAAATTAGGAAAAGCTTGGAGGCTTTAGAGATGTGATTCATGAGATGAATGCTGTGAATATCTTGGACTGCCAGAGAAACTGACAACGATGGCCTGACAATCTGACTCAAACATTAGACACAAATATCAGACAGAGACAATCATTGTGACAACCGCAAAGATCTGCGTAGAAGAGACACAGACAGACAGAAAAAATTGACCTAAGGTTGTCAGGGATGGTTGCATGAGGGAATGTCATCAATAGAAATGATACAGACACCAAAGACAGCGATCTTTGCAGAGACATAAACACCCACGCCAGTGGGCAGGTCACGTGATGGCGAAGCTAATAAACTTGTGTACTTAATTGTAAGCAAATGCCATGTTCTCATACATGATTAAATGATGTGTGATTGACAGGAGGTTCGACCTGGTGTCAATCTGGCAGTGCATCTCCGTCATTGTTAGTTTACACACAGATGTATGTGTGGCACCTCAGCTGAATATGTGTCGTGTGGGATGATGCAGTGGCGTGCAGAGGGGGGTGAGGGGGTGCGACGGCCCCGGGCATCCAGCTGGGAGAGAGGGCATCGAGTTAGGGAGAGGGGGCATCCAGTTAGGGAGAGGGGGCAGCACAGTGCAGTTGGAGGGGAGGAGGAATGAATGAGGTAAAGAACAATTTAGGGGCATCCAATCAAGGGGTTGGCCCCGGGCATCAAAGAACCTCTGCACGCCACTGGGATGATGTCATGTGTGGTTATATGTGTGTGTATACGCGTGTGTGTGTGTGTGTGTGTGTGTGTGTGTGTGTGTGTGTGTGTGTGAAATGTTTGGTCTTGAAGACATTCTGCAGTAACATACTGGCGGCGTCATACTGTGTGTAATAAAGACGTGTGTTGAATGATGACAATAGAGTTGAAACTCTGGCACTAGTGGTAGTCTTACCTCACATTGTGGGATGTATGTCTTTCTTCTTCTTCTTCTTCTCTCTCTCTCTCTCTCTCTCTTTCTCTCTCTCTCTCTCTCTGTTTCTCTCTCTGTCATTCTCTCCAACTCTCGCTCTCTCTATGTGTGTGTGTGTATGTGTGACAGAGAGAGGGGGAGAGTTAGAGAGAGAGAGAGAGAGAGAGAGAGAGAGAGAGAGAGAGAGAGAGAGAACGAACGAACTAACGAACGAACTTTATTTTTAGAGAGAGATTGACAAGTGGTCTACAGTGTTAGAAAGTTCTAGATTACCTCCACAGCTAAGCAATGCTTACAGTTTGTCTCAGTATTCACACTTACAAACAACACCATTGGCAGACAGATATTGGCTTCTTTCACCAAAGAATCTGTCCATTTTGTGGTGAAATAAATACAGAATCCATCATGTTTCAACACAAAGTCTCCCCGGCAGGGACTGCCTGCAGCAAGATTGGGCTACGGTAATGA
Organism: Cepaea hortensis; assembly: GCA_963921405.1. Taxonomy (NCBI): domain Eukaryota; kingdom Metazoa; phylum Mollusca; class Gastropoda; order Stylommatophora; family Helicidae; genus Cepaea; species Cepaea hortensis. Next base: position 1,752,356 of record OY992882.1, on the reverse strand, counting down.
TAGTGAAGACTCTTTTATAGCAAGATTGGGCTACGGTAATGATAGTGAAGACTCTTTTATAGCAAGATTGGGCTACGGTAATGATAGTGAAGACTCTTTTATAGCAAGATTGGGCTACGGTAATGATAGTGAAGACTCTTTTATAGCAAGATTGGGCTACGGTATTGATAGTGAAGACTCTTTTATAGCAAGATTGGGCTACGGTAATGATAGTGAAGACTCTTTTATAGCGATGGTTTCTTGTCCAGTTGCTGGTGATGATGTTTACTTATCCAGTTGCTGGTGATGATGTTTACTTATCCAGCTGCTGGTGATGATGTTTACTTATCCAGCTGCTGGTGATGATGTTTACTTATCCAGCTGCTGGTGATGATGTTTACTTATCCAGCTGCTGGTGATGTTTACTTGTCCAGTTGCTGGTGATGATGTTTACTTATCCAGCTGCTGGTAATGTTTACTTGTCCAGTTGCTGGTGATGATGTTTACTTATCCAGCTGCTGGTAATGTTTACTTATCCAGCTGCTGGTGATGATGTTTACTTATCCAGCTGCTGGTAATGTTTACTTGTCCAGTTGCTGGTGATGATGTTTACTTATCCAGCTGCTGGTGATGATGTTTACTTGTCCAGTTGCTGGTGATGATGTTTACTTATCCAGTTGCTGGTGATGATGTTTACTTATCCAGCTGCTGGTAATGTTTACTTGTCCAGTTGCTGGTGATGATGTTTACTTATCCAGCTGCTGGTAATGTTTACTTATCCAGCTGCTGGTGATGATGTTTACTTATCCAGCTGCTGGTAATGTTTACTTGTCCAGTTGCTGGTGATGATGTTTACTTATCCAGCTGCTGGTAATGTTTACTTGTCCAGTTGCTGGTGATGATGTTTACTTATCCAGTTGCTGGTGATGATGTTTACTTATCCAGCTGCTGGTGATGATGTTTACTTATCCAGTTGCTGGTGATGATGTTTACTTATCCAGCTGCTGGTGATGATGTTTACTTGTCCAGTTGCTGGTGATGATGTTTACTTATCCAGTTGCTGGTGATGATGTTTACTTATCCAGTTGCTGGTGATGATGTTTACTTATCCAGCTGCTGGTGATGATGTTTTCTTGTCCAGCTGCTGGTGATCACAGATTTAACATAACGGACAAGAACATGACACTTTCAGTGTGGAGAATCCGAGGAAACTCGGACATGACCAGGCAACAGCTCATTGTTTAATAATAAAAATATCAACTGGGGAACCCTGTGAGGTCACTAAGGCAGTTAATAAACACATATGCTTTATTTCTTCCTTCTTCTACTTCTATGAGTGCTAAACACCCCTTGTGTTTTTATTTAGGAACTGTAATAACAGACTGTGTAAACACACAATGAAGTTCGCACAGTCATGGCCAAGCCTTCCAACATAACATACAGGACATATCACAGTTGACACAAGAATACACACTCACTGCATGAAATAGTTTATATTGTTGTAGCCATCCTTCAGGTCTATTGCTAAAATTGTAGTTTCCTGCTTACGCCGGAACCATTTGTATACATTATAAGCATAGATCCCTGCGTATCACCATGTTTGCCTTATCTGTAACTACCAAAGGTGCCCGGTAGGATCTATGTCTGATTTAAATAGAATATCAACCATCATGCTACTATCTTCTCTTGTAGCATGTCATACATATTTTGTGGAGTATGGAAGCTGCTGGGGTCTCATGTGTAACTAATGGTCACGGGTAGCTGTGAAGCCATTCCTCCAGCACTGTGGCAATCCGTGCGCTTGTATTGAAGGTCTTCGCTACTTCCTTGATGCCTAACTTATCCAGTTGTATAATCTGGTGGCACTGGGCTACACTAGAACCAGGAGCAGCCATCTCATTTCTCAAGAGCATGTTCGATGTCTTCTATAGAGATAAGTAAGTCAAATCTGAATCCGTGTTTGCAAGATCGAACAACGGCGGAATAGCAAATATATAAGGATTTATGATGGCGGCCACCTCAAAAATATACATGATTCCTGCAAATATATCTACAGGAATATCACCAAGAGAACTGGTGTTGGGTGTTATAAGACGGCGGTGTACAGGAATATCACCAATAGAACTGGTGATGGGTGTTGTAAGACGGCGGTGTACAGGAATATCACCAATAGAACTGGTGATGGGTGTTGTAAGACGGCGGTGTACAGGAATATCACCAATAGAACTGGTGTTGGGTGTTATAAGACGGCGGTGTACAGGAATATCACCAATAGAACTGGTGTTGGGTGTTATAAGACGGCGGTGTACAGGAATATCACCAATAGAACTGGTGATGGGTGTTATAAGACGGCGGTGTACAGGAATATCACCAATAGAACTGGTGATGGGTGTTATAAGACGGCGGTGTACAGGAATATCACCAATAGAACTGGTGATGGGTGTTATAAGACGGCGGTGTACAGGAATATCACCAATAGAACTGGTGTTGGGTGTTATAAGACGGCGGTGTACAGGAATATCACCAATAGAACTGGTGTTGGGTGTTATAAGACAGCGGTGTACAGGAATATCACCAATAGAACTGGTGTTGGGTGTTATAAGACGGCGGTGTACAGGAATATCACCAATAGAACTGGTGTTGGGTGTTATAAGACGGCGGTGTACAGGAATATCACCAATAGAACTGGTGTTGGGTGTTGTAAGACGGCGGTGTACAGGAATATCACCAATAGAACTGGTGTTGGGTGTTGTAAGACGGCGGTGTACAGGAATATCACCAATAGAACTGGTGATGGATGTTGTAAGACGGCGGTGTACAGGAATATCACCAATAGAACTGGTGATGGATGTTGTAAGACGGCGGTGTACAGGAATATCACCAATAGAACTGGTGTTGGGTGTTGTAAGACGGCGGTGTACAGGAATATCACCAATAGAACTGGTGATGGGTGTTATAAGACGGCGGTGTACAGGAATATCACCAAGAGAACTGGTGATGGGTGTTATAAGACGGCGGTGTACAGGAATATCACCAAGAGAACTGGTGATGGGTGTTGTAAGACGGCGGTGTACAGGAATATCACCAATAGAACTGGTGTTGGGTGTTATAAGACGGCGGTGTACAGGAATATCACCAATAGAACTGGTGTTGGGTGTTATAAGACGGCGGTGTACAGGAATATCACCAATAGAACTGGTGATGGGTGTTATAAGACGGCGGTGTACAGGAATATCACCAATAGAACTGGTGATGGGTGTTATAAGACGGCGGTGTACAGGAATATCACCAATAGAACTGGTGATGGGTGTTATAAGACGGCGGTGTACAGGAATATCACCAATAGAACTGGTGATGGGTGTTATAAGACGGCGGTGTACAGGAATATCACCAATAGAACTGGTGTTGGGTGTTATAAGACGGCGGTGTACAGGAATATCACCAATAGAACTGGTGTTGGGTGTTATAAGACGGCGGTGTACAGGAATATCACCAATAGAACTGGTGTTGGGTGTTATAAGACGGCGGTGTACAGGAATATCACCAATAGAACTGGTGTTGGGTGTTATAAGACGGCGGTGTACAGGAATATCACCAATAGAACTGGTGTTGGGTGTTGTAAGACGGCGGTGTACAGGAATATCACCAATAGAACTGGTGTTGGGTGTTGTAAGACGGCGGTGTACAGGAATATCACCAATAGAACTGGTGATGGATGTTGTAAGACGGCGGTGTACAGGAATATCACCAATAGAACTGGTGATGGATGTTGTAAGACGGCGGTGTACAGGAATATCACCAATAGAACTGGTGATGGATGTTGTAAGACGGCGGTGTACAGGAATATCACCAATAGAACTGGTGATGGGTGTTATAAGACGGCGGTGTACAGGAATATCACCAATAGAACTGGTGATGGGTGTTATAAGACGGCGGTGTACAGGAATATCACCAATAGAACTGGTGATGGGTGTTATAAGACGGCGGTGTACAGGAATATCACCAAGAGAACTGGTGATGGGTGTTATAAGACGGCGGTGTACAGGAATATCACCAAGAGAACTGGTGATGGGTGTTATAAGACGGCGGTGTACAGGAATATCACCAAGAGAACTGGTGATGGGTGTTATAAGACGGCGGTGTACAGGAATATCACCAATAGAACTGGTGATGGGTGTTATAAGACGGCGGTGTACAGGAATATCACCAATAGAACTGGTGATGGGTGTTATAAGACGGCGGTGTACAGGAATATCACCAATAGAACTGGTGATGGGTGTTATAAGACGGCGGTGTACAGGAATATCACCAATAGAACTGGTGATGGGTGTTATAAGACGGCGGTGTACAGGAATATCACCAAGAGAACTGGTGATGGATGTTATAAGACGGCGGTGTACAGGAATATCACCAAGAGAACTGGTGATGGATGTTGTAAGACGGCGGTGTACAGGAATATCACCAATAGAACTGGTGTAGAACACCCCGGACCGAGATCAGCGGAGAGACGTCGTTGGATAGAGAACAGTGTGTTCATTAATTGCATGCCAGTGGCTAGAGAACAGAGAACAGTGTGTTCATTAATTGCATGCCGATGGCTAGAGAACAGAGAACAGTGTGTTCATTAATTGTATGCCGAAGGCTAGAGAACAGAGAACAGTGTGTTCATTAATTGTATGCCGATGGCTAGAGAACAGAGAACAGTGTGTTCATTAATTGTATGCCGATGGCTAGAGAACAGAGAACAGTGTGTTCATTAATTGTATGCCGATGGCTAGAGAACAGAGAACAGTGTGTTCATTAATTGTATGCCGATGGCTAGAGAACAGAGAACAGTGTGTTCATTAATTGTATGCCGATGGCTAGAGAACAGAGAACAGTGTGTTCATTAATTGTATGCCGATGGCTAGAGAACAGAGAACAGTGTGTTCATTAATTGTATGCCGATGGCTAGAGAACAGAGAACAGTGTGTTCATTAATTGTATGCCGATGGCTAGAGAACAGAGAACAGTGTGTTCATTAATTGTATGCCGATGGCTAGAGAACAGAGAACAGTGTGTTCATTAATTGTATGCCGATGGCTAGAGAACAGAGAACAGTGTGTTCATTAATTGTATGCCGATGGCTAGAGAACAGAGAACAGTGTGTTCATTAATTGTATGCCGATGGCTAGAGAACAGAGAACAGTGTGTTCATTAATTGCATGCCGATGGCTAGAGAACAGAGAACAGTGTGTTCATTAATTGTATGCCGATGGCTAGAGAACAGAGAACAGTGTGTTCATTAATTGTATGCCGATGGCTAGAGAACAGAGAACAGTGTGTTCATTAATTGTATGCCGATGGCTAGAGAACAGAGAACAGTGTGTTCATTAATTGTATGCCGATGGCTAGAGAACAGAGAACAGTGTGTTCATTAATTGTATGCCGATGGCTAGAGAACAGAGAACAGTGTGTTCATTAATTGTATGCCGATGGCTAGAGAACAGAGAACAGTGTGTTCATTAATTGTATGCCGATGGCTAGAGAACAGAGAACAGTGTGTTCATTAATTGTATGCCGATGGCTAGAGAACAGAGAACAGTGTGTTCATTAATTGTATGCCGATGGCTAGAGAACAGAGAACAGTGTGTTCATTAATTGTATGCCGATGGCTAGAGAACAGAGAACAGTGTGTTCATTAATTGTATGCCGATGGCTAGAGAACAGAGAACAGTGTGTTCATTAATTGTATGCCGATGGCTAGAGAACAGAGAACAGTGTGTTCATTAATTGCATGCCAGTGGCTAGAGAACAGAGAACAGTGTGTTCATTAATTGCATGCCAGTGGCTAGAGAACAGAGAACAGTGTGTTCATTAATTGCATGCCAGTGGCTAGAGAACAGAGAACAGTGTGTTCATTAATTGCATGCCAGTGGCTAGAGAACAGAGAACAGTGTGTTCATTAATTGCATGCCAGTGGCTAGAGAACAGAGAACAGTGTGTTCATTAATTGCATGCCAGTGGCTAGAGAACAGAGAACAGTGTGTTCATTAATTGCATGCCAGTGGCTAGAGAACAGAGAACAGTGTGTTCATTAATTGCATGCCAGTGGCTAGAGAACAGAGAACAGTGTGTTCACCAATTGCGTGCCCGTTGGCTAGAGAACAGAGAACAGTGTGTTCATTAATTGCATGCCAGTGGCTAGAGAACAGAGAACAGTGTGTTCATTAATTGCATGCCAGTGGCTAGAGAACAGAGAACAGTGTGTTCATTAATTGCATGCCAGTGGCTAGAGAACAGAGAACAGTGTGTTCATTAATTGCATGCCGATGGCTAGAGAACAGAGAACAGTGTGTTCATTAATTGCATGCCAGTGGCTAGAGAACAGAGAACAGTGTGTTCATTAATTGCATGCCAGTGGCTAGAGAACAGAGAACAGTGTGTTCATTAATTGCATGCCAGTGGCTAGAGAACAGAGAACAGTGTGTTCATTAATTGCATGCCAGTGGCTAGAGAACAGAGAACAGTGTGTTCATTAATTGCATGCCGATGGCTAGAGAACAGAGAACAGTGTGTTCATTAATTGCATGCCAGTGGCTAGAGAACAGAGAACAGTGTGTTCATTAATTGCATGCCAGTGGCTAGAGAACAGAGAACAGTGTGTTCATTAATTGCATGCCAGTGGCTAGAGAACAGAGAACAGTGTGTTCATTAATTGCATGCCAGTGGCTAGAGAACAGAGAACAGTGTGTTCATTAATTGCATGCCAGTGGCTAGAGAACAGAGAACAGTGTGTTCATTAATTGCATGCCGATGGCTAGAGAACAGAGAACAGTGTGTTCATTAATTGCATGCCAGTGGCTAGAGAACAGAGAACAGTGTGTTCATTAATTGCATGCCAGTGGCTAGAGAACAGAGAACAGTGTGTTCATTAATTGCATGCCAGTGGCTAGAGAACAGAGAACAGTGTGTTCATTAATTGCATGCCGATGGCTAGAGAACAGAGAACAGTGTGTTCATTAATTGCATGCCAGTGGCTAGAGAACAGAGAACAGTGTGTTCATTAATTGCATGCCAGTGGCTAGAGAACAGAGAACAGTGTGTTCATTAATTGCATGCCGATGGCTAGAGAACAGAGAACAGTGTGTTCATTAATTGCATGCCAGTGGCTAGAGAACAGAGAACAGTGTGTTCATTAATTGCATGCCAGTGGCTAGAGAACAGAGAACAGTGTGTTCATTAATTGCATGCCAGTGGCTAGAGAACAGAGAACAGTGTGTTCATTAATTGCATGCCGATGGCTAGAGAACAGAGAACAGTGTGTTCATTAATTGCATGCCAGTGGCTAGAGAACAGAGAACAGTGTGTTCATTAATTGCATGCCAGTGGCTAGAGAACAGAGAACAGTGTGTTCATTAATTGCATGCCAGTGGCTAGAGAACAGAGAACAGTGTGTTCATTAATTGCATGCCAGTGGCTAGAGAACAGAGAACAGTGTGTTCATTAATTGCATGCCAGTGGCTAGAGAACAGAGAACAGTGTGTTCATTAATTGCATGCCAGTGGCTAGAGAACAGAGAACAGTGTGTTCATTAATTGTATGCCGATGGCTAGAGAACAGAGAACAGTGTGTTCATTAATTGCATGCCGATGGCTAGAGAACAGACTATGACCACTGAATACTATATCTTACAATACATCACTGTTATCAATAGATACATATCCATGATAGCATTAACTTTTACAATACATCATTTTTATTAATAGCTGCACATCTGTGATAGTACTAACTCTTACAATAGATCACATTTACGAGTAATTACATTTCTGATACAATTACCTATTTTTAGCATTCCTGAAAGCCTAGCCGCCAAACGTAGGTATTTGGTAAAACCCCGATTAGTTAATTAGTTAGTCGATTGGTTAGTTAGTTAGTTAATTAGCCAGTCAGTCAGTTAGTTAGTTAGTCAGTCAGTCAGTCGGTCAGTTAGTTAGTTAGTTGGTTGGTTAGTTAGTTAATTAGTCAGTCAGTTAATTAGTCAGTCAGTCAGTTAGTTAGTTAGTTAGTTAGTTAGTTAGTCAGTCAGTCAGTTGATCAGTCAGTCAGTCAGTTAGTTAGTTAGTTAGTTAGTTAGTTAGTTAGTTAGTCAGTCAGTTAATTAGTCAGCCAGTCAGTCAGTCAGTCAGTCAGTTAGTTAGTTAGTTAGTTAGTCAGTCAGTCAGTTAATTAGTCAGTCAGTCAGTCAGTCAGTTAGTTAGTTAGTTAGTTAGTTAGTTAGTTAGTTAGTTAGTCGGCAGATTGTCCTCGCGACACATCGAAGTTAGTTAGTTGGTTAGTTAGTTAGTCAGTCAGTCAGCCATTTAGTTAGTCAGTCAGTCGGTTAGTTGGTTGGTTGGTTGGTTGGTTGGCTGGTTGGTTGGTTGGTTGGTTAGTTAGTCGACAGATCATCCTCATCGCACATCGAACCATTCAGTCCATAAGTGCTTGGATCCCCTCCTCAGTATCTCCGCCTCCGTGTGGCGGCTGACGACACCTGTTCTGTGCGGGTGGACTATAATTCTATGTCCCCTACATGGCGCCCTTGTCTATCCTCACCCCAGTGTCAAGCCTGGTTCTGTGTAGGTGAACTATACTTCTATGTCCCCTACATGGCGCCCTTGTCTATCCTCACCCCAGTGACAAGCCTGGTTCTGTGTGGGTGGACTATACTTTTGTGGTCCCTACATGGCGCCCTTGTCTATCCTCACCCCAGTGTCAAGCCTGGTTCTGTGTAGGTGAACTATAATTCTATGTCCCCTATATGGCGCCCTTGTCTATCCTCACCCCAGTGACAAGCCTGGTTCTGTGTGGGTGGACTATCGTACTGTCTGTGACTTGTGTCCGTTGTAAATTAATGCAAATAATAAATGACACAAATAATGCAGTGTTTAGCATGGTATGGCATATAGTGCGTTAGGAGCACCTGGAGTGAACATTCGTACCACACTGAGTGGCAACTAGCATATTATTAGATACAGATTTGACACTGAAATTTTACACACAAATATATCAACAGTGGTAGTGGTTACAGCCCTCTTGAGTAATTGTGCACTAGTTAGGGTAGTCAGTTGTGCGACCTCACACAGAGAAAGCACTTCCGCTTGCTTGTCGTCCTTCAGCTTGCTTGTCGTCCTTCAGCGTCCCTGACCTGGAATGCAAGTCGGATGGGTTTTTCTGTGACCAGAACTTCCAGGGCTATAGTTCGTATTCTGCCCTCTCCCTTCTTTGGCGTCGTGTCTTCGTTTAGAACCACTCTCAGGCTCCTCAAGACGTGCACCAGGGCCTGCTTGAGCTCTAAGTAAGCTAGCCTCATCCCCAAACACATCCTCGGGCCTTGTCCAAAAGGCATGAACGCCAAAGGGTTTCGCTTCTCTTTTTCTTCAGGTGAGAAACGGTCGGGATCGAATCTCTGAGGATCGGGATAAATCTTCGGATCCGTGAGGATGTGGAACAGTGGTATCATAACCGTGGCTCCTTTTGGGATGGTGATTCCGTTGTAAGTGATTGATTCCTTGGCTAGTCTATTGATAGTCGGCAGTGGCGCGTACAGGCGCAGTGTCTCGCTGATGACTTGCTCCATGTAGGTCAGGTCGTTGAGTTCTTCTGGACTTGGGGAGCCGGACTTAACCACCTGCAGGATCTCCTGGTGGACTCGCTCCTGCCAACAAACAAACTTCAGGAGTAAATATCACCATGGTTACTAGTACAAGGTCAATGTGAAACTTACAGCGGCAAACACAAATATGCAAATTGGCGAGGAATAATAATCATCATCATGTGCCGAGCCGGTAAGCCTGGGCGGTCATGTGTCGCCATCTCACTCTATCACCAGAGTCGTGGATCAGCTCAGTGTTCTTGTCTCGACCATACCATGTGGTTACGCCATCCAAATATTTACTTCTCTGCCTTCCCCTTGTTCTTTTCCCCTCGATCTTGCCAGTTGTCACCAAGTTCTCCAATTTATTTCTTCATATAACGTCGACCAAAAAATGTTAACTGTCTACATACAATTTCTCTGATCAGTGTACGATTAGAACCGGCTTCCTGGCCTAGATGCTAGCGACTTCTCTCCGTAATCTTGTATACTCTCGTAAGTAACGTGACAACGGTGAGAATCAGCAGTGGTTCAAATCGCGTCGGTAACTTACGGGGTATGTGAGCCAGCCGCTCAGAAAGCAATGGCAAACTACTGAGCGTAATCTTGCCAAGAAATCAACAATCAGCTGAATGTCCTGTAAAGGATATGCAAACATTTTTTTTTAAAGTACGATTAGAGAAATTGGATGTAGACAGTCAATATTTTTATAATACACGAGAGATAATGTTTACAGGTGTAATTAATATACGTTTACTTACTGGTAGAAAGAGAATCACACTTCTCTCGCAGTACGGCAGTGAATCATGGATTGCCAATGAACAAACTAGGAAGAGCTTAGAAGTAACAGAGATGTGGTTTCTGGGACGAATGTTGCGAATTCCTTGGACTGCCAGAGTAACTAACAACGATTGCTTGAAAGAGTCTAATGAACATAGAAGAGTGAATACAGCTATAAGAAAGAGTCTAATGAACGTATAGAAGTGTATGCAGCTATAAGAAAGAGGCAAGCAGCGTTACTTGGTCACATAATGAGAAGAGAGGCAGTTGGAAACATCGCGAGGACTGTGGGGAACATCGTGAGGGCTGGGGAGATCAATGGGAGAAGCGGCCGAGAGAAACGATACTGTATGAGACTGTGATATGGTGGTATGTGAGTGGCACCTTGTCGTCTTGACATTAGACATTAGGAAGTATGTGGAATGAGATTTGGCCAAAATTCCATCTCACAATGCCTGGGCATGGATTCAGAGAACGTGTGTTGCCCATGCAGCATATTCCCTGTCTCAGCCTTGCCTTGTTTTCTCCAGAGGAAAGGATAACCAGTACGTCTGGAATAATGTAGGCTGAAGACGTATGTGGACAGACATGGTCGCCTACGCTAATTGGCAGGGCTCATGATAATGAAGTGTTCAAAGATTGACGACATCATACACATGAATGTGGCTGAATTACTTCCCTCTTTTCCGTTTCGTATTTCAAATGGAGCAAAGGTCATGGGTCAGCTCGCGCCAAACTCTGTGTAGACTTGTTGGTGGCTGGTTGCATGTTGCAGCTAATCATTTCACGGCGATGAAGCAGCCTATCTGGTGCCCGCCCACCTGAGTCTCCTCCTGTGCCATGTATGATAGACTGCAGTGTTGCTTTCCTTTGCCTCGCCAATGGCCACTGTAACACGCGGGCAAACTTACTCGCCTTCGTTGAAACAGTTAATTGTATACGTCGTTATAGAGTATTATTTGAGATGTGATTTTATAGAAGAAGCTGAAAATTCCTTGGATAGCCACAATGAGCAATCTGGACGTTTTGAGGGAAGCTGAGACACATAGAAAATTTCTCACCAACATCAGAAACAAGCAGTCATCATATTTTGGCTACATTATGAGAAGATAAAAGCTGGAACATATTGTGACAACCGGAAAGATTTTGGAAAGAGAGATTGAGGAAGGCAGCGAGAGAGAAATCTTGACAGTCACGGCACGGACGGGAGACAACACACGAATCGATCCATACCGTAGAAGATCGCAATTTGTGGAGTGGCATGATCACCTACGCTAGCCTGCAAGGCACTGGATGATGATGATGCTGATACGTGATTGTTAAGAGAATGGTTACACTGAATATACCGGCTGCGTGGTAAAGGTGTTTCGGACACAGTTCGTAATCCCGCATACCCGCGTTCGAAACACATGTGTGTTTTTTTTAATGAAATGGTGTGGGTGCCGGTCGCTCAGAAAGTAATGGCAAACTACTGAACGTAAACTTGCCCAGGAATCACGAACAGCCCAAAAATGCTGGGGTTGACTGCTACGTCCGTAAAGGACATGCAACTATCTTTTATTTTAACACTGAATATATATATGCTGAATGTTGCGATGGTAAGGTTTGAGTGAACAACAACTGCCGCCTTGCTTCTTACCTGAATGTCGGTGTTCCGCGCCAGCTCATAAAGACACATGTGCAGTGTTGAGGCTGTTGTTTCAAGTCCCGCAAATATAATCAACATGGAATGTCCCAGAATTTCCTCATCTGTGAGGGCTTCCACTGGCTGTCCGGCTAACTTCGTTGCTGAATCTTCAACATCTTCATCGTCTCTGTAGAACTGACCGTTTCGTGCTGCCTCGTTGGCTTTCAGAAGCAGGTCTAGGAAATCCGGGTTCAACTTTCTTATGCCAGACTGGCGTTGTATTCTCCTTTCCCCTATTGCTGATTTCAAAACCGATTCAAAATATCTGTGGGATTTTAAATTGATGCGGTCGTAGATTTGTAACTTTAAGACCTTGACACAAATCCGTGGAACCAAAGGAATTAATCTTAAAAGTTGACTGATCGTTTTGCGACTTAAATACAGCAAACTTTTAGCATGCTGATAAAATTCTTCATCACCACCAATACAGTCGACGCTGAATCCGAAGGCAGTTCTGGCGATGATCTCGCACGTGTACTGTCCACAGATCTCCTTCATGGGAACCACTTCTCCTCGCCTGGCCGATGCCTCCAGATATTTGCAAAGTCCTTGTGCAGACGTGTCCACGAACGCTGAAATCTGCTTCAGTTTGCCCGTGGTGAATGTCGGGGAGACAATTTGTCTGTGGCGTCGCCAGTTGTTGCCCTTGGCAAAGAACAAGGACTTGGCTATGGGTGTGCTGGTCAGCAAGGTACCCGATCTGTCCTGGAAGTTGCTGAAATCCTTGATCAGGATGTTTTTCAGCAGATCCAAGTTGGAGGTTATCAGGACTAGCCTGGAACGTTGACCTATCCCGATCGTGTCGCCATACTGGTTGAGGAGATCGGTTACTTTCTCTCTGGAGAAAATAGAATGCATTAAAAGCAGTATCAAACTACTGAAAGTAAAATTGCTAAGAAAATCAACAAGGGGTTAGGGTTGATGGCAACGCCTTGCAAAAGAGATAAAACATTTACAATATTGAGAAGCCGTTGAAAAAAAGATGACAGCCGACATGGGACACAACTCAGTCGGAAAGATGATAGCCGACGTGTGACACAGCTCAATTGGAAAGTTTACAGCCGACGTGTGACACAGCTCAGTGGGAAAGTTTACAATCGACATGGGACATAACTCAGTGGGAAAGTTTACAACCGACATGGGACATAACTCAGTGGGAAAGTTTACAGCCGACGTGTGACACAGCTCAGTGGGAAAGTTTACAGCCGACATGGGACATAACTCAGTGGGAAAGTTTACAATCGACATGGGACATAACTCAGTGGTAAAGTTTACAGCCGACATTGGACATAATTCAGTGGGAAAGTTTACAGCCGACATGGGACATAACTCAGTGGGAAAGTTTACAGCCGACGTGTGATACAGCTCAGTGGGAAAGTTTACAGCCGACATGGGACATAACTCAGTGGGAAAGTTTACAATCGACATGGGACATAACTCAGTGGTAAAGTTTACAGCCGACATTGGACATAATTCAGTGGGAAAGTTTACAGCCGACATGGGACATAACTCAGTGGGAAAGTTTACAGGCGACATGGGACATAACTCAGTGGGAAGACGAATGAAGAATATCCACGTGATCCCGGTAAAAAGAAATACTAGGCTGATAACCTGAGAACAAGGACGTAGACAAGATAAATAAATGCACATGTACTTAAAGGCACTCGTGGACAAGAGGAATGGAGTGTAAGCCAGAAGATAGACAGACAACAGAAACAGTAACGGTTATTGGCAAACAAGGAATCATAGATGGCGGATGTGGTCTTCAGCCACTCTCACGTAACCACAACTGCTTCTCTTAGCGTGCTCAGTTCGTCTGATGTACTTATCGCCAACATTTCTGTCATTGGAGCTGGATTCACTATACATCTGAATTCACAATTATAGATTGTGGACATAGTTTATGGACACAACCATACCTATAGACCCATAACAGATTAAGCAAGGGTCAATAATGTCTGCTCAGACAGCTTGAGCCGTTTTGTGAAGATCATCTCAGCACTTGTCTGTTGTAGCGCTGGTGTTTATACAAGGTTATGAGGGCAATGGCAAACTACTGAACATAAACTTGCCAAGAAATCACACATCGTATAGACAGAGATTCCCAAACCACGGCCCACGGGCCACATGTGGCCCGCTTGCTGTCAGAAAGTGGCACACGAGGCCTCGAGCAGTCATTTTCCGCAATAACCATTATAAAAAAAACAAGCAACTTTCCAGACTCACTCACAGTAACCTAGCTGCGCTTATGACTTTGGGCACGACAGATTTGTGCTCAGACATTGATAAACTGAACTTAAGTAACTGGTTATGAAGAACAGTTACAATTGTAAATTAAGTATATGAATAGCGATTTTTGAAAATGATTTAAAATTTAAGTTAAGAAAGGTAAGAATGATATTGCACTACTTTTATAATTTTATAACGTTGTGGCCCGCTTAACTATCGAACATAGTAGATATGGCCCTCTGCTTGGAAAGCTTGGGAACTACTGGAGTATAGACAAAAAACGCTGACACTGCACGTGCACACACATGGTCATCATATAGAAGCTCCTTCGCAGAACCTCGCTGCCCGCTCCTCCCGCCTCCTGCACCCTCATGTTCAGTATTTGCCATGTCCTGTGTCCATCTTCGTGTCATTCAACCCTTGCCCCTTGTTTTCACAACCACACCTCCCATCATATAATACCTGCGGTGTATGGCATGGGGGGGGGGGGGGGGGCCTTGAGCCTGAGGAATTTAAGGCCGCCTGGCTAGTACAGTCGCCGCGAACTGTGCAAGTTAGAGTTTTCGTTTTGCCCCGGACAGAAAAAAAACTCCACACCTTACCGAGGATTCGAACCCGGGTCTCTCGAAGGAGAGCCCGGCATTCTAGCCACTCGGTCAGTGGCTCCTCTGTGGGGGGAGGGGATGACGTTCTGAACATATGCTGAAGGGATGCATGGGCCAAAAAAGGTTGAGAACCACTGCTATAGGTTGATTGTGAAATAGTGCATGATTCTCTCTCTCTCTCTCTCTCCCTCTCTCTCTCTCTCTCTCTCTCTCTCTCTCTCTCTCTCACACACACACACACACACCACACACACACACACCACACACACACACAGCCACACACACAGCCACACACGCACACAAACACACACACTCACACGTGAAGAATTGTGTAGACATGAGCAGTTACCTGAAATCACCGGTGACAAAATACAACTTTGGTAACCTCGGACAGGTCACCCCATAGCTTCTCCATGTCTCTTTACTTGCCACTTGGTAATAGTAGAAGACAAGGGCCGCCACAGTTGCCAGGACAACGGTCACGCCGCAAGATAGAGGTGAGAACTCCAGAACTGAGACGTCTGTCCACACTGGCATGATGGGGGATATTTGGCTTGTGTTTCTGTTTGAGTTTATGGTCAGTTGTAGATTTCGGAAATATAAGGAAACAAAAATGTATTTTAAAATAATAAAGACGTGCAATGAAAAACAGACACATATACATACCTAACTAGGGCCTTTGTTCGCGTAAAGAAAATAATGAATGTAGGGGAAATCTGCGAAAATAATGTAGTCATATAATAAAAACTAAGGTAAGTATACAGGAAATAGTCAGAATAAGTCAGGTCTTAGTCAGATATGACTGAGCTACCGTATGACAGTAGACTGTACTACCTGCTTTCTTTTAGCGCCGAATGTTGGGTCTTAGTCAGATATGACTGAGCTACCGTATGACAGTAGACTGTACTACCTACTTTCTTTTAGCGCCGAATGTTGGGCGACGCACACCAAACCCGACTCCCCACACTGTGCCAACGTTTCGGGCGGAGGAGCACAATTGGGAGGGTACAAGACTTACCCTGGTGCGAGGAAATATAACCTAAAGACTGAATGTCATGGCAGGGCAGACCAGGCCCTAAGCCTTGGTCGGTACCTGGTCTAGGATCGAAGCTCCGACAGGCGGACAGTTAGAGTATTGCTTTGGCTGATCCGGCACTTTCTGCCGGTTGTCTAGTTCTAGACATATTGGTGTTATCTTTCCGCTGGAGTCAACTAGGCAGGCCGAATGAGGGATTAGGCTGCATAGGAAACGCATGGTCTCTAAATTAGCCCAGACTTTGTGTTATGGAGAGATATAACTCCATTTTACAAACTATCGTCTGACAAGACGGCAAGAAGCCAGTCAGTCAAGTCAGAATAAAACACAATATAACCGTCTAACGTTTCGGTAGTCACTACCTTTATCATGAACAAAGTAAACAGAGATATAAGAACATTAATATGTAATTAAAACACAATTCATTTAATAGGAGTGAATCAACATATGTATGGCTAGTCCTCCAGCGCAACTCTATGTTCATTTGGACTGCACGGCTCTATATCCGCTTGTCGTATCATTGAACAACGTGTCAGATACTTCTCTGCATGTTACTTTATCTGTCTGTTTCATTGTCTGTCTGTGAGTTAGTCTGCCCAGTTATCTGTATGTGTTTACATCTACCGGATTGTCTGTCTGTTCATGTTGTCATTTACTTTTACTCATGATTTTACATTTTATCGCTCGAGACTAGTAACTCGTGTTTCTCGCCTTGCCACCCAAAGGAGCTTATTTCAGACAAACAGACATCACGCTGAAACGGAAATGTCGCACTAAGACAAACAGGTGTCCAGATGAGACAGGTAGAAATGTCTCACTTGGACAAACTGGTGCCCAGATGAGACAGGTAGAAATGTTGCACTCGGACAAACTGGTGCTAAGATTAGACAGGTAGAAATTTCGCTATGGGAAAATTAAATGTCAATATGAGACAGGCAGAAGTGCCACTCTTAGAAAGTAAGTGCCGTGTTGAGACAGTGTTGCAGCACCCGGACAGGGGAACCACACTGAGACAGACAAGTGCCAAGATGAGACAAACAAGTGCCAAGATGAGACAAACAGAAATGCAGCACTGAGACAGGGGTACCGCTCCTCGACAGATGCCGACCAACGACAGAGGTGTTGCATTAAAACAGAAGTTCCGGATTAAGACAAACAGTCAGAAATGCGGACCTGAGACAGGGGTGCTGCTCTGAGACACATACTTAACTGTGACAAACGGGTAAAAAGATAAGACGATAAGAAATTCCGTGCTTGCAAATGGGTGCCGCATTGAGACAAGAGGAGCCGCCCGCGGCGACAGACATGCCACACCGAAACAGAGGTGCTGTGTTGAAGCGGGAGGTGCCGAGTTCATATAGATCGTTGAGGGAAGGCTTATAGCTTGACACCTCAATGACATCTGGTATGACAACACCGTTAGC